>JABTXL010000003.1:4550069-4589836 GCA_025134845.1 Neodon shergylaensis | reverse complement strand
CCTTCCTTCCTTCCTTCCTTCCTTCCTTCCTTCCTTCCTTCCTTCCTCCCTCCCTTCCTTTTATTTTTGGTTTTTCTTTTTTTTAAATTTATTTATTTATTTTGTATACAATATTCTGTCTACATGTATGCTTGCAGGCCAGAAGAGGGCACCAGACCTCATTACAGATGGTTGTGAGCCACCATGTGGTTGCTGGGAATTGAACTCAGGACCTTTGGAAGAGCAGGCAATGCTCTTAACCACTGAGCCATGTCTCCTGCCCTATTTTTGGTTTTTCAAGACAGGGTTTCTCTGTGTAGTCCTGGCTGTTCCGGAACTCACTCTGTAGAGCAGGCTGGCCTTGAACTCACAAAGATCCACCTGCCTCTGCTTCCCAAAATGTTGGGATTAAAGGTGTGCGCCACCACTGTCCTGCTCTAAAATATTTTTTAAAGCAACTCAAAAGCCAATATCATTAAATATCTATGAAATGGGACAAAGGAAACTGGGATGCTGAACCCACCCTTTATTTCCAAGTGAACGACAGAGCTATTTTATGTCGCAGGTATATCTTAGTGTGCTCTGTTGGGAGATACAGTTTCTCAAAGGAGAAGAGCCATGAACTTTCTGGAGCCTTCATGGCACTGCAGAGTTCCCAAAGTGGGCCTCCCAGTTAGCATCTGGATAGGAACCACAGGGGATGGATTACATAAGACGAAAGGAATTTAATTGGTTTGAAAGAACAAAAAGTCTCTGAGCAAATGCTACCACCTGATTCTCTAAAGGTTTTTTGAGACTCTCCTCAGTCATTCTTTTATCTTCTCTGTTTTCAACATCAGAGAATGAGTCATGGTTCCCTGGAGACACACACATCCCGACTCCTACTCCCTTTTCTCCTCCAACCCTGTCCCTATAGGAAATCTGCCACAGACACTCAAGCGGGGTAATGTTCTCTGACACCCTTTTTGGATCCCAGGAACTTGTTTGCTGAGGCTCACAGATGCCATCCTCCTGTCCATGCTCTGGGGACCAGAGATTGGTTAAGGAATTGGGCACAGATCTGAGGACAGGTGAGCATCACTGTCTCCATCCTCCTCATCAGGACCGCTCTTTATCCCGGAAGACGTGCCTGCCGTATTTCAGTCCCAGCTTCCTCCAGGGATGGAGAGACCAGCAGGCTTTCTCGTCTCTGTTCCCTGTCTGTGACTCTTCAGTTTGAAACCTTCTGAGAAAGGGAGACTTTCTGTCCATTATTATTAGTCCGTGGGCGATGATAATCTTCGTGAAAAGTGGTCAAAGGGCCACTGCAGAAAATATTCAATAATGACCATTATTAACCCAATTTCCTCCAGCTTTTTCCTTCTGTGGCAACAAGAAACTGCTAGAGGGGACTGGAGAGAAGGCTCAGTGGTTAAGAGCATTGCGTGCTCTTCCAAAGAACCAGAGTTCGATTCCCAGCAACCACATGGTGGCTCACAACCATCTGTAATGAGATCTGTTGTCCTCTTCTAGCCTGCAGGCACATGCAAACAGAATATTGTATCCATAATAAATAAATATTTTTAAAAAAGAAACTTCTAGAAACCCAAGTTTTCATACCCAGTGCTAGACTATATCAGACACTTCAGATGTCTGCTGCAGACATACAATGTTAGATTTTTTTGTTTGTTTTCCTGTTTTTGTTTTTCAAGATAGAATATCTATATACTCATGCTCACTCTGTAGACCAGGCTGGCCTCCAACTCATAGAGATCTTCCTGCCTCTGTGCCGCCACCGCCTGGTTGGCTTCAGACTCTTTGCTAACAAATTCTAGAATTGAGAGAAGAGTGTGATGTGCCAAAGCTTTGCTGAGGGAAAACAACAACAATAATAACAACATCAACAGCAAAAACTCTGTTTTTCCCTGAACTTAGTCAGGAAGAAAGTAAGGTATGTGCTTTAGATGAAACCATCCAGAAGGCTCCCACAGTCTTGCAAACATGTTAGCATGTTAGCAAGGCTGCGGGCTCATCCACCAATGGAATCACAGTCTGAATAGACTTCTGAGAGATGGAGCAGCAGACAGTGGGGCCTGATTCAGAGGCTAAGTCACAAGGGCCTGTTCTAGAAAGACACCTCACCTCCTCTTCTCATTCTCTTTGCTCTCTGAAGAGTTGTTTGTTTGTTTTTAAGACAGAATCTGTCAACGTGACTCCGGCTGTCCTTGAACTATGTAGACCAGGCTTTCCTTGAACTCACAAAGATCTGCTTGCCTCTGCCTCCTACGACTGAAAGTGAGGACCACTATACCTGGGCACTTTCCTTTTTATTTATTTATTTATTTATTTTTTATTTTTTTGGTTTTTCGAGACAGGGTTTCTGCTGGGCACTTTCTTAACTTGGTGTCTTCGTGTATTTAAGTGAGCTGTCTGAACGACTGCTTATTTGGTGCTTAAATCCTGCAGCTATTTCAGCAGGAGTTCACGTCTGACACTTTACAGGCAAGAAGACCAGCCACATAGCACGCTGATGTGATAAAATAAATGACAAACTCAGATCGCAAAGTCTCAGAATTATAGCATATACACACAACACCCCTCTGTTATAGGGTAGAGACGTCTAGTAATTCTTTTTTTTTTTTTTTTTTTTGTTGTTAGTTTATTTTTAGAGACAAGGTTTCTCTGTATAGCCCTGGCTGTCTTGGAACTCACTCTGTAGACCAGGCTGACCTTGAACTCACACAGCTCCACCTGCCTCTACTTTCACAGTCTTGGCATTAAAGGCATGCACCACCACTGCCTGGACTAGTAATTCTTCTTGAATGAATTATTGGTGGTATTGGTAAGGTCTGATGTGTATTCTCTTTTCTTTTTCTTTTGGTTTTCTGATACAGGTTTTCTGTATGTAACAGTCCTGGCTGCCCTGAAACTCGCTCTGTAGACCAGGTTAGCCTCAAACTCATGAAGATCCACCTGCCTCTGCCTCCCAAGTGCTGGGATTAAAGGCATCTGCTTCCACGACCCAATGGGGTGGCTATTCTTGATTTTTAAATTAATTATATCTAGAATTAGTTAAAAACCCAAGCAGCTGGGCACACCTATGAGGGATTTTTTTTTCTTGGCTGGATCATTTGAGGTAGGAAGACGTACCCTAAATCCAGATCTTTTGAGGTGGGAAGATCTACCATCAGTCTGGGCTACATCTTCTGGTGGCAGCCTATAGGAAGGACCCGGGAGAATGAAGCTTCTGCTCTTTTTGCCTTCTTGCTCTCTTTCTCAGGGACATTCACTGGTATTAGAGTCAGCTTCTGGATTCTAAGGAATACTGAAGACCAGCCGAGACAGTCAGCCTCACCAACGGACAACATTGGATTGTTGGACCCAGACCACAGCCTGTAAGTCAGTCTAATAAATTCCATCTATGTGTGTGCATGTATATATATATGCAGATATGGATTTTATCTATCAGTTTTGTTCCTCTAGAGAGTTCTAACAAAGTAAAGAATATTTGAAGACTATTTTTAAAAAGTTTAAAGAAATAACCGCCATTTTGACAGTAGAGCTGAAGTATGTCTTCTCCCCTGAAATATATGGATTCCAAGTGTAGACAGGGATTTGTGGCGGTAGAAACTCCCCGATATTGAAACTGGCCGGGAGCAAATAATGATTCCTTTAACATGGGGAGGGTTCGGTCGCAATTCTGTAAAAAGAGTCTGCGATTCGGGAACAGAATGGGGCATGTGGCAATCTACAAAAGCCTCTTAGGAAAACTCAAGAGCAGGTCGCGCTTCTTCTTTCTTGAACTCTGGCCACCAGGGCGGAAGGCAATGGCCTGTCGCTTTAAGAATCTGGTGGCAGTCGCTTTCCTCTCCCCGCCCCGCCTCCCGCGGTACCGGCGGCAGGGACGACCCACCCCTTTCTCCTCACGCGGCCGTGCTACGGGTTAGTTGGCCCATCCGTCACAGAGGCGCGGCCTATGATTGGCTGCTGCGCTTCGGGGCCGGGAGGCGGGGCGGGAAGGTCGGAGAAACTAGTTTGTTGGCGGCGCCGGTGCGGGTCTGCTAGGGGGAGCGCGGCGGGGACTGGCGAGCCGGCCGGGGGGCGGCGGCGACGGCGGCGGGGACTGCGGGGTCTGTGGCGCCTGTGGGGCCATAAGGTGAGTACCAGGTGGGAACCGGGCCGACAGGGGGCGGCGTCGTGGGGACTTGTCACCGGGACAGCGACCCTGCGGGAGGAGCGCCCGGTAGGGCTGGGTTCCCTGCGTCTGGGAAGTGGGCGCTGACCCGGGATCGCCCCTCGGTTGGAGTCGGGGGTGGCCCGGATTGCTTTGCTCAGAGCTCCCGTGGAGGCAATGAATTGTTTGGAAAACGGATGTTACGCTCGGGAGCTGCTACCCTCCTCCCCCGGGAGTGGTTGATTCATTGAGTCCGCTGACTCCTTTTTAAAAAATTACTATTGATCCTAGAAAGAGGAAGCTGCTTGTCTTCGAGGATGCGAACAGCGCGGCTTTGCGCCCGCGCCTAGCCCATGTCCGCGTTCCTAGCGAGGGCCCAGGGTTTAAACCAGGGAAGAGAAGCCAGCCGGAGCTGGCCGTGTGTGGCCCGCCGCGCAGGGTCCTTCCTGTCTGGGAAGTTGTCTGTCGTGGAGAAGTGGTGACACTCCTGGGGCACACCCACCTGCCCACCCAGGTGGTGCCCCCCCCCCCCCCATGGGACTATAACAAATCTTCCTCCTCCCCAGTTGCTCGTCCCTCCTCCCATGCGTTGCCCAGGATCGAGAACTCCGCTGGGATCTGCAAGGCCCCCAGTTGACCGTCCTTTGTTGTATCTGAAGCTTCTCTTTCCTATTGTGGAATTGTGCCTCTGGGGCACCTGACTCCTTTGGGTTTCAAGGACCCTAAAGTACATTCCGGTAGTCTAAAAGAATTTTTTTTTTCTTTTTTAAGTCTTGTTAAGTATCGGGCCAGCCTTGAACTTGGGATCCTCCCATTCCAGCCTCTGAGTGCTTGGGTTATAAGCAAGTGCCACCATGCTCATTCCAAGAATTCCTAGAAACTTGGCCACAGGTAGTTGTGGTGTGTGTGTGTTGGGGGGGGGGGCGTGGGAGACAATTCCAGGCTCCTCCCAGTTCATCTGTATATTGGGGAGTCCTGCTGAGTCCAAGTTGCTTTGGCCAAGACTCACTGCTGAGGCAGGACAAGATATGCCAGTTGCATGGGCCATTTGGTTTCACCCTGGCCTGGAGTAGGGAGGAGGAGGAACTTGGGACCTGACCCTCCAGGATGCTGGGCCTCTCTTCTCATAGGTGACACAGTTATGCTGAGGACTTTTTATGGGTGTTGCTGAAGGCTTGTGTCTGGGGACAGGAGGGAGGACCCAGGGTACTCTTATCCTATAGTAAATTTAATCCCTTTAAGACAGGGGCTCTTGAGTTCATAGGCTTTGCCTTTGGAGGCTGGCAAAGTCAGTTTGGTTCCTGGCCGTATAATTATTGGTATTTCAGTTTTGAGTCATTTATCAGCAAGTGTGTCCAGGGAGATTGCTGCAAATGAAACAGGGGAAGATGGAAGGAAGAGACCTTTGTCCTGGGCCTCCGGCTGCTGGTGGATTCCCTGTGCTGTGCAGCCAAGGAGCTGTGGGCCAGTAGCCTGTTCCACAGTGGCTTGATTCCTGCTGGTGGCATCTTAAGCCTGTGGGCACCAGTGTGGGGAGAGAAGAGTTGGAAGAAAAAGAGAGACATGGCCTTGCCTGTGGTGTGCAGTGACCGGCCGAGGATGGCCTGGAGCAGTGAGCGTGTGATGTAGGGGCGCTTTTAGAGGTTCATTTGTTTGATTTGTCATTGGAGCAGACTGAGACTCTGCTTTTAGAGGGAAGGGGTGCTGGCATGTGGATCGGGGGCCTTGACACATCACAGTTTGCAGAGAGCCCCAGGGAGCAGAGTCCCAGGGAGCTGGAGTGAAGAAGTGAAGGCTTCGCGGAGAAAGGAGAGAAAAGCTAGCTAAGGCATTCCACAACCGGTATTCCATACCCTGGGCTGCAGCCCCAATTCCCTTGCCAGAGCCAGCTCTAGGATGCCCACTCTAGGCACAGGTGAGGTCACGGAAAAGGCAGATGGGAGGTGACCGAAAGGTTTATTCTTGGCTGTGATGGTGTGATGAATATGGGCAGCCTTCCAGGAGGTTTGGAGGGCCTGGCTTCCCAGGCAGCTAGTGGAGTGTGTGTGTGTTTTCCTCGGAAGACTTACCCTGCTAACCAGCTCACTGCTTGCGCCCTAAATCCTTTACTAGCCGGCAGTGTGGGTTTGTCCTCAGCAGGGGCTTGACTCCCTCTCCTTTATGCAGACTTGGCACCAGCAAGCAGTAGTGGCCACAAATGAATTGGCTGATTGAGATGCTGGTTTTCATCTAATGTGGTAAATTTCATAATTGAATTGCCTCAGCTGATCCATGCAAGGGAATCCCTTTCAAGGCCGGGAAACACTTGGACCCTTGTGCAGAGGGCCAGGAAGAGGCCAAAGTTAAGCATTCCCAGCTTACTGTAAGGGTATCCCTGCAGGACTGTTTCCGTCTGGCTCCCACTGCAGGCCATATTCCCTTAGTTGCAACGGTGTCCTGAGCAACCCTATGGTGCCACTTCTAAAGGCATCTAAAGCTGACACCTGCCAGCCTTGCCAGGTCTCTCTGGGCTCTTAGCACATGAGGGCAGACAACGAAGGAATTAGAGGGACAGAAAGGAACTTGGAGGTTGGGAGTGTGCTCTCCTAAAATCCTGTCAGCACAGGGTCAGTGGAAGGACTGGAGTTCCAATGCTTCTTGGGAGTAAGGCTGTCTTGAGGGTGTGAGGTGAGACCACGCACTTAGAGCATCCCCTGGAGTGGTGTCCGGCGTCTAGCGGACTGCTCATGCCCAGCTCCCTTTCCCTTTGCTCCATCCTCCTGATATAGCATGGAAGGGAAGCTTGTTCTGTGCTCGGCCTGCATGGGGTCCACAGCCGAGGTGCCAACCTTGCCCTCTCCCTTCTTTCTCTTGCTCTTCACCCTGTTCTCCCCCTCCCTGTTTTGGTATCTCTTAGGATAAGCAACTGTGTTCTGTTCTTTAAGGCGGCGATTCCTTGGGCTGAGATTCCTTGGGCTCATTGGTAGCGAGCTTGCTTAGGTAGCATGCAGGAAGCCCTAGGTCAAAGCAGACATGGTGGCACACACCTGTTCTCCAGCTCTTAGAAAGTAGAGGCGGGAGGACCAGGAGTTCACGGTAAGCCTGGGCTACATGAGGCCCTGTCTCAAAATGGTGGTAGGGTACACCTACACCTTTAATCTCAGAAGTCTAAAATGCCACTGGGGGTGGGGTAGGGACAGCAGTTCTCTTGAGTTCCAGGACATCTTGGTCTACATAGAAAGTTCCAGAACAGCCAGGGATACTACTGAGATCCTATTTTATTTATTTATTTAGTAGCAGCTTTGTGGTATTAGGAATTCAAGTTAGGCCGGTCAGGAGGGATAGGCCGGCGGATATCTGAGAGTTCGAGGAAAGCCTGGTCTACAAAGCAAGTTCCAGTTCCAGGACAGTCTCCAAAGCTATAAACCCTGTCTCGAAAAACCCAAAAGAAAACAAAGAAGAAAAAAGAAATTCGGGTTAGAGGTTAGAGCCATGTGTGGTGGTGTGGTGGTTTATCACACCTTTAATCCCAGCACCTTTAGTCCCAGGCAGGGTTCAGCTAGGGCTACACAGTGAAACCCTGTGTCAGATAGGTTAACTGAGAAATTGCAAAATAATTGAGTTAACTGAGAAATTGAACTGTGCTTTCCATGAATTCATATTTTTTTCCCAGGCATTTTCTCCCACAGCGGTGTGCCCCCAAGTTCTGTATGTCTGGAGGTTTACTCTGTTTCAGCTCAACCACGGCTCTAGACCGCCTCCACCTTTTCAGCCCACAATAGGGTCCCTTAGACCTGAAGCTGTTGTAGGAAGGACACTGAGTTCTGCTTGGTGACCTTGAGCAGGTCCCCTTGCCACTGTGGGTTCAGGTGGCTCTTCGAGGAAACAGACACCCTCCAGTGTCCCGTTCACAGTCTCACTGGAAGGGCCCAGGGTCTGGCGAGCTCTAATGCTAGGCTGTTAGAAGGCTTGCGTATCAACCCTGTGTGCAGGGAGAATCTGGGAGCCAGCCTATGCTGGGCAGCGTCTGAGACAAGGTGGGAGTCAGGAGCCAGGTGGGCTCTGGCTCCAGCTCTGCGGGGCACTGTGGGCATCAGATGAGTCATTCCTGTCCGGACCCTCGTTCTTCCCCGTGTAGGTAAGGTCTGCAAACACAAGCTCCCAGCTCCTTATCCGAGTGGAGCTGAGTCAGGCCCTGCTGGGAGCTCCAAAGGGCCAGGGCTCTTGTCTCCTCCAGCCTCCCTCAGTCCCCTGTGGTTCCTCAGCTGAGGGCCGCCCTGTGCCTAGGAAACTGGGTCAGGGAAGCACCAGTCGGCCCAGGAGGAGCAGGCAGGGCCTAAAGGAAGGTGGCACATAGTTGACTCATTCCCAAGGTGCCCCTTGACTTGTCCTGGGCAGAGGAGTGGACATCAAGTGTGGGAGTAACTGTGTGTTCCCCTCCCTCTAAGGAATGGGCTAGCTTATGGGATGTCCCCTGGGCACAGAGCCAAGGTGGAGAGACAGACAAAGGGCCCAGAGAAGAAGGGATTATGGGGAGCTGGGGGGTGGGGTGGGCAGCAGGAGGAGGCTGAGTGCCAGGCTTTGGCAAGGCTGTGCCTGCAGGACCAGTTGGATGGCTCCTCCCGCTGAGCAGGGCCATGGGAGAGCTGTGGCTGCTGCAGCCCGCCTGAGGACCACATCCCCCTGGCTGTCACCCCACCCACCTCTGCCAGGTGGCTGCTTTCCTGTCAACCACGCGGGCAGGAGTGGACTGCAGGGCAGGAGTGAAACCCAGCCCAGCTCTCTCTTGTCTGTCCCTGCTGGGCTCGCCAAGACGGGCTGAGCAAAGATCAATGTAGGCCAAGGGGAATTAATTTCCCAATTAAGATAGAGATCCTTTCCTTGTTGAAGACCGAGATGAGCTGCTTGCCAGGTTTGCATAGCCGGGTCAGTTTGGGCAGGAAGGAGTGAGGTGGGCAGGCAGGGAGCGCTTCTCTAGAGAGTAAGGCAGCAGCGCGCAGAGTCCAGAGCTTACGTTCTCTGGGCCTGAGCGTCTGGCAGTGAGTCCCTTTATCTGCACTTGCCTCCGTGTGAGTTTACATCTTGGGGATCTGAAGGAGGAGGTATATGGTGCGCTGTTCCCCGCGGCTTGCCTTGTGGGTGACGGGAGGAAGATGGGCTCAGGATTCACACTGGGCCTCAGCTTCTGGTGTACAGGGTGGGTGATCAGTGGGCAGCTCAGCCAGGGTACAGGTTGAATGCTGTTTCCACTCAGGAGGGGTGAGAAGTGGACATTGTTAGTCTCTTTGTTCCTGATGTGTTCAGTTGGCTCTGAACCTCTGCCTGGTTCTGGGGTTCAGCAGAGAACAGGATGAGCCCCATTCTCCTGAAGCTCTGTTCGTGTGGTGGAGGCTGACTGCAGACAGAGCCAGTAAATGCAGCCACCCCACAAAGGGCTGTTGGGAGAGTAGACTGGGAGGTATGAGGAAGGGAACAGGACAAAGGGGCTGGGGAATGTCCCCCCCGGTGGTGACTTGTGAGGCAGAGAGGAGCGCTAGGCAGGCAGTACGGGGTTCAGAGGCTGGGATGGCATGGGCCCCATGGCATGGGCACAAGGCAGAGGGCCAGGCCTCCACAGAATATCTCTTCTGAGGAGACCAAGGACCACTTTGTGATTTTAAATTATATATATATTAATTTAAATATATTGACAGATTCCTTTTATACAAGGACAATAGAGAAACAATATGGTATGAAAGTCTGCCCCTTCCTCAGTGTGTTCCACAGGTAGAGATTGGGAATGAGCTCTGATTTTGTATATTCTGTCCTGTTCAGGACTCTTTAATCTCTGTCACTATATAGAGGGGAGCTCTTTCCCTTTTAATGTCAGCATAGCAGTCCAGTCATCTTGTGGCCAGACCACCAGCCTTCGTGTTGCTCTCAAATGAGAAACTTTGGGTTGGTCCTCATTTCCCCCATATCTCCAGTGAATCCTTGGAAGCCTGTTTGCATGTATCTTTCAATGCAGGTGTGCCAGTTTTAAATTTTATTAAAGCCATGTGCCTTTGACCACTATGTTTTTTTCCCACCAAGTGCCCATCTCTCCATTTTTCTTCCCTGCTTGATATTATACACATTTTGCTGCCTAGCTGATACGATGGAGCCGATATCATTCCTTTAAAAACATAGTACTGCCTACTAAGCAGTTTGTTCAAGCATTGTCCTTTGACTCGGCTTTTCCAGATGATCAAGGTTCCGCCTCCTATTGGTCTCCTGGCCTCAGCTGGGGATGAGTGAAGCCCTGGGCTGTGTGTGTTCATGTGTGAAATGAGGCTCTTTCGTTCCTGCCCAGCCCTGCCCCCTGCTTGCTGCTGTATGCTCTGCTGGGAAAGCATTCCCGAAAGGTCCTTTGGGGCTCAGAAGCTCTGGGACGTGAGGACGTGTGCTTACTCCTTTGGGAGCGAGCCTAGTGTCTGAAGGCTGGAGCATTTGAACGAGTGGGGACGCCCCTAAACAACATCTTGTGACAGGCAGGCAGGTGGCTTTTGGTATATGCGTAGAGCCTGACCCGACCCCAGAGAAAGTTGGCTGGCATTTCCGGAGCTTCCCAGGGGGCTGCTCCACGTGCCATGGTAGAACACTTGAGGTAACAGGGCAGGGTCAGCTCTCCTTGTACGTGGAAGGGTCTGGAAGGGGCGTCTGTGGACTGAGTGTGTGTTGTGTGTTCCTGTGAGGATCCCTGTGTGTTTTCCAGTGGCAGGGAACTTTATTAGAAGCCAAGGATGTGCCGAATGGGCACTTGTACTTGGGTGTGAGACAGAGAGTCTGGAGGAGGAGAGGCCGATCTTGGGGACTGTGGAAAGAAAGCCAGGCTGTGCACACGGTCTCCTAATAGACTTTGCGACTGAGCGGTCAGGATGGCCAGACTGGCCTGGGTGCCTGGTGGAGTGCATCCTTGCTGGGACTGAGTGCTGGGGTATTTAAATGGCAGGGCTCCCCTGTCCTTCCCTTGAGTCCTTGTTCCTTCCCCTCAGAAACAGCACCCAGTCTGGTTGTGTGATTGATGCCCAGGAACCTTAGAACTCTGCCTCAGAGTGGGTGGGTACCTAATAGGACCGTGAACCTGACCTAATAGGAACAGACATTAGAGAGGAAGGGCTATGGTCATGTAGGCAACAGAAGGGACCATGCTCCCAAAGTGTTCCTGGGAGGCTTCCCGAAGTGTCCTTGTATAGCTCATGAGGCGGAATGATGTATCTGCAGAACACCCCTTTTTCCAGTCTGAGTCCTGGGTGTTTGGAAAAGGGGCGAGGGCACAAGGCACTCCAAGGAGCTTTTGAGCGAACCCTAGCCTTCTGTCATCCCAAGCTTTGCAGGCAGGTTTGGCACCAAGTGGTAGGCTGGGTTGCCAGACTTCCTCTCAGGCACCAGCACCCACACTGGGGTATCTGTTGCAGGAAACTGCAGTTGCTATTTTTATCAGCCCAACTAGAACTTTATATCGAAAGATATAATTACAAGCACAATGTCAGGGTTTATCTGGCTGGTGAGACTGAGGCAGGGACCACTGCACACTGCTCACTTGATGTGTAAAGCAGGGCATGTCTGCTTGGACACACCTATCCGGTCACAGAGCGCTTGTGCAACTGCTTCTGCGTCTACAACTTTCTTTTTGTAGACTGGGTCTTAGCAACTCAGGCTGGACTCAAAACTAACAAGTTTTGCAATGACGTTAAGGTCAACAATGACCTTAAACATCTCATTCTCCTGCCTTCCCCCCTGCATGCTGGGATTGCAGGCGTGTGACACCGTCCCCCGTTTATGTGGTGCTGGGGATCAAACCCCGCGTTCTCTGCATCTTAGGCAAACACTACCGACTGAGCTGTTTCCTAGCCCGGTGTTATTCTGTGAAGTATGAAAGAGAGCTTTCCGGAGTTCACCGAGATATTTGCACCTGAACACAACTGGTTGGTCATGCAACTGTGGGGGAGCCTGGGAAATTAATAAAATTGCCGAGACCCCCCACTTGATGCCGCCTCCTCTGCTAAGTACCAGGGACAGAGATGAAGAAGCCCTGTTTTGAGCTTCACACTCAGACCCGAAATCTTAACCTTTGGATAAATAGCCTGATCTGCGGTGCAGAATTTCAGTCTGGAGGCCACTGGGACCCACGGGGTAGCCTCTCTTGTCCTCAGCTTGACTTTGTGTAGCTTCAGTTGTCCGTGGTCAGCTGCTTTGAAAATATCAAATGGAAGGGCTGGAGAGATGGCTCAGGGGTTAAGAGCACTGACTGCTCATCAGAGATCCTGAGTTCAATTCCCAGCAACCACATGGTGGCTCACAACCATCTATAATGAGATCGGGTGCCCTCTTCTGTTGTGTGTATGCATAATAAATAAAGAAATTGTTTAAAAAAAATCACATGGAAAATTCCAAAGACAGGTGTGGTGGCCCAGGCTGATTTCAGATTGGCAGTCTTCCTGCTCTGCCTCCTGGGTTTTGGGATTGCAGGAAGGGCCCACTACCACCACACAAGCTGATCTCTTACCGTGCCTAATTTGAGATTCGGGGATCAAACTCAAGTCCCTATACTTGATCAAGGACTTCACTGACTGAGCCATCTCCTCAGCCTAGAACGCTGTTTTAAAGGGTTCATAGAGGTAGAGTCCACCCAGATAGTGCACATGTGGGTTCCTATGAGGTGAGAGGTCAACCCGGGATGTCATTCCTGACACTGTCTATCTTGGCTTTTTTAAAACATAGGGTCTCACGGTGGTCAGGAGCAGGCTAGGTTGAACCCCAAGGACTTGCCTAACCAGTGCCGAATTGTGTGTCCGCCGAGCCATCTCCTCAGCCAGGGCAATCCGCCGCTGTACCTGTAACCCCCTTGCTGTGCAGGGTAACCTCTTTACAGGAAAGGACCACTGCGGGATTAGGGGCTCTGTCTTGGACTCCTGCCTGCCCAGGGCTGGTGCTGACGGTGCATGGAGGAGGACGGTGGCAGGGGTGGCGGCTCTAGCGGACTCGACCAGTTCACGTGCTCTTGTTTAATTACCTCCAAGTGTAACGTTGATTTCACCACCAGAAGAGAAAACCAGAGACTTCTGGAAGCCAGGGATCCGGAGCAGGGACGCTCTTTACCCAGCTCCCCTTCCTGCTGCTCGACGTTGGCCTCCCCAGCTGGGCTTGTGTGGTTTATGGGCCACCATCCAGAGCAGCACTGGGCGGGGGGGGGGTGCTCCCCTAGTTACAGCTCAAAATGACTTTTGTTTTTATAGATGAAGACTCTCTCTATTTAATTAGCCCAGGCTCTGCTCAAACTTACTATATAGTCCAAGCTAGCCCGGAGCTCAAAGTGATTCTGTCTGTTGTTGGGACTGTATCCATG
Organism: Neodon shergylaensis; assembly: GCA_025134845.1. Taxonomy (NCBI): domain Eukaryota; kingdom Metazoa; phylum Chordata; class Mammalia; order Rodentia; family Cricetidae; genus Neodon; species Neodon shergylaensis. The sequence continues at coordinate 4,576,358 of JABTXL010000003.1, read as the reverse complement.
AGCCACCTGGCTTAAATGGTTAAACATGGGCAGGAGAGATAGCACGGTGGGTAAGAGCATTTGCTGCTCCTGCAGATGACCTGGGTTTGGTTGCCAGCACCCACGTGGCTGCCCATAACCATCTGTAACCCGCATTCCAGGGAATCTGGTGCTGGCTTCTGGCCTCCGAGGCACCAGACAAGGAGGTGGGGTATTCACATTCAGTCAGAACACTCACACCCGTAAAAAGAAAGCCTTCTGAAAAGTTCAAACATGAAACACACAGGCTGCACCTCAAGAAACATGACTGTCACAGGTGTGCAAGTTTATAATAGCCCTCTGGACATTTTCATTCTCACTCCAGCGGATAGCACTTCAGTCCCCTTCCATGACATGGAGCTATGGTGCATCCAGCACAGACAGAGGGGATGCAGAATCTGCCCTTGGAGCTGCAGACACAGATAAGCAGAGTGGGCAGTGGTCTGCAGTGGAAGGAGCCAGCCATCAGGATGTCGCAGGGCTACAGCAGAACAAAGGGTGTTATTCTTATGAGAGACAGGACAGATGTCCCTCTGGTGTGGGTGTAGTGTACACTAAGTGCCAGGAAATACTTGTTGAATTGAATTTCTCAGCATCTGCTATGTATAAGGTGTCCTGAGCAACGTAAGAGCGTGGGGTTGTGGGGCAGAATGATTGTGGGGGGAACTGGAGCTGGAAGGGTGGGAGGGGAAGAAACTGGGGCTATGGAGAGGAGGGAATAGGTTGAACGAGGCTTGAACATCCAAGTTCCCCAAAGGCTTCTGAACAGGGGAGGTTGGGCATGCAGACGCGTCCGTGAGTGAGTGGCTGTTTATGGGCTTCCATGTATTTGCTATAAATATGCAGATGTATGTAATTTCAAGAGACCAGGGACTATGTACCAGCTGTGATGTCCAAGCACTGCCCCTGTACTTTGCTGAGGGAGGCCTGTCATTTGGGAGGAGAAAGAGCTGACGCTGTGGTGAGAGACACTTCTGACAATGATAAAGGGCAAAGGGCCTTGGTGGGGGTTGGAGGGTACGCGACCTGCAGCCCAGTGACTGAATGGTGCTGCAGTCTGGGGAACAGGGAAAAGAGAATGTGAGTCTGGGCATGAGTTTCACAGTCCAGTGCTTGGGATGTGGGTGGTTCCCGGCTCATCTGCGTGAATACTGACTCTGGCCAAGTCTCGGATGTGTGCATGTTAGTTATCGTCCCCCAACTTCCTGCAGGGAGTTTCAGTAGGTTCCAAGGAAAGTGTGGAGGAGTTTTATAAGCCAGTGTCAACTGAAGCTCTTTTGAGGGCCTCCAGATCCAAACAGGTTTTCACAGTAGTGCTGATACATCGTCTGCCTTGTTCATTTTCTCCTGAGTGCATAACTCAGCGTGCCGGTATTTTCCCGTGACCCACGCAGCAGGTTACCAAAGTGTGCCCGGGTAAACCATCCATTCAAGGTGCAGGTTGGGAATGTGGCAGAGTACAACAGTTCATTGATACGGGTCAGATTCCACACTTGAGTGACCCACAGCGGAACTGCCGCTGGTCACTGGTCAGAGAGGAGAGGCCGTGCTATCTGGAAAGGCTTTATCTGTGTGAGGCTGGCTTTTCTTCAGGTCCCGTAATCAGAACCACAGATCTTACAGATCTTAGCAGATTGACGGCTACAGCACGTAGAAGTCAGCCAGTGTTCTGGGAATAATTTTTTTCTGCCTGTGTGTCTCGTGTGTGTGTGTGTGACACACATGTGTGAAGGTGTGTAGCACTGTACTCCACAAGCTTATCAAAAGACAGCTATCAGACCACTCACTCATTCTTTTTTTTTTTTTTTTTTGGTTTTTCGAGACAGAGTTTCTCTGTAGCTTTGGTGCCTGTCTCGGAACTAGCTCTGTAGACCAGGCTGGCCTCGAACTCCCAGAGATCCGCCTGCCTCTGCCTCCCGAGAGTGCTGGGATTAAAGGCGTGCGCCACCACCGCCCGGCGTCACTCACTCATTCTTGAGCACTGAGGCTCTCCTGGCCTTTCGTAGCCCGGCCACTATGGATGCCTGTGTCCAGAGGAACTGAAGGAAGATCACCGTGAGTGGAAATGCTGGGGCAAAGGGCACCTAATCTCACTTTGAAAGATGCTGCCGGATGGTTCTCCCGAGAGTTGGTGGTGGCTGCTGCCTTCCTTGTGCTCCTTTAGACAAGCTTGGGGCGGGGGCAGTGAGAGGGCTCAGTGGGTAATGGTGTCTGCCACCAAGCCTGAAGACCTGAATTCGATCCTTGGGATCCACATGGTGACAGGAGACACCAGTGCCTGAAAGTTTTCTCTGGTTTCCACATTCAAACCATGGCACATGTGCTCCTGACCCCAAAGATATAAATAAATATAAATTTTTAATTAAGAGAGAAGGAGTGAGCCGGCCTTGGAGTGTGTGGTTTGGGGACTGGGAACATGATCTTCACGGGAGCCAGGGATTGTGGGAAGCAAGGCTTTCTGGAGACAGAAGGCGGTTCTCTCCTGGGACATGGCTGCTACTTTTAATCTCACTCGTTGTCTCTGCTCTCCTGTGCGAGCCTCACTCCGGGAGGCTCATAGGAATCGGTATCTAGGTCAGTGTGTTCTTAATGGCTCCATCTGTGAGGCCAGAGTGCAGGAGAGGCAGCCTCTCCTGAGTACCCGGGTACCTGGGAGCCCCACACCCCTCTACAGGCCCTGGTGTGCTGAGTAGGGGCTGCCCTGTTCTGTCTGTGGCTCGCTCTGGCTGAGTGAGAGGCAGGAAGTAATTTCTCCAGATGGGAGAAACTGAGTGCTCAGGCCGCTCGCTCTGTGGCTAGAGTCATGGTGCACTTTCCACTGGCCATGTGCCCGTCTGGAGCTCCAGCTGGGTCTGGAGATCTGGGCCCGAGACAGTGGAGGGGGAGCAGGTGGTGGCAGTGGCAGCTGAGTGACACCTGCTGCCTGGCCTGACGGGCTTGGGTCTGTGCTCGTTCTTGTGACTGCAAGAAGCCTCTCTGTGGGGGCAGCAGGAGCAGGTCTTGAGTGGTCGCCTGGCAAACACAGCTTGTAAGACGGCGACACAGCTTGTGATTCTTCTCTCAAGAATTTATCTCAGGAGAAAGCAGTAATTCAGCCAAACAATGCTGTTTGGGTTCGGGGTAAAATTTAAAGTACAAACCCGTCAGGCTGTATGAGAGCTATTAGGAAAGCGTCCCATGTGTGAAGTGGAGGTAAAAACAGCATGAAAGAGTATTCTGTAGGTGCAGTGACTGAGGTTTAGTGTTTCATATGGGGCCAGGGATTTGACCTGTGCCGTGTGCCCAGCATCACTGTAGCTTTTAGAAGTGTTTAGTTGTGGTTAAGAGCAGTTTTTTTTGTTGTTGTTGTTGCTACCTCTTCTTAAACCTTTTTACAGCTTTCTTCCAGAATTTACCTACTCTGTTTAAGTTTAGTGTTAGCATTTATGTATTCGTGTGCGTGTGTGTGTGCACATGCGTGTGCACACGTGTGTGTAGGTATCTGGAGGTCTGAAGGGTACTAGCAAGAGTCGATTATCCCAGGTATGTTCTGGGAATTGAATTCAGGCTGTCAGGCTTGGCAGCAATCCATGCTTCATCTTCAGCTACTGGCCGCCTTTAAGACCCTATCTGAAAACCAACAAACTAGCATTTAGACAGGGTCTTACACAGCCTAGGTTGGCCTCAAATTAGATATGTAGCCAAAGGTGCTCTTGAACTTCGGCTGCTGCAGCCTGTGTCCGGTGCTGAGAATACAGGTATGTGCTGTCACATCCCAGCTGATAAAGGGCTGGGAAAATCCGGGGTCTTGTGTGGGAAAGCCCTCTACCGACTGACCTACATCCTCACCCCTATTACATTTTTAAAAAATCATGTGTTTTCATGGCTTGTAGTATGTCTCTGCACCGTTTGCATGCCTGGTGCCTGAGGAGACCAGAAGGCAGCATTGGATCCCTGGAACTATCGTTACAGATGGTTCTGAGCTGCCACGTGGGTGCTGGGAACTGACCCTAGGTTCTGTGGAACAGCAAATTTATCTCCCCCATTACAGATTTATCCTTGGTCCACCAGTGTGTCTACATAGAAAGAAAGGTTTTTTTTTTTAAATATTTGTTTATTATATATATAATAGTCTGTCTACGTGTATGCCTGCAGTCCAGAAGAGGGCACCAGACCTCATTACAGATGGTTGTGAGCCACCATGTGGTTGCTGGGAATTGCTGGCAATGCTCTTAACCACTGAGCCATCTCTCCAGCCCAAGGGGTATTTTTGTTGTTGTTGTTATTGTTCAAGAATGGATCTTTGCCCCAAAATAGGGGTGTGGGGGGGGGACTACCCTACTTGCCTCCTCCCTCTCCACTCACCTCCATGGTTCAGGGATATTGTTCTAGATATTGTCATCGTCAATCTCACTCATCACTGTCACTTTGTCCTTTATGGTGGAGCTCCTGAGTGAGCATGTTGGCCTAGGCAGGATACCAGGCAGGCAGAGGTGGCCACGGAGGGTCTTGAACTGACACGTGGCTGGGCATGAGGGTCCGACAGCTTTTGTAAAAAGCATATTGGTGAGAAGCTGGCCATTACCACACGTCCTCTTGGCTTGGTGTTAAACTCTGGGCAGCTGTCCCATTCTGTCCCCTAGGCAGCATTTTAAACACAGAGCACAGTGACCGGAGGCAGCTTCCTACTTGCCACAGAGCTCAAAACAGAAGTGAATCCATTACTGTTATGGCTGTCTTGGGGCAGAGGGCACACTTTCTTCAAAGTTAAATGTCCTAACGAGACAGAGCCTGGGCGAGAAAGGTTGCTTTGTGGGTGGAGAGACATGATATGAGAATCTGGTGACAAGCCAGGCTAAAACCTTCCTCTCCAACCCTGTGGTTCAGGGGAAAGTTAAGTCAGACCTGAGTCTAATGCCACGTCTTTCTCAACCTTGTAGTGTTGGGGTCACATGGGGAGGTTATAGGGACCCAAGCCAGAGACCTGGCTCTGTTCCAGGCTCTGTGGGCCTCTGGATGAATTTCTTAACATCTCTGCCTGCTTTCGCAACTCATGCAGATGCAATTGCCTTGTCGGGTTAGAAAAGTTGGCATACAGGGCTCCCCATTAGCAGTCCTGTCTAGTCGTCGGGGTTACAGATGGTGGGTGAATGACAGGGTTCCACCTTCTGGCTTTCTCTGGGCCAGTCATGTTGTGTGACTGGTTTTCGTCACTGAGATAGGAACAAAAAACAGTGTGTCCTTCCAGACCAGGCTCTGATCACCACTGCCATGGGTTTTCCCTCTGACACAGTGACTGGTGGCTTTGTGGCAGATGTCTTTGGGTCTCTGGGAGTGACCCAAGAGTGAGCTCGATAAGATGAAGCTTCCCACAGCCGTGTGGTTCCGCCAAGACAGTGCCGTTTGAGGGGTGTTTGCCGCCGTGAAACCTCGCCCATCCTGACTGAAGCAGGTGTACTCGGGTCTCAGGATTAAAACTTATGTCAAATGCCCAGCAAGAGAGGGGCAGTGGGGGTGGGGACTGGGGAGAGAGACAATGTTCCATTATCCTCCCAGGGATTTACCTGATGTGGATATGCCAGAAACTGAAGGGATTTACTTTGTGGGGAGAGAGGGGACCAGCAGGAGGGATGGTGGGAGGGGCAGATATGAGCAAAGTACAATGACGTATTTGAAAACTATAATAATGAAACCTATTATTGCTTTAAATATTTGCTTACAAATCTGGTAAGCACAATGTGGCTTTGGCCACTTGGCAGTTACAAGTTGGCCTCCTCCTGGCCAGAATCCCCAGGATCTTCTGCAGGGTTGCTCTGTTCTCATTGGATTTCACAGGCCTTGACCCTTCCCCTCCTGCTCTGTGTGGCCCCTGAGAAGGCAGAGCTGCTGCCCTGGGTAAGGCCCAGCAAGGTCCATGGCCTGAACTGTTGCAGGCTTCCCCACTGCAGTGGAGAAAGGATTTGATGGCACCCGTCATTGTGTGAGACTGCACGGTCTCAATTTGCAGTCAGCCTGGAACTATCAATTATGGAGGCTAATGTGTGGCCATGCTCCTCAAGGATGCTTACCACTGGCATTGCCAGGTGCTGAGTGAGAAGGTTTGCCGTGGGCGAGGGTGTGGTTTTACATTCCTGTTATCTCAGCAGCTGGAGGCTGAGCATTGAGTTTGAGGCTAGCCTGGGGACACAGTGAGACCCCCATCCCGGGGCCGTCCTGTCTCCATTCACTTCCCAGGTTTTGGGAAGGGAGGTTGGGGTGGGAGCTGGTATAGGGCTCCCCTCTGACCTCACTGACCAACATGGGGGAATGATGACAGGGGCTCGCCAAGCACATGGTACCCCAGCACAATTGGTCTTGACCTCAGTAACAGACGGAAGCTAGGCTCTCCTCCTGTGTGTCTTAAGCAGGACTGGAAGCAGGTTTGTCCTGCCCTGTCGGGGTGAACTCAGGAGTGAGTTTTAGCTTGCTATCCTGCCCTTCGTGGGAAAGTTGAGGTAGGAACATTTGGTGACCAGAAAAAAGAAATATATGTATTACCAAACACTGCTCCTAGGGCCATTCTAGACCCACAGCCTTGTCAGCCTGTTCCCGTGGGGGAGGTGTGGGTCAGGCGGGGTAAGAGGTGTGAGCTCAGAGCCGCGCAGCAGACTGAGACGGCAATCTCCCTCTAACTCTATGACTTCACTTCAGGCTTTCCACAAGAGCCAGTTGTGGCTTGTGTCTGAGATTCCGCCCTCAGAAGGCCCCACAGAAGAGGCCGAGTGAGACCCTGTCTCGAAAGCAAGCAAAATCTTATCAAAAACGTGCTGAGAACTTAGCATGGTACTTCAGGCCTTTAGTGTCAGTACCTGGGAAGCTGAGGCAAGCAGAGGCCTCTGAGTTCAAGGCCAGCCCGTTCTCTAAAAACAACATTGAGAACAAAACCAAAATAAAATGTGTCTGCAGTAAAAATATAACTCCTGCTGTCTGGTGGGCAGCCTCCAGCAGCACAAGGCTGTGACAGGAATCCAGAGTTGGCGAAGCCCCACTTCTGTCTTTGAGGGGGGCTAGGGAAAAAGGCACTCACAAACTCTTTTTTTGGTTTTTCGAGACAGGGTTTCTCTGTGGTTTTGGAGCCTGTCCTGGAACTAGCTCTGTAGACCAGGCTGGTCTCGAACTCACAGAGATCCGCCTGCCTCTGCCTCCCGAGTGCTGGGATTAAAGGCGTGCGCCACCATCGCCCGGCTTGATCAACCAAATTTTAATTGATTCTGTTTCTATGCTTTATTTTTTGGAGACAGAGTCTATGTAGCCCTGGCTGTCCTGGATTTCTGCGTACACCAGGCTGGCCTCCCTCACAGAGGTCCGGTTCCGCCTGCCTCTGCCTTCCGAGTGCCAGGATTAAAGGCATGTGCCGCAGGGATTAAAGCAAGAAAGGCAACTCTTACCCTTTTAAAATGTGTGTGCGTATGTGTTGCAGTAGGAGCAGCGGGGCTGCGTCCCCATCACCCGGCTGCCCGCATGGCTAGCTTATGCCCGAAATAATTACACAGAAACTGTATTCATTTAAATACTGCTTGGCCCGTTAGCTCTAGCTTCTTATTGGCTAGCTCTCACATCTAGATTAACCCATTTCTAATATTCTGTGTAGCCCACGAGGTGGCTTACCAGAGAAGATCTTAACCTGCGTCTGTCTGGAGTGGGAGAATCATGGCGACTCACTGACTCAGCTTCTTTCTCCCAGAATCCTGTTCTGTTTACTCCGCCTACCTAATTTTCTGTCCTATGAGGGCCAAGGCAGTTTCTTTATTAGTTAACCAATGAAAGCAACAGATAAGATACAAGACCCACCTCCATCACGTATGCTATGTAGGGATATGTGCATATGAGCGCAGGGGCCCTCAGAGACGTTGGATCCCCTGACGTTGGAGCTACCCAATAAGGATACTGGGAACCGAATTCAGGTCCTCTGGAGGAACAGCACTGCTCTTCAGTGCCGACCCACGCGGGTGCTTGGCCTGCATGTATTATGTCTGTGTCAGGCTAGCTCTTGCAGGCTGCAAGAGGGCTTCAGAGCTCCCGGACTGGACTTTACACTAGGTTGTGAGCTACCATGTGGCTATTGGAAATCAAACTCTGGAAGAACAGCCAGTGGTTTTAGCTGCTGAGTCACCCCGCCCCCCAGCCTTCGTTTGCATTTTGAAGTGGAAAGCAGGCTAGTCTGTATTTGCAGGGAAAGGCTTGTCTTGTTTCTGTGGTGTCTTGTGGGAGTTGGGCAAGCACTGTGTATACCAAGGCCCTGGCCCCTTGTGAGTGTATATAAGTGTTCTAAGTGTATAAAAAGGGTTGCTTTTTCCCTGGAAGTGTCTGTGTGAGGCCCCATGTCTGCTCATCCTCTCTTGTCTAGAATGGTCTGGGGCACAGGTGTGGTCATGAGACTCGTGTTTTATGCCAGTTAAGTTCATCTGTTTAGTGAGGGTTCTGTGTGCCAGATGCTGACCGCTGACCTCCACCTCTGGGACTTCCTGTGGCACTTAGCAGCCCTGCCTGGGCACTACCTCTAGTGCCTTAGCCTTGACCACCTTCACTGCAGTTCCAGGAGCGACCACATCCAGCACACCTGACCAGAACCTTCAGCATGGTTTTTAATATAAAAATAGTACAGTCATTAACAACTCTCGACTTGCTGGGCGTGGTGGCGCACGCCTTTCACACTAGCACTGGGGAGGCAGAGGCTGGCAGACTGCTCTGTAGAGGGAGCCAGGATATAACAGGGCTACATAGAGAGACCTTGTCTTAAACCACAAAAAACTAAAACAAAAATAAAAACTCAGACTTAAAGAAGTAGAGTCTGCTGATGGCCTGAGGTCAGAATGCCTGCCTGTTTCTTCATTCAGACACAGCAGCAGTGAGGCAGCTGGCTGAGTCAATGGGGCACCTGGGCTCTTGTAAGCGCAGTGTTCTTCTCACGGAGCCTTGAAACAGTGGGAAGTGCCGCTGCTTTTGCTGGCACTTTATTGTTGAGGAAAAATGCTTCGAGGTAAATTAATTTTCCCAAGGCTCCACAGTAATGGCTGAGATGTCTTCATGGTCCCTGTTCCTAACCAGTGGCATCAAGGAGTTTGGATCTTTATGCAGGGCCCTGTTGCTGGGCATGCCAATACCTGGAGCTCAGTACGTGTGTGTGTGTGTGTGTGTGTGTGGTGTGTAATGTAGATCCTGAGTGAGATTGGGTGTGTACCTACCACTTGCAACCAGAGGTGTGTGTCACAGGCCTTGGTCTCTGCAGGACAGGGTGAGACCCTTCTTGTCTGTAACATTTTTGGGGATGCAGGAAGGAAGGCTTGGTTTCCTGGAGCTGGACAGAGGCGGGAACAGAGAGAGTGGGGCATTCGGAGTTGAGCATGAAGAGATTGCAAGCAAAGGGCCCACGATTCACTCTCGCTGGTGTCATCCCCCTGCAGGTTGGTGCACCATGTCGGTCAGTGTTCATGAGACCCGCAAATCTCGGGGCAGCACAGGCTCCATGAACATCTCACTCTTCCATAAGGCCTCGCACCCTGACTGTGTGCTGGCTCACCTCAACACTCTGCGCAAGCACCGCATGTTCACGGATGTCACGCTCTGGGCCGGTGACCGAGCCTTTCCCTGCCACCGTGCGGTGCTGGCTGCCTCCAGCCGATACTTCGAGGCCATGTTCAGCCACGGCCTGCGGGAAAGCTGGGATGATACGGTCAACTTCCAGGACAACCTGCACCCCGAGGTGCTGGAACTGCTGCTGGACTTCGCCTACTCCTCCCGCATCGTCATCAACGAGGAGAACGCAGAGTCGCTGCTGGAGGCCGGTGACATGCTGCAGTTCCACGATGTCCGGGATGCAGCCGCCGAGTTCCTCGAGAAGAACCTTTCCCCCGCTAACTGCCTGGGCATGATGCTTCTGTCCGACGCCCACCAGTGCCGGCGGCTCTATGAGTTCTCCTGCCGCATGTGCCTGGTGCACTTTGAGACGGTGCGGCAGAGCGAGGACTTCAACAGCCTGTCTAAGGACACACTGCTGGACCTCGTCTCCAGTGACGAGCTGGAGACCGAGGACGAGCGTGTGGTCTTCGAGGCCGTCCTGCAGTGGGTGAAGCACGACCCCGAGCAGAGGAAGGCTCACTTGCCACTGCTCCTGCGCAGTGTGCGCCTGGCCCTGCTGCCCTCGGACTGCCTGAAGGAGGCTGTATCAGAGGAGGCTCTCCTCATGGGGGACGAATGCACCAAGCTCATCATAGATGAGGCCTTCCGTTGCAAGACCAAGATCCTGCAGAATGACGGGGTGGTCACCAGTCCCTTTGCCCGGCCACGGAAGGCGGGTCACACACTGCTCATCCTGGGAGGCCAGACCTTCATGTGTGACAAGATCTACCAAGTGGACCACAAAGCCAAGGAGATTATCCCGAAGGCGGATCTGCCAAGCCCCCGGAAAGAGTTCAGTGCCTCAGCGATTGGTTGCAAGGTCTATGTGACGGGAGGCAGGGGCTCTGAGAATGGGGTCTCTAAGGATGTCTGGGTGTATGACACTGTCCACGAGGAGTGGTCCAAGGCGGCCCCCATGCTGATCGCCCGCTTTGGCCATGGCTCAGCTGAGCTGGAGAACTGTCTCTACGTGGTCGGGGGGCATACATCTCTAGCGGGTATTTTCCCTGCCTCCCCTTCTGTCTCCCTGAAGCAGGTAGAAAAATATGACCCTGTGGCTAATAAGTGGACTATGGTGGCCCCGATGCGAGATGGTGTGAGTAACGCCGCCGTGGTGAGCGCCAAGCTGAAGCTCTTTGTGTTTGGAGGGACCAGCATCCACAGGGACATGGTGTCCAAAGTCCAGTATTTCGACCCCTCAGAGAACCGGTGGACCATCAAGGCGGAGTGTCCCCAGCCGTGGCGATACACAGCTGCTGCTGTCCTGGGCAGCCAGATCTTCATCATGGGGGGTGATACAGAGTACACGGCAGCCTCAGCCTATCGCTTCGACTGTGAGACCAACCAGTGGACGCGGATTGGGGACATGACCGCCAAGCGCATGTCCTGCCATGCCCTGGCCTCGGGCAACAAGCTGTATGTAGTGGGAGGCTACTTCGGGACGCAGAGATGTAAGACCCTGGACTGCTACGACCCCACTTCGGACACATGGAACTGCATCACCACCGTGCCCTACTCTCTCATCCCCACGGCCTTCGTCAGTACCTGGAAGCACCTGCCTGCATGAGAGGCACCTTTGGAGCCCAGCCAGGTGAGGAGGGCAGAGGAACCCCTCTGGCTTGTCTGTGTAATGGTTGCCACATCTCCCCGGGAAGGTCTGATGAGCAGCAGGATAATGGGATTTAGGACTCGACAACCTGTTCGTATCCTACGTCTTCTGGCACAGTTACTGGCTTGCCAGCGGGAGGGGGAATATCTGCCTCCTGTGTGAGGTAAAGGGGTGAAGGCAGTCCTTCTGATCCTCGGGAGCAGGTCTTACCCCAGAGCAGGTGCCTGTGAGCCCCGCGGCTCTTCTCAGTCCCATGAGTGCGAGAAGCCGGAGGAAAACAAGAGCCCGGGCAGGGGGAAGACTCCGAGAGACAGGTCTGGGGGGCAGAGAGCCTGGAGACAGGAGGGACTGGCAGGGGGCGGTCTACCCTTGTGCTGCCAATTGCAGGCAGGAGGAGGGTGCTAGGCCAGCCTGCTAGGGTGTTCTTGGGAGGGGCTGCCATGGCTGGCTTGTTGGAGACGGAGCCAGGTTCTAGAAACGTCAGCTTGTTACTAGCCTTAGCTTGTTACTAGCCGTTGCTTCAGTTCATAGGGGGAGATGAACTCCCATGGGCTGAGATGGTGTGGGGCTGCTGGTCTATTGAAAGCAAGGAAAAGAGGCCTTGGAAGAGGAACCTCCCGTCTTTCACTCAGCTGGCCTCTTGTCTTGTGTTCCTGTGGCATTATTAAGGGACCCAGTCAGGAAGTGACCTGAACATCAGTGAACCTGTGGGTACTATGGCACAGGGAAATTGCTCCTGAGCTGGGCTTGCTTTGTGGACTGAGTTCTTGCTAAGTCAGGTCCTGCTGTGCCTCCAAGACTCTTAAAGGCACCCTCCCCCCAGATCTGTAAGCATGGAGCAGCTGGCTCCTGAGAGCAGTTGGAACAGACTAGATTCTCTTTAAGACTTTTGGGCTTGCTTTGTTTTTATCTGCTCCCTTACTCTGAGGGAGGAGTGTGACTCTGGCAAGCATCTGGGTCCCTAGGGGAGCAAGCTTCAAAGGGATATTGGCATTCCAGTACTAATTGTCTATTCCTGCCACTGGTGACTTGGGAGTGCAGCATCACCTGTGGGGTGGAGTCACCTGCAGGGGAGGGGACTAACCAATGCATTGCCCTGGGATGCCAAGCCTGGGCTGTGTCCCGTTCTGCTGCCCGTTCTCGTCTGCCAGGTAGCCAGTAGGAAGGTCCTGGCAAGGGTCACCATCCCTGACCTCTGCAAACTCCACTTGTGCCTAGTTTCTGTAGATCTTCTCTGCCATCCTTATAGGCTCCAAGGTAGTTCCAGGGGTCACAGCAGCAGTCCCCTGAAGCCCCTGCTCCGTACCCCTGTGGCTCCCTGCTGCTCCCCTGCCTGCTTTCTCCATCCCAGGCGCCCACTTCAGTCTTGATGGGAGCCCCACTCAGGATGTCTCCCTTTGCCTTTTTCTCATGGTCCTCCTCCAGCCCATCACTGCTGCAGACAGTAGTAATAATACTACTACAAACAAAACCCAGAGTGGGACACGGGCTTCCTCCAGCTTCTGTGGATAGGTCTAGCTGGCAGGAGAGTACTTTGCAATGTCCTTTATGTAGCGGTCACTTGTGCCTGCGTGAGACCTGAGAATGAAAAACAGTAGCATTGTTAGCACAGGTAGACAGTACGCTAGTCATCTGCAGGATGGGGTTAGCACAGGGTGAAACACTGACTTCAAGTCCACGGACTATTGATTGTATTTCACAGATGAGAAAACCAGGCTACAGAGAAGAAATGGACAGATTTAGGGGCAGAGACTAAGACCTTGGGGTGAGCCAGAGGACAACCACGCGTCTGCAGCCATCACAGGAACCACAGAGGGTGGCTTTCACCATCCTTTGCTCATAGTTAGGGACCCTCACCCTGGATTTTTTTTTTTTAATTTAAAGATTTAGTAATTTCTTATATACAGTGTTCTGTCTGCATGCATGCCTACCCACCAGAGGAGAGCACCAAATTTTATTACAGATGGTTGTGAGCCACAATGTGGTTGCTGGGAATTGAACTCAGGACCTCTGGAAGAGCAGACAGTGCTCTTCACCTCTGAGCCATCTCTCCAGTCCCATCCTCACCCTGGTTTTGAAGGACACATTTCAGCAAATAGGGTGCTGGGGGGGTGGGGGGGAGGCCCTAGCGTTCACGTTGCCTCTCTCTGTGGCACTCTCCTGCCAGCTAGGCCTGACTTCCAAAGCTGGTCGGAAGCCTCAGTCCTTGCTCAGTCCTTGCCTTGTGGTAATATTGAGGCAGGAGAAAGTGGGTCAGTGCCACTGGGGTGTTGAGATTGATCATCTTAGAGCATCTTCGGACTGTTGGGGGCCTCAGGACCCTACAGGAAAAGCAGTAGCCTCCCCCTGCCCTGCGAGTGTCAGGAGATGGCAGGATTCCTGCGACTCAGCACCAGCCCGCCTGTAGGAACCGTAGCAATGCCAGGCGCACAACGTGCTTGTGGAGAAGGTCCACAGAGCCTCCACGCTAGCACATGATTTTGTAAACATAGGGAACTAAAGAAAAGTTCCTTGTCTTGGGGTCTCACACCCGCAAGGCTCACACCGGTGTACAGATTACACAGTTCTAAGCCTAAACTGCCAAGCTTACTGACCTGATTTGCTTCCTGCAGTGCCTGAGTGAGGACACAGCTCAGCACAGCGCTCCTCCAGCCATTCAGAGATGGGGCAGTCTATTCTCCCTTCACAGTCGTCTATTCTCCCTTCACAGTCTCTATTCCCCCTTCACAGTCTATTCTTACAGCCACCTTGTAGCTCTGGTACATCTAGCCTTGGCCTCCGCTGGAACCACATGAGCTTCTGGGAAGCCTGGGAATGGGACTTGTGGCTTCCCTCTTCTCTCTCCTGCCTTAGGTGCCCCACTCTCATGCCCCAGCCCTGCTGTGCCTCGCCCGTGGGTCCTAACGTGATCAGCTCAGGAGCTGTAGTCCGGTCACCAGCCTTTCAAGGCTGAGATGCCCAGTGACGCCCTACTTAGGACTGGCCTAGGGTCTTGCCGCTGTAGCAGTGATCACACCAATAATAAATCAGTGTTTTCCTTCTTGCTTCAGGAACATTCTCTATGAAGCCTGCAGCAAGGGGTCTGGTTCCTGGATCCTTCTCAGCATCCTCATTTCCAGGGCAACCACTGATGCTCCAAGTACCTGAGGATGTGCAGCAGGGGATATGAGCTTCCTGGCCATAAGGACAGTCCCTCCTCGTTCACCACGGCGTCCCCACAGCCTGTCTCGTGACCTGGCAACTAGAAGCTGTAATGAATTTTTGTTTAGGTCACAACAGAGCCTGCCTCTTGTCCACAGCCAGTCCCCTGCCCTTCATCACAGACTGCCTGCCTCCTGCGCCTGACTCACTGGCTCACTTCTGTTTACATTCTTAAAGGACCACATTTTCTCTCAGGACCGTGTTCCTTCTGATCTCCCTCTCCAGCCAACTGCTGTCTCCCCAGCACTTCTCCTCCCTAGACTCCACACCAGAATAAAATAAAGGTCCTGATGTTAACTCAGTGTTGGAAGTCCCTTTTTTGCTCTAGCGCTTCCCAGTGCACCACGCAATTGTTTGTATAACTCCGCAGTTTCTCCAGGGTAGGTGATGCCTAGGGACCATACTGCGCATCTGCTCCTGGGTCTGTGTGAGGGAGGGAGCAGAGTGACGTAAGTGTGTGGCTCCTGGTGGGTGGCAGAGGTGGCTCTGGTTCCTCCTGTGGAGGGCTGCCCTGGACACACAAGAGAACCTTATCCTGCTCCAGGCTACTAGGGTGTCAGGGCCTGAGTCCCCAGCCTGGGGGCCTCTTGAGTCTGGCCAGGCTAAGACAGAGCAGTGTGACCTTTCATCTTCTCCTTATGTTTCATCCACAGGCTGCGGGGGTCTTCCCGCCTGGGCCGGAAGCCGACAGCACCAGCTCCGGGCAGCAGCAGTTCAGGCTCTGAGCTTTAGACAGCAGAGCGAAGATCTCCGGCGACACCTGTGCTCGGCCCCCTGCGCTGCCAGCGGCTTGTGTGGAGAGAAGCGTCCAGAGGCACAGGCCGTCACTAGGAACTCTAGGGCTGGGGGATGACATTCACTCAAGGTCTTGAGATCACCTCTGCCAGCCAGGCCTGGCAAGGGCTGGTGGGGGGACAGCTGGGGTCTCTTGACTCCAGCAGCACAGCCTTTGACTGCAGGGCTGCCTGTGGGGGGTGGCAGTGTTGCTCCACAGTGTCCTGGACATCAGGGAGCAGAGTGCAACTGAAGACCTTTTATAAGGGACAGAAACCCACAGGGCAGCCCAGCCTTGGAAGTTCCCACAGATATCACCAGCAGATGGCACCAGACTCCTGATTCTGTGTGTGAGCGCATGCGCGCAAGCACTAACCCATCCCCCTAAGGGGTGAGTTCCAGGAAGCTGCCCATGGAGGTAGAACAGATGCTGGTGACCCGTCAGACACTGCTGAGGGTCCCCTAGCTGGACTCTAGGCCCCAGGGAGCTGGTGAGGCCTGTTGTCTGCCCTCCTTAGAACCATAAAAGAGCAGTGTGTCATACCCGCCCATAGTACTGGGCTCCTTTTCCGGAGACCCCCCCCTGCCCCTGAGATAGGGCAGTCATGAGCCCAGTGTGGGCAGATGGACCCCACGGTCACTACACAGAGATTGAATTTCTGTTTTAGTGTGGGGTCTAGTGACAAGGCTCTCGTCACACCTGCTGTTCTCTCCTCCTCGGCACCAGCTGGCAGCCTGCATCCTTCCTGTTTGTTCCTTGAGCTCAGAAGGATCCGAAGAAACTTCCCGAATGTGTTCCTCAAGGATTCCTCTCCAGTATCCCCTGCAGTAGGTTTGCAGAGGCCTTCTGATGCCAGAAGAGATGAGACCGTTGACTTTAGTCTCCTCCCTTGTTTGGCTAGTCCAATTTAGGGGGGGCAGGCACCCCGTGTCTGGCATAGGGGCAGGCAGGATGCCTAGCCGGTGGCTTCCCGGTGGCCATTGCTGTATCAGGATGGAGCCACAGTACAGACCAGTGTGGTCGGTGCTCAGGGTCCTCACAGCTCAGCCTGGCATGGGTGCCGTGAGTGCCCACTAGGGTGTGGGACTTTTGGGCTGGCTTCTCCAGGAACGTGCTCTGGGAAAGAGCCCAATGTGCACTTCCTGATGTGACTTAGGCTCAGACTGGCTCTCATCCGCGGTCCCTCTTGCTTTCCACGCCACACAGGGCCCTCGATGCTGGAGACTTGCAGGGTCGTGGCCTGTGGACTACGCCATCAGGACTAATTACTCTGCACAGCACAGAGGACCTAGTCACGGTGCTTGTCTGAGCACGGGTGTTGCTTTTATTAGTTTTCTAACTTAATAAAAGTGAGGAAGTTTCTGATCTTCCTTGGGTTCTGACGCTGCTCTGATTTTGTGAGTTTTATGGCACATTTGCCGAGCTGGGGAGATGGAAGACTGCCTAGCGTGTCTGATAGCATGTCTGACTGCTTAGTTTCCCCTGAGCCCCAAAGCATAAATAAAAATCAAACTATGTCCCCGAGGAAGACACAGGGTTCCCCAGCTGGCTAGAGAGGGCCAGGGTGCCAAGTGTTAGGGAAGCCTGTTCCTTGTCTAGCTGGAGAGACAAGGGCTGCCTGAGGGACTGGGTGTCTAACCAATCCTTTTTCCGTCTAGATTAGGAAGGAACAGTGCCTACACCACAGTCTTGAAGCGAGGGTGGTACCAGGGACCCTGTTAGCAGGTCTAGGAAAGACTATGGCTTCCAGTTTCCCAGCATCTCCTCCTCCTCCCCCTCCCTGCGCTACCCCTGCTGCTCTCAGCACCAGGCCCACTTCGCTGGGATTTCCCAGCAGCCAGCACGCACTGCTGTCCGTGTAACCCCCCTCCCCCGCTGGCACTCCTCAAGGGTGGATACCTGGAGGCTGAGGCAGGTGACAAGGCCACCCCCCCGAGTTTCACCCCATGAACCCCGCATCGGAAGCTTGCTGGGAGCCCGTGCTATCCTGTGCAGAGTGTGATGGGGTTCTCCAGATCAGGGTGCCCGTTTCCAAGATGTGGAAATGGAGGCTCAGCAGGGGTGCTAGGGTGAACCTGAGCTGTGAACCTCTTCCCAAGGGTCCAGAGGAGGGGCAGGGAGAGAGTTGTTGCCTTCGTCTATGGATTCGTTCCTAGTCTTTACTTATCTGGCTGCCAGGTGCTCAGCCAAGCCAGAACTGAGTGGCCTACTTTGTTTAAAAGAAAGAAAATGCAAGCAGGGGAGGTGGCATCCTCTTGTCCTTGTAATCCCATCCGAGGGCATAGCAGGCACGTACAATGGTTCCCCTCACCAACGCAGACCACCCTGCCAGGCTTTTTGGTGCCCTTCCCACCACAGCACGTGAGTGTGATTTTCCAGTATTCACACACTGGCGCCAGAGCGCCCCAACAAGCTATGTGGCCCCCGAAAAGGCAGTTTAGCTTTCTGAACCACAGTGAGTACACCCCGGAAGTTATCAGTGGCTTTGATGAGAACTGAGTAAGTCAAGGCATACCTGGGATGGGTGTGGTTGCCCAGGCCTGTGATCCTGGCACCTAGGGAGCTGAGGTAGGAGAATCAGAGGATTGACAGTTCTAGACCAGCCTGGACGACTGTGGAGATACTGCCTCGTGGATGAAGAAACACACCGCTGACTCGGGACATGCAAAGCCCCACCGGCAGGGCCTGTTACTTGGAAAGTGTGTTCCGATTGTGAGTCATCCTTGTTATCCTTGTGATGCTTTGGCCAAATACAGGTACCCTGCCACAGCCTCCTGGTGTGTGCCCACAGGGTTGGACTCCTATTTCTGGCTCTGTGAGTCATGGTTTCAGGAGGGTTATCACGGACTATTTTGCCCAAGTCCCTCTGCACTTTGTTGCAATATTTTGACTTCCTTTAAACCCCATTGGGAACGTGGGGTCAAAGTTCGCTGTAGTATAACAGGAGAGACAGGGTGAGGGATGAGAATGCAAGGTCTTTGTCAAGGAGGTAGCCCAAGACCTCCCATGGTCAGTGTTGGACACAAGGCCGTCTGCCTGGCAAAATAACGGCTTCCCTCTTGTCGCTGTTGCCTACAGCAACACTTAAGGAAACAGCAAACATTGATCTCTGGCTGGAGCAATAGCTTGGTGGGTAAAATGAGTGTATTAGTTCAGATTCCAGCAGCCACGTCAGTGCAGGGCACGGGGGAACGTATCTATCACGCAGCCTTCGAGACAAGTCGATGCCGGGAGCTGGAGGTCAGTCAACCTGGACAAATGGTTGAGTTCCGGTTTCAGTGAGAGACCTCGTGTGAAGAGAACGAATGTGGAGAGTGAAGGAAGAAAAGACCTGCGGTTGACCTCTGACCTCCACCCATTTGTACACCTGAACATACACACGCATGCATGCATACGCATGCACGCCCGTGCGCACACACCCACTGTTCTTCATGAGTCTCACGAGCCAG
This sequence comes from Neodon shergylaensis, assembly GCA_025134845.1. Classification (NCBI taxonomy): domain Eukaryota; kingdom Metazoa; phylum Chordata; class Mammalia; order Rodentia; family Cricetidae; genus Neodon; species Neodon shergylaensis. The sequence continues at coordinate 4,557,670 of JABTXL010000003.1, read as the reverse complement.
CATTTGCTTCCACTATCTCCAAAAAGGGAAGAATAAAGGATCAGGACTGCCTGTAACCACGTACAAAGCTCTCGTATTCCACAGACCTGGTGTGGTTTCCACCGTCCAAACCACACTGGACGACGTACACTTTGGAGAACAGTTTAGCCCTATGAAATCTATGCAGAACACAAGTACACAGGTGCAACCTCAGACGCCGCTCAGGATTCAATTCTGTTGGTTCTTTTAGAGTTTACCATGCAGCTTCTCCCTCTGCTTGCGCCTTAGATCGCAGTGAGGAGCTTTGAAGAACATTAAAGCTGAAACCCCTACCTCAGCACCCCTGCTTCAGTGGGTCTGCGATAGGACCCAGTAACAGACATTTCTTTTCCTTCCAGAAGCAGAATTGTTCTTTAATCAGGACAACTGAAGGGCCATAGCCTCTCTGAGGGGAGGGAGACTGGACACATGGTGCTGGGCCTTGGGGTTTTACGTGACAGAAAAAAAATGAAGACTTCATCTGTAGATCAGTCTCAAAGCCGTAGGTCCCAACAGAGGGCAGCATCCTGGACCCTGACAGCTCACTGGTGTTACCAGTGAAGTTAATGTTCCTGCCCAGAGTTTCTCAATCTACCTGAGACTCTTAGGTCATTAACCCTTCAGGTCCCAGAGACAGATAAAAAAGAAGGGAGGCAAAATATTCTCTCATTGGCTACTTCCTGACAGAGATGATAAAGGGACATAGGCTCTGTCCCCAGAATCTAAGAGAGGATTGTTCTGTTTGACTTTATGGAGCAGGAAGAGAATTTTAACCTGATCAGTTGTGGCGGATCATGTGACTGCCATCAGGTGATCTTAGAGAAACATCTGAAAGCTAATTATTAGAGGGCTGAAAATGGGCGGTTACAGAGTGAACCTGAGAGACTGACCAGGAACGGGGAGGAGGAGAATCAGGAGCCAGAGAGAGGAGGTGGGTGACCAGAGATGGGGGCCCTATAGAAGACAGAGGGAGGATCCGTATTGTGTCTCAAAGGACTGTGGGTGTTTGGCAGACGGAGTGAGTCAGAACTGGAAGGACGTCAGGAGAGGTGGTAAACCGGAAGGAGCAACAGCTCGACCTTCTGGATCTGGGAAGAATGGAGGAAGGGAAGAGGCTGGGAAAAGAGCAGCCATCTTAGGAGGTCACTGTGAGTGAAGGACCTGGGAAGGAGTGGATCGCTGTGTGAAGATGGATCTCGAGAGGGGGAGGATCCATAGTGATGAGGGGCAGGGCAGACCAGGAGCATTGGGATGGACCAGCAGGATAAGGAAACTAACCGGGGGCGGGGAGCGTTTGCTGCATCAGACACCTACATAAGGAGCAAAAGCCTGGAAGTCTGTGAGAGAAGTCAGGTGAGCCAGCGTCTAACTGACAGTTTGAGAGAGGAGTGGGATCCCATTGAGTCCTTTTTCCAGGCTTGTCTAGGAAAGCTCCGAGGGCACCACTTGGACATCCTAAATCATGTCCCAAACCTGTGAGTCTGATGACCCCGCATGTGCCTGCCTCCTATAATCGGGGGAGTGTGGATGCTTAGGGTGCAGGAAGGCATATTCTGTCCGTGAGAAGAGCTCCTTCAGAGAGAGACAGCATTCATAGTCAAGTGCAGACTTGTGCATGGGACAGAGACGATGGACACAGTGCCCTTCGTGCTGATGGGCCTCTGGAGGTTTTGTGCCTTCCTCATGGGTCATGAAATCTTGTCTCCATGAGTCTTAAGGAGACAAGCAGAAGATCTGCCTCTGAGCTCAGAGGAAATGAAGCCCCTTCATCCGTGTGCACACACACTTTGGTAGCAGTTCCCCAACAGGGCTAGCTCTGAGCATACAGGTCTCATGACAGAATAGCAATGCTTGCAAAGAGAGAGCCCAGTAAACCAGAGCCATGTGCCCTAACAAACTTGGGATGAAGCTGGAGGCCTGCGTCTCTTATATCTGCAGATGTGGGTTGCTGGTCCATGGTCACCATCTAAGTCACCAACAGCAGCCTGGAGACCATGAGGCCATGGCGTGGCCATCTGCTTTTAAAGACAAGGTCTCAGGGATATGTAGGCACCCTCTGTGCTGCTGAGGGCCAAGGAACAATGGGGTATCCGGAGGAACTCCTAGGGATGAAGCAGCCACTGGGTCCACACTCCTATCCTTTGTCCTGCCCCCTAACATCAACAAACAGGCAGATCCCCTGTCTGTCCCCAGCCACCTGCTGTTTGAGGGTAGGAGGCCGTCTAGCAGAGACAATGATGGCTCAAAAGAGTAGAAAACACATGCGTTCCCCTCACAAGCTTAAAATGAAGAGACAACTTGTTTCTTTTCTAATGCAATGAAACTCAGAGTATGGCCCAAGGTTCTCCAAGGAGGCAACCCCCGACTCTGAGGCGGAACGGCATGTCTGATCTGGGGTGGCAGAGACGGAAAAGATTAACCACAGCGGTGGAAGCAGCTGGGAGTGCAGCTGTCACCCCGCGGAAAGCGCAGTTTGTTGAAAACTGCTCCAACTGTTTGCAGAGCCTGGGGCGCTAAGTGCAGCCACACCCAAGGAAGGCCCGAGTTAGGAGTGAGGCGATGCTGCCCTCTAGAGGCCAGTCCGGAACTGTCACGGTACTAAAGACGATCTGTTTCATGGTCTGGTGCCCTGTGGAAAGGACCGGAGTTTCAGAGCGTGTCCCTGATTTGGGGTTCAAACAAGTACAGAGAATCCCACCTAAGCAAAGTGTAACCCCCTCAACTGATTTCCCCAGCCCAATTTCCTGCCTTTGATAAATGCGATGTGGTTCTATGAGAATTTTCTTCCTTTTAGCGAAGTGTGACTGAAATAGTTAAACACATGGAGATGCCCCATTATACTAAAAAATATTACTTAAAAAATTGTGTATTTTGAATCAAGTAAGCTTGTCTGCTCCAATACCTCCAGGACTCAAGAAGCAGAGGCAAGAAGGTGGCCATGGCGAAAAGCTGGGGAGACATAGCAAAGCAGTTTCAAAAAAGGAAAAAATTAAATACAAGAAAAGTTACCTGTATTATGCTACAAGAGACAACTTTAGCACCTAACCTGTAGAAAACAGCTCTTCAGGCCGGGCAGTCTGAGTCAGCGCCTTCCGTCTGGCGAGCAAGCGTCAGCATTCCTTCCCAGCGCTCGCTTCCTGGTTTAGTTATGAATCAGTCTGAAAACAGAGCAGCCGATGAAAGGGACACGCGTTTCATCCCAGACAGGGGCCGTCCAGCCAGGGGTTCCCTGGTTCTCAGACACTAACAGCTTTTATGGCTGGTAACGTCCTTCCCGATGCTTTGTCGCTAGAGCAAAGGGGCTCAGGGTGATCTGGGCTTTAGTGAAACGTGATGGTTGTGTCCTGTGACTTCACTCAGCAACCCCAAGAATCCAGTCCACTGGTCTTTCCAGGTGGGTCTAGAGAAACCTTAAACCCTTGCTCAAGTCAAACCATCCCGGGATCTCACGAGCCACGCATGTGCTTAGTGGGACTATCTACCTCTGCCACCAGATTGAAATATAAATAATAGGTCAGTAGTTCTAAATCATTACCATTAAAATCCCATTTTACAAACAAGCAGCCCTTTAAAATGTCTTGTGGGTTTATCCACAGTCTGAAAGTCTCAGAGACCATCCTTCTATGGTTGGACCACAGGCTCCATGAGATCGACACTGTTGTCTTAGCCAGCAACCTCCACTTTATTTTTGGGACAGTCTGTGGTCATCAGGTATAGTGGCCTGTAGTTTTCTCTGTTTTTTGATGTTGTATCTTTACTGGTTTGGGTAGTAGAAGTTCAGATTTTTTTTTTATACTGATTGGCTATAGATCTTTTTTGAAAATCTGGTAGAATTCCATTATGACTCTATCTGACCCTGGGATTTTTTTTTTTTTAAGCTGGAAGGATTTCTAATACTATAGGAACCTCCTCATTTGTTATGGATTTGTTTAGGTTGCTGACTTCTTGGTTTAATTTAGGTGGTTTGACTGAATCTAGAAATTCATTCATATTTTTTTCCCAGCTTAATGGAGCACAGGTTTTTAAAGTATTCCTTTATAATATTCTGAATTTCTTTGGTGTCTGTTGCAATGTTTCCTTTTCAATTCTGACTCTGTTAATTTGGGTCCTGTCTTTCTTTTGGTTAGTTGAACCAAGGGATTATCAATCTTCTTTATCTTCTCAACCAGTTTTTAGACTCATTGATTCTTTGTTTTGTTTTCTTTGTTTCTGTTTCATTGATTTCTTCTCTGACTTCTTTTTTTTTATTTTAATTTTTATTTCTTGTCATCACCTGGGTTTGGATTTGGTTTGTTCTTGTTTTTCCAAATTCTCGAATTGCATTATTAAGTCATTTATTTTTTTCTCTTTCTGATTTTTTGGTTTTTCAAGACAGGGTTTCTCATTTCTCCCTTCAGCCAGAAATACAGATACACAATTAAAAGCCTGTTTCAATAGTCCCTCTCTATGAATTGAGCATCACATCTGATGGAAAAAAGAAACAAAAAGGAGGACTTGACTGCTTCTTGGTACGGTGGAGGAGACGGTTTACTGTAGATAAAAGGGAGGGCATAGCTAGAGGCGGGACATCTGGGGGAGTCCAGAGAAACACCATAAACAAAACAACTCAGAGAAAAAAAGAGTTGATTTGGCTTATGATTCCACATGGCAGTTCATCATCGAAGGAAGCCAGGACAGGAACTCAAGCAGGGCAGGAACCAGGAGGCAGGAGCTGATGATGCAGCGGCCATCAGGGGAGTGACACTGCTTACTGGCTTGCTCCTCATAGCTTGTTCAGCCTGGTTTATTGTAGAACCCAGGACCTCCAGCCCAGGCGTGGCACCACCCACAATGGGCTGGACCTTGTCACATATTCACTAATTAAAAAAAAATACCCTATAGGCTTGCGTGTGGTCCGATCTTATGGAGTCATTTTCTCAATTGAGGCTCCCTCCCCTCTCTGATGACTCTAGCTTGTGTCAAGTTGATATAAAACTAGCTAGAACATATCTATTTCATCCTGTTCACAAATATGAAATAAAATTTGCCTCATAATATTAACTATCCCACTAGTCCTTCTGTCATTAGGAGGTCTACTCCCACTGTCAGGTTTTTTTTCTTCCAAAAAGAGTAATTATTACGAACTATTAAAAAACAATAGCACTATCAAGGTTGTCTCTATAGCTATAAATCTATATAATAGCCACACTTATTCTATTCTTCTATATACACTTACTTTTACATCACCTTACTTACTGGTTTCCCAAGTAACAGCATTAAAATAGTTAACCACCAAGAAAATATAAAAAACAACTGAGCATTCACCCCCATCTATTCCTAGCACTTTAACCCTCCTGCTCTCCCTCTAATTACCTCCCTTAACCAGAAGTTTAGGGTATAATTAGTCCAAGAATCTTTAACGCCCTAAGCAAACTTTTAACTTCTGCTATCTGAGGATTGAAAGACTTTATCTTACATCTACTGAATGCAAATCAATTGCTCCTGTTAAGTCAAATCCCCCTCTAGATTGATGGAGCTGCCCCCGTGAAATTACAGCTAACAACTAAATACCTAAATACTCTACACTGTCTGCAGTCTACTCTTGCCTGGGAGAAGGTGGCGGGAGAAGTCTTGGTATAGTTTTTTTTTTCTCCTTCTACTCATTTGAATTTGCAGTTCAATTCGAACTTCACCTTAAGGCTTGCTAAGTAGACTAAACCTCTGTGTTTAGATTTTCAGTCTGGTGCTTGCCCAGCCATTTGCCTACGCTCATGAACTGTTGACTATTCTCAACAAACCGCAAGGATGTTGGGATGCTAGTCTTCCCGTTTGCTGCCTGAGCTGGAGTAGTAGGAATGGCTTTATGTCTTCTAATTCATACTGAAGTAGGGTCAATCAGGAGCCTTACTAGGAAATGATCAAATTTATAAGGTTCTGACTGTCCATGCTTTTATCAGGATTTCTTTATATATTCATCCTGTCTTACTGTCACTACTGTTGTGAGGACACAGTACGACCAAAGCAATTTGAGGGGGAAAGGGTTTATTTAGTTTATGTTTTCCCATCACTGTTCGTTGTCCAAGGATGTCAGGACAGGAACTCAAACAGGGCAGGAACCTGGAGGCAGGGGTTGATGCAGAGTCTGTGGAGGGGTGCTGTTTACTGGCTTGCACTCCATGGCTTGCTCAACCTGTTTTCTTTCTTTTTTTTTTTTTTTGATTTTTTTTTCTGTGTAGCCTTGGCTGTCCTGGAACTCGCTTTGTAGACCAGGTTGGCTTCTTCTTTTTCTTTTTTTTTTTAAATTTGTTTTTATTTCTTATTTATTATGTATACAGTGTTCTGCCAGCATGTATTCCTACAGGTCAGAAGAGGGCACCAGATCTCATTATAGATGGTTATGAGTCACCATGTGGTTGCTGGGAATTGAACTCGGGACCTCTGGAAGAGCAATCAGTGCTCTTCACCTCTGAGCCATCTCTCCAGTCCCTGACTACATCATTATTCTACGACAGCACTGTCAGTCATCATAAAGAGAGGCAAGCATACAGTATTTCAGTATTTGGCACAGGACTCAGCAAGTTCCAGAGACTGGGGCTCTCAAGGATACCCACATCTTTTCACATGGTTTTCTTTTCTTTTTTCTTTTTTTAATTATTTATTTATTATGTATACAGTGTTCTGTCTGTCTGTATGCTTGCTGGCCAGAAGAGGGCACCAGATCTCATTACAGATGGTTGTGAGCCACCATGTGGTTGCTGGGAATTGAACTCAGGACCTCTGGAAGAGCAGTCAGTGCTCTCAACCTCTGAGCCATCTCTCCAGCCCCCAGGGTTTTCATCTTTGTGGAATTTGTCTCTGATAGGCCTCATAGCCCTGGAAGTTGGCGCGGTAAAGACGCCAGCGCCACGTCTGGACAGGACATGGCTAACAAAGGCAGTTTCAGAACCACCCAGTCTGGGACCGGGTTGCTCAGGGTTTGCTGTCCGGCTTCAGTGTCACCTCTAGAGTCCGAGGTGGGGGAGAGGTTCTTTGAGCTCCAGTTCCTTTGCAGCCTCAGCCCATATGAGGTTGACCATCCGGGACATAAAGAAGCCCATCCTCTTTGTCCGCTTCCGGGAGGCTTGTACGCTTTGCTGGTCTTCTAGTGAGAGGCTCTGCACCTGCTGGCTAGTCAGCTGCAAGAAATGGTCCATCAGGACCTTCTGCAGCTTCTACATCTTCCTCTGAAGCATTAGGAAGACCTTCTTTCTGGAGGACTTCTTTGCTGGGGTGGGGGTTTCTTTTGTTCTGCTTCTGGCTTCTAGGCTACAATGATCTTGGGTGTATTTTTCAGGTGCTCTTTGTGACCAGGTTGACTTCTAATTCACAGAGATCCGCCCGCCTCTGTCTCCTGAGTGCTGGGATTAAAGGCGTGCGCCACCACTCTTCGGTTTGGCTTGCTTTCTTACAGAGCCCAGGACCACTTGCCACAACATAATGGGCCCTTCCACATCAATTACTGATTACAATGCCCTACAGGCTTGCCTCTTATGGAGGCATTCCTCTCTCTCTCTCTCTCTCTCTCTCTCTCTCTCTCTCTCTCTCTCTCTCTCTCTCTCTCTCTC
>JABTXL010000003.1:4494997-4544865 GCA_025134845.1 Neodon shergylaensis | reverse complement strand
TCCTCCTCCTCCTCCTCCTCCTCCTCCTCCTCCTCCTCCTCCTCCTCCTTCTTCTTCAACTTGGAACTAGAGTCAATTTGGACCTCACCTGTCAAAATGCTCCTTTCAGATTTACCTGTGGGCAGGTCTGTAGTATATTTTCTTGATTAATGATTGATGGGGGATGGGGATGGGTCCAGTTCACTGGTGGACAGTGCCACCCCTGGGTCTTGTGTGATATAAGAAAGCAGCCTGAGTAAGCCATGCAGAGCAAACCAGGAAATAGCATTGGCCTCTGCACTAGTTCCTGCTTCCACACTTCCTGCCTTGAGTTCCTACCCTAACTTCCTGGGATGATTGACTGTTATGTGGGAGGGTGAGCCAAACAAACCCCTTTTCTCCAGGTTGCTTCTAGTTATGGTGTTTTATCACAGCCACAGAAACCCTAACTAACTACAGTAACAGCATACCACAAATCTAGGGGGCTTAAAACAGTCTAAATTAGTCTTCTTATAATTTGAAGGTCAGAAGTATACAATCAAAGTGTCCGCAGGGCTATCCTCTGCTGGAGGCTTGAGAAGAATCAGCGCCCTTTTCCTTTCCTAGGGCCCCCTGCGTTCCTGTCCCATGGCGCTTCCTGTAGCCTCCATCTTCTGCTTCCGTGGTCACGGTCTGCCGCTATTAACTGATTCTCTTGTCTCCTTTTGTTAAGTATCCTTGTGATGGCACTGGGCCCCTGGGGACCATCAAGGATAACCAACCACTCCATCTAAAGTACCTTAACGTTTTCTTTTTGAGTCTTCTCGGTAAAATCCCTTCGCCACACAAGCTTCAGATTCTGGGAAGTGAAGACGCAGGGATTTTTGTGGAATGTTATTCTGCCTCCCAGAACTCTCTGCTTTTCCAAGATGACCTAATCAGTATTTCTCACACAGCTCCGTTATCCCAGCTGAGCACAAAGCTTCGGGGACGTGGGAGGGGAAGCCACATCGCCCCACTTTTTCCCTCGCTCTAGACGGCGGCTCTAGGGACGTTTTGTATGTGATAGCTGAGTTCCTCTGGTGGTTTTATGGGGTTGAGCAGGGGATCCCCCAAAATCTCGGGACACGTGTTGGGAAGAGAGGTGCTGCACATTAATCCGCATCCTCGGTACTTTCTGTTTCTTTTCCTAAGGCTAATCACTCCCATTAGAAGTCACTGCACTTTTCCAGGGCATTAAAAATGTATTCGATCTTATGCTGTGTGTGTCTTTCCAAACTGGGAAGAAACCCACACCAAACAAAGCCGAGGCAATAATACGGCTTTGCACCACACGGTTTTCAGGAAATGAGAACTCTGCGGAGTTGAGGCTGACTTCGCTGGCCCCGGAAAATAGACACATTCCAGAAATAGCCCCACGCGGCTAGACCTCCTCCTGGCCCTCCAAATTGTCTCAGCATCTCTTTGTGACTCGGGGTGCCTTTCCTGCTGGTTTTCTCTCAGGACTGAGTTGACTGGAGCAGATGCTTTCTGCTGGGGTCTGGTGGGAAGAGGGTGAACTCCTTCCTTTCTGCAGATAGCCTGTCTGGATTTTATATACTGGACTTTGGATCCAGCCACCCTTAACAATCACCGAAGAAACGCTATATGGGAGCTGCATTTAGTCAATGGGGGGCGATTAACATCACTCACGGAAATGTTCGCGTTCAGTGACAAGTTAATGTTTTAAGGAAGATTTACAGACTAGCTAAATATTTTGACAGAGAAATGAAAGTAACTGTGAAGACCACTCCATCTGGATCCCCTTATTTATTGCCTGAATATTTACATGACTGCCTGGAAACTTCACGATCGGAGAATTAATGCACAGAAAAAGAACTCATCTTTTTGGCCAGAGTCTGGGGGCAACTGTGAGCTGAGAAGAACATGAGCCCATCTAACCCCTGAGAGTTCCCCTTCCCCCTTTCTCCTACCCAGTATGAAAAACACCACTCTAATAATACCAAATCTCAACTTTTGTTTTTTTCAAAATTGCAAAGAATTGTCATTCAATCCTGAGATATTTCCTTTGTTTAAAATGTACACAGGGAACATGAGTCTTTAATATGACCAATAACTTATGTCGTATCCAAGTGTTTGGATGAAGAGTGAGCTATTTCATGTCACCATTACTTCTGCTGCCTGCAGTGTTTCTGTCCACGGCTGGCATGACTGTGTTCCTAGAGTCTGAAGTCAGCAGGTTCATCTTCTGTACCACATGCCCCAAGTAGACCAGGCCCTTCAGAGTGATAGATCATGCTTGGCAGATTATTATTTGGAGATGTTCACTAAAGATTTCCCTCCACGGCTTGTATCTCAAGAGGCCATTGATCAGGGGAAGATGGTAGGCAGCCTGGACTTGGAAGTGACCCCTTGTTGAGCAGGTGGGCAAATCTATTTTCGGTGTGGGTCACAGCTTCTCACTAAGAGGGTTTAGCAGCAGGCGTGGGCTGCTAAAGACCCTGAGCACAAATTATCCCCAGACCCACCCTGCCCAGACAGCAATGCATGAGTCCTCTAGACCTTGCTGAGACCAAGAGATCTTGTATTTACAGAATCAACTTCCCATTCTTTGAAGAAATGACTAAGTTCCTTACAGAAATTGCACGCCGATTCATTGTTGTGAGAATATTCCTTGTGTTTGAAGAGATTAGAACTTTTGTTGTGACTCACAATGGAGTTACTAATACAGTCTGAGGTTGCTTAACCCTCAAGATGGCTATCCTGCTGAGAACTCAGCCTGTTTAACTTGTCTTTAAGAGAAGTGAAACAACCAACCCCACTTACCTTGGAGTTCCCACGTAATCAACTTTTATAACCTAAACTAGTACACAGCTGTGATCTTAGGTTGTCTGGCCTTTCATTCCCCAGATCCAGAGAGCAATGCGTGTGTGTTTGTATGTGTGCTGTGATAGTCACTTGCTGATAACTGGAGCAGGTCAAACGTGAACCTTATAAAACAGACATGTATCTGGAAGCAGCACCCAGATACTGCTTGATACATTTGCGGCGTGGTGGGTAAATTGGAGTAAATAAGTTAATCCCTTGCAAAGCCCTGCTAAAGATTTCTATAAAGCAGTGCACATTCCTTCGTCATGGGACACTTCCTGTGCTATTCAGATACACAGAGAGCAAAGCCCTTCACTCTGAACAGACAGATAGGGCGGAAATCACAAGCTAGAGAGAGGTGGAAGACACAGGGAGAGCGGTGGAAAATTCAAGCCTGGACTCCCTCTTGGTCAAACTTCCTTAATGTGACGCAGACACATATTGGCGACTCCAAGTTTATCACAAGCACATTTAACTGTCTTGAAACAGAAGTCACGTTGCCTGAGTAAATGAATCAATGACCCGGGAAGGCTCATTATTATTTCTGGTTCTCAAAATATTGCTTGCAACTGTCCACTATATATGCATTACTCGAGGGGCTGTAGTAATTCAAGATGTAGCTAGAGCCACAAATGGAATAGTCAAGCTGAGCATCCAGAAAATGAGATGGGCGCCTGTGTGATACTGTTCTCTGAGTCTGTCTGTAAGAAGGGAAAGGTTTTGAGGAACTTGAATTTGGCACAGGTGGGCAGATCTCTAGAAAATTAAGGGAAGAGCTATGGTAGCTATTAAAGGTAAACCAAACTAAGCCAAGCCAAGCCAAGCCAAGCCAAGCCAAACACAAAGGCAAACCCAGCCGAACCCACCCCAAACCACCTAACCATTTGGTCCCATTCAAGGTCCTAAGGTTTGAGGGATGATTGCATTATCATCGGTATCCCACTAGGTGGCACTGCTAATCTACACTTGCATGCTTGAACCGGTTTCTATGGGAACAAGCTCACAAATTTATGGGAGAGAATTGGCCTTGTCTTCTGGCGCGGGTGCGCGGGTGCGCGCGCGCGCGTGTGTGTGTGTGTGTTTAGGAGTTTTCGAGTGTTCAGAAGCCTGATTTGTGCACAAGGGACTGTTGATTTACAGCTGTCAGAGAGAGAGAATCAAGTAAACATTATCATACTGAGTGAGGTAATAAGGAAGGGAGAGCAGAGGACTCCTCACTGTTCCTAGCGCAGTAACAAACAGCCTTCACCTGGTGGCTCGAATTGTGTGTGATGTTTTTGATGCATGCGGCCAGGTAGCGGCTCTAAAGCACGCTAGGAGCCGGGGAGTCTGCGCTCTGCGTTCGCTCTTGAGTGAGAAGCATTGCCGGAGGAGCTAGTATGGGAGAAGCCATGGCGGCTTGCACTGTCAGCGTGTTAGGGAGGTAATGCTGGGAACCGTTACATCTGCTCACACATCCGATTCTACCCATTGCTGTACGTGTAGACATGTATGGTGTTCTTCTCTTGGAAGCGTGCATCCCACGCTCTCCGGAGAATATGCGTTTCTGGAATATGATGCTGTTAGCACGGCTCTCACTCTTAATCAAACGTCCGCCCTCTGATCTTTCAAAGCAGGCTTTTCTCTGCAGGTGCTGGATGCTTCACACCTGGACGTTGCTGTTTGGGATTCTAGATCTAGTAAGGAGTACTTCTCCTGTGCACAAGAATTCTGAGGCGCGGTGACTGGGGGTGGCGGTAGGGGGAGGGGAGGGCGACCAGTGGAGTAAAAGCACCCATTGGGGATCCGGTTTCTCGACTGCAAGGGAGCTTGTGGACGCTCTTTCTTCGTGGACCCTAATGGAGCCCTGGGCCCAAATCGACACACTCAATGCCAAGTGGGTGGAAGCAGGGGCTGGAGGAGGCCCATTGAGGTTTGGGAATTTGTACTGTTTGCTTTTTGGGAATTCTGGTCTATGCACTCATCTGAAACAGAGTTTACTTTTAGCCCTCTTAGAGAAAAGAGAAAAAGAGGATGGAAATGAAAGATTTTTTACAACGATTTTTTACAATTTTTTTAAACTCCTATCATTGGAGTTTCACCTGGATGACTATTAGGGATAGTTTCTAGAAGGGTTTAAAAATTGAAGATATTTTGAAATAACTTCAGAATTACAGAAAAGTTAGAAGAGTACAAAGCTTGCCATGTATTCTTTCCCTGTCATGTTAAAAGTTTGTCTTTCATCATGGTGCAGGTAATTTTTCATCCATTAAAAATTTTTTTGAAACAGTATCTTCCTATGTATCCCTGGCTTTTTGTCATGACCACCTTCTTGCTTCTGCATCTTAAGTCCTGGGGGTAGAGGAGTGAGCCACCTTGCATGGTTCAATTTTTTTAAATGATATTTTTAAAGTATAATATGGCATCTCCTTGTGTCTATTTCACTAACACATTGTTAAAAAAAAAAACAAGAAAATCTCCCATAGGACCACATTGCAGTTATGGAAGGCAGGGAATTGGGCTGGGAAAGCTGTCTGCTAGCAGTGGGCTTGCTGCGCAGGCGTGAGGGCCCGAGTCTGTGCCTCAGAATCTGGGCAGAGGATAGGCGTGGTGGTGCATGCTAATAACCACTTTGCTGGGGGAGGTGGAGACAGATAGATTCCTGGGATGCACTAGCCAGCCAGCTCTACTTGAATCAGGGAGCTCCAGGCCAGTGAGAGATCCTGTCTTAAAAAACCAGGAGGGCAGCTCCTGAGGAATGACACTTAAGGTTGACCTCTGGCCTCCACACACCTACACACATATACAGCCACCTCATGTGCACCTGCACACATGCAAACAGACACATCTACATACACATGCACACATGCAGAAAAGCAGGAAGCCAACCCTAATACTTGAATCAGTGAGAACTATTCAGATGTCATCAGTGGCTCCAGGACTGTGTTTCACAGCATGGAGAAAATATTTTCATGGCCACAGAGCCAACTCAGAATCCCACTGTATTTACTTGCCGTATTCCCTTTGTCCCCCTAGATCTTGGAGCTTCTTGCATGGTAGGCAAGAGCTCTATCTGAGCTACGCCGCAGCCCCATGGCTGTTTCTCAAATGACTGTTAGGGCTGGTAAGGGAAAACATACAAATCCACACACACTTGGATGCAACTCCAAACTCAACAGTTCTCAACTGTGTGACATGAGAAAAGCTGTTAACATTTGAGCATCAGCATTAGCGTCAGAGGCATGATACATGGTAAGAGCCGGGTGGTGGTGGCGCACGCCTTTAATCCCAGCACTTGGGAGGCAGAGGCAGGCGGATCTCTGTGTGTTCGAGGCCAGACTCATGTACACAGTTAGTTGCAGTATAGCCGAGATTACACAGAAAAGAAAAATAAAGGTACAAGATCAGACCTACCTGACGAGTTTGGTCAGTAAAGCTGGGCAGGGTGTAGACTCATCGGTAAAAGGGCTTCTTTAACATATTTTTGTTTCCTTAGCTTTGCACCATGGTGGCTTAAATAAAAATTTAAAGGTGGTAATTCATGATGTTAACTTCAGAAACAAATACCTAGACGTTTTTATACCTTTCCTGAAGAGTTAAACTTGTTCTTTTGGGAAAGCTGTGTATTTTATATAGTTGTCCTACGTGCAAACGAGAGAGCTCATATCCACTTACCCGTGTTCCCTTAATGATGATATTTTGCAAAAGAATTAGCATAATGTCACAGTTGTGGCTCTGACACTAATGCCATCGGATGCAGGGCATGTGCCGTGTCCATACACGTCCTTCCTTCACCCAAACCCTCTTTGCCCCTGGAACCCCCCGATTAGTTCTACAGGCTTATAACTTAGTTCTTTCATGCATTTATATGTAGCTTTAATTATCATTACATACTATATGTAGTATGTAAGCTTTTGAGGTTGTGCCTTTCCTCCAGGCTTTATTCTCTGGAGTCTTACGCTGTCAATTGTGAGCTCACTTTGAGAAACATCATTTCTAGTATATGTGTGTGTGTGTGTCTGTGTGTGGTGAGGAAAGACAGTGGGGGAAGGAGTGGCAACAGAAAATGTCACAATATGAAGATTCTATAATGAAACTCATTGCTTTGTATGCTTATTTCAACTGAATAAGAACATGCTATTGAGTAGCATTTTACAAGCATGGATGTGCCAAGGTTTATAGCTTTCTTTTTGGAGCCCAGTTTACTTGGCAACACATCAGGATTGCCCAAACTTCAGCTCAGAAAGTGATCGGGGTGGGGGGGGGGACTGGAGAGATGTCTCAGCGGTTAGGAGCATTTGCTGCTCTTCCAGATGACCCAGGTTTGGTTCGCAGCGCAGACATGGTGGCCCACAGCCATCTGTAACTCCCAGGCACTCAGGTGGTGCACATTCACACACATAAAATAAATATGAAAGAATATGTGCAAAACTCAAGGAAAAAGATGCTTGAAAAGCTTTCACTGTGGAGGTATACAGATGACTAGATTTTAGTATTTCTTTAATAATGAAATAAGTGGAATGCGAAATATTCTTCCAGGAAGAAAATGAGAGAGGTGAGTAGCTCCCAGCAGTCACCGGGGCATCACTGTGGAGTGGCATCATTAACAATGCATCTTGCTGATGTCTGTTTTGTCAAAGTTCCCAATTATATTATATTAAAAATTATATTAAATTAAGAAAAGATAAATAATAAGTGAAGACTCATTTGGCCAAAGTTCACAAGTCCGACATCTTAGGTTTTGTACATTTTTATAGTTTATACTTTGCATTTCTTTTAGTTAGAGCATGGGAACTAAGAAGAAGGCTATAAAGCCCAGATGTAAGTGGCTGTAAAGGAAGTTGCGGGGGATGTTTAATAATCACGTAAGAAACCTGAGTCCTGCAGTTCCAGGACACTTAGCACTCCAGTGAATAAATAAAATACGTAGGACAGTTTCACTCTTCCTTCCAAATCCCTATACAGGTTGGTCGCTTGAATCGAGCCCCACACTTTATTTTTAAAAATTAAATTCATAGGAGGAAGATGGGAGGTCACTTTCTTTGGGTTTACAGGGAAGCGCTCTCCATCCCTTGATGGAGAATAAGAATTTACGACTTCTCCTAGGGCCGGATGTCATCCGACAGAGGGTAATGGAAGCAAACATGATATCACGGGGATGGGTTTGGAGACATTTTGCTTTGGGACCTTCGGGGACACCGTAGGGGTCAAGTTTTACGAAGCTGTAGGTAATTTAACTGTAGGTAGTCACCCACTCAAACCACAAGCGGGTTTCAGCGATCCCTTTTCCTTCTGTCATTGGAATCCCGATCGCGGTACTTATTTTCATTATGAGAATGCACCCGGGTGTTGATTTTGAGACCTTTCTTCCATCCTGGGAGGGATTAGAGCCACCGCCTGGCAATGGCGTTCATTAACTTAGAGGCCTGGGACACTGAAAACCTTTCTACTCTTCGATTTCTTCCTCATCTGTGAACAACGCGGTAGCCACCGGCAGGATAAATGGCTTGGTACACATATGCCAGCTTGTCGTAGTCCTTTGCACGTACTCCATGCTGAGTCGAGGGGCGCTGCCCTACGCTGTGTCCAGCCCTGCTTCCCGCAGAGCATGCTCCACAGGTGGCCATATCTTCTCCTGGGAACCATCAGGCATCCAGAGTGCCTGTGGGGACAGAGATAGGCAGGCTGGCCTCTTGCTGTATTTCTCAGTCAGACATCCAGGCCGCTGGGTTATTCTGCTTTGGCCCCGAGTTTACACTCTGCTAAGATGGGATTCTCTGTGCTGTTTTGAGCTCCAAGTCCGGGATACACTCTAAACTTTCCCCACAAGGCCCCATCAGGCCGTGAACCCAGACATCAAGCCTTCAGTACCGTGACAGTTCTAGATTGACCTCTAGGGGGCAGCATCGCCCCACTCCTAACTCGGGCCTTCCCTGGGTGTGGCTGCACTTAGCGCCCCAGGCTCTGCAGACAGTGGAGCAGCTTTCAACAAACTGCGCTTTCCGCGGGGTGACAGCTGCACTCCCAGCTGCTTCCACCGCTGTGGTTAATCTTTTCCGTCTCTGCCACCCCAGATCAGACATGCCGTTCTGCTTCAGAGTCGAGGGTTGCCTCCTTAGACAGCTCTGGGTCTGAGAATCTTGGCCATACTCTGAGTTTCATTGCATTAGAAAAGAAACAAGTTTTTTCTTCATTTTAAGCTTGTGAAGGGAAACAGGTGTGTTTTCTACTCTTTTGAGCCATCATTGTCTCTGCTAGACGGCCTCCTACCCTCAAACAGCAGGTGGCTTGGGACAGACAGGGGATCTGCCTGTTTGTTGATGTTGGGGGGGCAGGACAAGGGATAGGAGTGTGGACCCAGTGGCTGCTTCATCCCTAGGAGTTCCTCCGGATACCCCATTGTTCCTCAGCCCTCAGCAGCACAGAGGTTCCCAAGCACTCTTCTGTTAAGACCCACTTCCCAACATCCTGCATATAGCAGAGATCATGGTAGTTAACATGGGTCTCATTGATCTCATTGGTCAGGGACTGGAACAGCCAGTACTTCCCCCATAGCCTTTTCAAAGCTAAAGGGCTAAGAGGAAAGTCAAATCCAGATGTGGAGCATATACCAGGTGTCTCAGCTACTCGTATCCCTTTAACCTAGGGGGCCTAAGGCCTACTTGTACAGCATAGATAGGTAGGCCTTGTCTCAAATAAATAAAAAGACAAATAAATGATTAACTACGCACAGAGTCAGAGGCAGTTAAGATTGGGGAGACTTCAGAGCCGATCTGTTGTTACTCCTATAGAGAACCCCATGCCTTGGGGGGTAACCAGGCTGATGAGGGTGACAGTGTGAACACAGTACAGCTCTAAGGAAGGGCTGGATGGATGTTTTCTGTCACTCTTGGTGGTGCTCAACATCCTGAGGTCCTGTGCAAACCGCTGATGAGAACAGGGGGGATGAGGAGGTCACAGTGACCTCCTGAGATGGCTGCTCTTTTCCAGCCTCTTCCCTTCCTCCATTCTTCCCAGATCCAGAAGGTCGAGCTGTTGCTCCTTCCGGTTTACCACCTCTCCTGACGTCCTTCCAGTTCTGACTGATTCTGTCTGCCAGATACTCACAGCCCTTTGAGATGCAATACGGATCCTCCCTCTGTCTTCTATAGGGCCCCCATCTCTGGTCACCCACCTCCTCTCTCTGGCTCCTGATTCTCCTCCTCCCCGTTCCTGGTCAGTCTCTCAGGTTCACTCTGTAACCGCCCATTTTCAGCCCTCTAATAATTAGGTTTCAGATGTTTCTCTAGGGTCACCTGATGGCCGTCATATGACACACCACAGGTTAAAACTCGCCTCCTGCTCCAGAATGTCAACCAGAACAATCCTCTCTTAGATTCTGGGGACAGAACCTATGTCCCTTTATCATCTCTGTCAGGAAGTAGCCAATGAGAGAATACTTTGCCTCTCTTCTTTTTTTTTTAAATCTGTCTCCAGGATCTGAAGGGTTAATGACCTAAGAGTCTCAGGTGGACTGAGAAACTCTGGGCAGGAACACTGACTTCACTGACAACACCAGTGAGCTGTTAGGGACCAGGATGCTGCCATCTTGTCTTAGCCAGGGTTACTACTGCT
Organism: Neodon shergylaensis; assembly: GCA_025134845.1. Lineage (NCBI taxonomy): Eukaryota > Metazoa > Chordata > Mammalia > Rodentia > Cricetidae > Neodon > Neodon shergylaensis. The sequence goes on along the minus strand of JABTXL010000003.1, from coordinate 4,534,446 downwards.
GTGAAGAGACACCATGATCATGGCAACTCTAATAAAGAAAACATTGAATTGAGGTGGCTTGCTTGCAGTTTCAGAGGTTCAGTCCGTTTGTGATCAATGACGGGGAGCATGGAGGTGTACCCGCAGATGTGGTGCTGGAGCTAAGAGTCCTATGTCTTCACTCAGAGGCCACAGGAGGCCAGCACCATTGTCACAGTGAGAGGCGCCTGAGAACAAGACCTCAAAGCCTGCCCTCACAGTGACTGTCACTGTCTTTGTGACAACACCAATCTGTTGCTCCGCGAGACTCATGAAAAGCAGTGTTCCGGTCCTCTCTCCATGCACGGATCGTGACGAGGTCTCTGCTTGTGGGCGTGTTTTTGGGTGATCATTTTGCTTACTGTATCCAAGGAGAGCATGTTTCTGGGAACAGGAGAGGCGGTGAGTGGTATTTTTTTTTTAACAGACTTAATTCACTTTTATTTTCCTTGTATAAAAACCCTTATGTGGTGGCCACAGCTGGAGCCTGGGTCCTCTGAACAGAGCCTCTGGTGTGGGTTTTCACAAGATGGTCAGTGAATTCCTGATAAGGAGACTTGGTGAACACAGCCTCTTTCCAGAGGTCGGGGGTCAGGTAGCCATAGGTCTTAGAGATGGCATCAAAGGTGGCCTTGGCAAAGTTGCCCAGAGTGGCAGTACAGCCCCTGGCTGATGTGTACCAGTCATCAATGCCAGCCATCATCAGTAGCTTCTTGGGCACAAGAGCGGAGACTATGCCAGTGCCTCTGGGGGCAGGGATGAGATGCACCAGCACAGAACCACAGCGGCCCGTCACTTTGCAAGGAACAGTGTGGGGCTTGCCAATCTTGTTCCCCCAGTAGCCTCTCTGCACAGGGACAATGAAAAGCTTGGCCAAGATGATGGCCCCTCGGATGGCAGTGGCCACCTCCTTGGAGCACTTGACACTGAGACCTACGTGACCATTGTAGTCCCCAATAGCGACAAAAGCCTTGAACCTGGTCCGCTGGCCTGCCCTAGTCTGCTTCTGCTCGGGCGTGATCTTCAGAACCTCATCCTTTAGGGAAGCTCCCAGGAAAAAAGTCAATAATCTCAGATTCCTTAATGGGCAGGGAGAACAGGTAGATCTCCTCTAGGGATTTGATTTTCATGTCCTTAACCAGGCGGCCCAGCTTGGTGACGGGAATCCACTCCTTGTCTTCAGCTTTACCACCGCGAGCCCCGCGGCCTCGGCCTTGACCACAGCCACGGTCCCTCAGACCGCTGCAGAAATCCTCCTCGGAAATTGCCACGGCATTCTAATCCTGGACCCTGGGTCCTCCGGGCCCTCCCGCTGCACAGGCATCATCCGTCATTTGGTGTTTTCCAGAAGAAGAAGAAGAAGCGGTGAGTGGTATTTCAAGGCAGAGGAATAGCAAAAGGTATCCACTTGAAGGCATAAGTCACAAACAATCCCACACCAGTCTGGAATTATGATTAAAAGAATGGTTATTTATTTAAAGGGAAAAAACTTAGAGATCACCGTCCCAGACAACAGCCCTCTGCGCTATCAGGAAAGGAGTCTAGTCGCCTGAAGCCGAGCTCGAAGCACGTGGCTAAGCTGGAAGCACGTGGCTAAGCTGGAAGCACGTGGCTACCGTAAGGAGACCACGCCCAAGTGGGCTGGTATCTTAAAGTCTATTGGCTGAAGGGTGCGGAAGGCGCGCTCCCGCAGCAACCACTCAGATGAATAGTGAAAGTTTCCCGCTCCACTGGGCTAAGAGGCACAAGCTCGCCCAGAAGACTTGGCCATACCTCAGCTCCATGCTAAGGTTCCTGCAGCTCTGTGAAAGGAAGGTGTGAACCGTTCAAGTCCCGGTGACAGGCGTGAGGGAGGCCCGAAGGAGCCACACTGATAAAGACGGTAGAGATTAGTTCTCCAAAGAGGAACTGCCCTGTTGTTCCTCAGCACTGAAACGGGCGGAGGGACGGAGGGACGTCCTGTGAGCAAGGTTAGTGTGACGTTTGCCCTTGGGAAAGATAGGCTTCGGTTCTTTAGCTGAACCTCCCTCTAAAGGGTCGGATCAAGAACTAACACCCAGCCAAGTCTGTGTGGCAACATTCTGTCTCTGGAACCCCAGGCCCCAGATCTCCCTCAGGATCCCTGTTGGTTTCTTCCTTCGGCCTGAGTGCTGAGGGCAGGAGAGCTCGGGTGTGTGGGGTGGGGGACTCACGTGCACCGGAGGCCTGGGGTTGACTGAGTGGCGACTTCAGGTAGAAGGTCATAGTGGATGTGTGGTACGTTCACCTGCATCGGAGGCACCTTGGGGGGTAAGGTAGAACCTGAGGCCGGGCGGTGGTGGCACACGCCTTTAATCCTAGCACTGGGGAGGCAGAGGCAGACGGATCTCTGTGAGTTCGAGCTATGGAGAAACCCTGTCTCGGAAAAAAAAAAAAAGAACAGGGGAGGGCTGGTGCTCAAGCCTGGAGAACTGACATGCAGGGCTGGGATTCAGCTTCCTCTATGCTGCCACATGACCCTAAAGAACATGACAGCAAAAAACAAGGGGTCCGAGTATCTGAATGTCAACGCTGCGCTTCTAGGCCAAGTGAAGGTTGGTTGTCAAGGTACGAGGATATGACTTAATAGTTTATCGATCTGATTCTATTTAAAAAATGTTTATTTTTACTTTATGTGTCTGGGTGTTTTGCCAGTGTCTGTGTATGTGCACATACATGCCTGGTACCTGGTACCTGCGGAGGCTAGAAAGAGGATTCTAGATGCCCTAGAACTGGGGTTGCAGAACTGCCATGTAGGTACTGGGAACCAGACCTAGGTCCTCTACAAGAGCAGCCAGTTCTTTCTCTTTTTTAAAAAATTGATCCTTAAAAAAAAGATTTATTTATTATATATTCAGGTTCTGCCTGCATACATGACTGTAGGCCAGAAGAGGGCACCAAATCTCATTACATGTGGTTGTTGGGAATTGAACCTTTGGAAGAGCAGCCGGTGCTCTTAACCACTGAGCCATCTTCCAGCTCCTTGGTTTTTAATTCTTAAATATGTGAGTGTTGGACGATGGTGGGTATTCTGTTTGATCTCTCATTCTAGGTACCACGTGCTAGGGATGGGCTTAGGTAAAACCAATACACATGTCTTTGTTAGGTTGGGCTGCTGTGGTAGACTTAGACTGGGTGGTTTAAACACCAGCCATTTATTGCTCATATTCTCAAGTCTGGAAGACTACGGTACCAATAGATCTGGAATCTGCAGAGGGCCTAGTTTCTGGTCTCTAGATGGCCTCTTGTTACTGTGTTCTCATGTGAGGAAAGAAGAGAGAGAGGCAAGGTCTCTTGCATCTCTCCTCACAAGAGACTGATTCCATCCACTAGAGCAGGGCCATCACACCTTCATTACTTCTGGTTCCACTGGGGACCAGGTTTTCAGCACCCATATTGTGGGGAGAAGCAGGCCTATGGCCTATGGCAGGACATCACGGGCTGGAAGTTGCTATAATGATCAAAATGGAGATGAAGAGTTGTGTGGGTGATGCCAAGTTCCAGGATGAGTTTTGAAAGGCTTCTGGAAGGAAAACCCGGAAGGAACCTTGGCTATAGATCCCCGGTATTCCTGCTGATTGACTGGGCTTCAAGAAACCATGGTGTTAGCCAAATGTTTCTCTCTGACACCAACCCTTCAAAGTCATTCTTGTGGAGAATGATAACATTTATGAGTATTAATTTTTTGAGAGTTTTATACAACGTATTTTGATGGCACTTATTGCCATCACCCCTCTTAACTCCTCCCAGAATCACCTCCACCTCTCCAACTCCTCCTCCCAACTTCTCTTGTCTGTTTTTAACCCACTCAGTCCAGTTTGTGCTGCCTTTGCACTCACTGGCGTGGGGCCATCCTAGAGAGCATGACCGACCTACAGGGGCTATACCTGTGAAGAAAACTGACTCTCCCTCCCCCAGAAGCCATCGATCATCAATAGCTCATTAGAAAAGAGGGACTTAGGAGCCCCTCCCCACTCCATGCAGGAATATTGACTAGAATATTGTGTGGGTCTTGTGTGGCAACCCCACCTGCTGTGAGTTCCTGAGGGCAGAGGTCTTGTTACATCCAAAAGACAGTGTTTTGCTCTGGTCTCCCTGGACCTCTATTTATTTATTTATATAATTAAAATTTTTTATTGATATTTATTGAGCTCTACATTTTTCTCTGCTCCCCTCCCTGCCTCTCCTCTACCCTTCAGCCCTCTTTAGTGATCCCCATGCTCCCAATTTACTCAGGAGATCTTGTCTTTTCCTACTTCCCATGTAGATTAGATCCATGTATGTCTCTCTTAGGTTCTTCATTGTTGTCTAGGTTCTCTGGGATTGTGCTTTGTAGGCTGGTTTTCTTAGCTTTATGTTTAAAAACCACTTATGAGTGAGTACATATGATAATCGTCTTTTTGGGTCTGGGGGTTGTTACCTAACTCAATATGATGTTTTCTAGTTCTATCCATTTGCCTGCAAATTTCAAGATGTCGTTATTTTTTTCTGCTGTGTAGTACTCCATTTTGTAAATGTACCACGTTTTTCTTATCCATTCTTTGGCTAAGGGGCATTTAGGTTATTTCCAGGTCCTGGCTATGACAAACAATGCTGCTATAAACATAGTTGAGCACATGTCTTTGTGGCATGATTGAGCATCCTTTGGATATATACCCAAAAGTGGTATTGCTGGTTCTTGAGGAAGGTTGTTTCCTAATTTTCTGAGAAATCACCATACTGATATCCAAAGGGGCTATACCAGCTTGCACTCCCACCAGCAATGCAGAAGTGTTCCCTTTTCCCCACAACCTCTCCAGCATAAGTTGTCATCAGTGTTTTTGATCTTGGCCCTTCTTACAGGTGTAAGATGGAATCTCAGAGTTGTTTTGATTTGCATTTCTCTGATAACTAAGGATATTGAGCATTTCCTTAAGTGTCTTTCAGCCATTTTAGAGTCCGCTGTTGAGAGTTCTCTGTTTAGGTCTGTACTCCACTTTTTTTTATTGGATTATTATTTTTTTTTTTGATGACCAATTTCTTGAGTTCTTTGTATCCTCCAGAGTAATGTCACATTCAGAGATTCCAGGTGGGTATGAACTTTTGAGGGATAGTTCTACCCTTGACAGGCTGTAATGTGCCCCTTGGAGGAACTTGGCTGTGTATTCTTAGAGATACCCTCAGACACAGAAATGCAGAGTTGGTGCAGGGGGATGGAGAGATACAGAGCAGACTGTATTGACAGCTGAATACCTGCCAGGTGCTCATTACTTACCAAGGCCTTGACTCTCTGGTTTGCTAAGGTATGATATGCCCATAGCCAGATCTGACCTGCTGCATCAGCACCAGCTAGGAACCGGTCAGAAATGCACATTCTCTGGCCACCTGAGACCAGGAACCTAGCAATATTTTTATTTTATTTTTTTTTTATTATTTTGGTCTTTTGAGACAGGTTTTTTTTCTATATTGCCCTGACTGTCCTAGAACTTGATTGCTCTGGCCTTGAAATCACAGAGATCTACTAACCTCTGCCTCCTGAGTGCTGGGATCAAAGGTGTGTAGCACTGTATCTGGATAGCAATCTGTTTTTTTAATATTAATTTTTTTTTTTTTTGGTTTTTCGAGACAGGGTTTCTCTGTGGTTTTTTGGAGCCTGTCTTGGAACTAGCTCTGTAGACCAGGCTGGTCTCGAACTCACAGAGATCCGCCTGCCTCTGCCTTCCAAATGCTGGGATTAAAGGCGTGGGCCACCACCGCACGGCTTTAATATTAATTTTTAAATACAAAGTTATCTAAGGCTATTTTCATGCAAGTATATAATGTACTGTGAATGTATTCCGTGTTTCATGTTTCTTTCTCCTACCTTCTCCCAACTAGTCTCCTTTATTCTAGATAATTCTGCCTTTTATTTTATGTCATCATATATATATATATATATATATGATTCTATATACCTATAAAGTTTAAATCCCACAAATGAAAAAAATGTGGTATTTATCTTTCTGGTACTGACTTAATTTGCTAAATATGATAAATTCTAGTTGCATCTATTTTTCTGAAAAAGGCATAACATCATCCTTTACGGCTGAAAACAATTCTGCTGTGTGTGTGAACCGTGCTTCTCTCTCCATCCCTCTGTTGATGGGCACCTGGGTTGGTTGTGATTGGAGTTGAGACAAACACAGGTCTGCAGCCGTCTCTGTGATGTCCTGACTTGGAGCCCTCTGGGTGAATATGCTCGACCTATGTTTAGTGTTTTGAGAAACCTCTATACTGATTACTAAAGCACCTGGACTAATTTACATTCCCGTCAGCAGCATGTAAGAGTCCCTTCCCGTCTCCATCTTTTCCAGTATTTGTTGCTATTTGTATTCTCGGTGTTTACCACTCTTACTGGGATAAGGAGGCTCCTAAATGTAGTTTTGATTGTATTCCTTGGATGCCAACAACCCCTTTTCACCTTCCAGATCATTCTTGCTCTCTTAAAGCATTGCGAATACTCCATTTCAGTGGTTCTCAGCCTATGGCTTGACATCCTTTTGGAGAATCACATATCAGATATTTCCATTACATTTCATAACAGTAGCAAAATTACAGTTATGAAGTAGCGACAAAATGATCTTACGATTGGGGGTCACCACAACGTGAGGAACTGTGTTAAAGGGTTGCAGAATTAAGAAGGTTGAGAAGCACTGCTAAGCAGTATTAGGTTTGTTATCATCTCCGTTCTCATGAGGAGTCTTTGGGAGCCAACATGTTCAAACCGGCTCATGCAAGAAGTGGCACCTTGAGGCTGAAATTTGCATGGATCTCTGCTCAGCCACACTGATCACATATATCCTTCATGGAGAAACAAAGACTGGGATTTTATGTCTAAATCTTTCAAGTTCTTCCTTTTGATGGAGAAGCTCACCCTCTGTCTTCTCACTATCTTGCAATCAAGGATGACCCCGCTGGACCTGCTTTCTAAGCTTTGCGGACAAACTAGAAGTTTGACAAGCTGGCATCAAAAGACCCAGTGTCATCTTTATGGACCTCTGTGAATAAGAAAACAACACTAACAAGTCAATATTATGTGCAAATGGCAGTAAAATCCCACTAAATGGCTTCCTGGCTCTAATTTTGTCAAGTAAAATCGATGGGAGTCCTGTTAGGCTCGGTAATTTTAAAGGCAAAGGACTCCGAGCATCCAGACAGGCTGTTGAAAGATGGAGGCCGTTACTCTGGAAGGAAGTCAGCATTAGTACTTAAGTCTCTAACCTCCAGCATGTCAGCCACTCGTCTGTGCTGGGCAGCAGCATTTGGTGACCCTAAGTGTCTGGCTTCCACCGTCACTGAGATACAACAGCCACGAGATGGCAGTAACCACCAAAGCATCACACACATCACAGGAGTAGGTTTTTAATTTAGGGTGTCCAAATTACAGATCCATCTCTGTGTGATCTGGAAGAGACCATGAAAGATTTTCCTGCCCCCCTCTGTAGCCTGACCTGTCCACAGCAGAATCAGGATGAACAAACTGCTTCTCAGGTCTTCAGGGAACAGGTCCCCAGGTCCCAGGAGCTGACTTGATTGACTCATTTATTTACTTCATGCCTATCGTCTCTACTCTTTATTCTGAAAATAAATTTTAAACATGGAGCCAAAATGCTTTCTTTTCCCTGGAATTCATCAAACTCAACAGCTAGTCACATGTATTTCCTCCCTCCGGCTGTCTCTCTTTCTCTCTCTCTCTCTTTTTTTTTTTTTATTGAAAAAAGAATTCCTGCTTCCTCCCAGCCTCCCATTTCCTTCCCCCTCCCCCCACTCCTCTCTCCCTCCCTCTCTGGTCCGAAGAGCAGTCAGGGTTCCCTGCCCTGTGGAAAGTCCAGGGTCTTCTCCCCTCCATCCAGGTCTAGGAAGGTGAACATCCAAACTGGCTAGGCTCCCACAAAGCCAGAACATGAAGTAGGAACAAAACCCCATGCCATTGTCCTTGGCTTCTCATCAGCCCTCATTGTTCGCCATGTTCAGAGAGTCCGGTTTTATCCCATGCTTTTTCAGTCACAGTCCAGCTGGCCTTGGTTAGCTCCCAATAGATCAGCCCCACTGTCTCGGTGGATGGGTGCACCCTCGTGGTCCTGACTTCCATGCTCATGTTCTCCCTCCTTCTGCTCCTCATTGGGACTTTGGGAGCTTAGTCTGATGCTCCAGTGTGGGTCTCTGTCTCTATCTCCATCCCTCGCTAGATGAAGGTTCTATGGTGATATGCAAGATATTCATCAGTATGGCTATAGGATAGGGTCATTTCAGGTTCCCTATCCTCAGCTGCCCAAGGAACTAACTGGGGACATTGCCCTGGGCACCTGGGAGCCATTCTAGGTTCATGTCTTTTACCAACCCTAAGATGGTTCCCTTAATTAAGTTATGTGATTCCCTGCTCCTCTATCCAACCTTGTTTTATCCCCAATCATCCCGTTTCCCCAAGTTCCCCCCATCCTCCCCTTCTCACTTTTCTCTCCCCATCTCCCCTTACCCCCATCCCATCCCACCCCAAGATCCCAATTTTTTGCCCAGCAATCTTGTCTATTTCCCATAGCAGGGATAATAACTCTATGTTTTTCTTTGGGTTCACCTTCTTATTTAGCTTCTTTAGGATCACAAATTATAAACTCAGTGACCTATATTTATGGCTAGAAACCAATTATGAGTGAGTACATCCCATGATTCTCTTTTTGGGTCTGGGTTACCTCACTCAGGATGGTGTTTTCTATTTCCATCCATTTACATGCAAAATTCGAGAAGTCATTGTTTTTTATGGCAGAGTAGTACTCTAATGTGTATATATTCCACACTTTCTTCATCCATTCTTCCATTGAAGGGCATCTAGGTTGTTTCCAGGTTCTGGCTATTACAAATAATGCTGTTATAAACATAGTTGAACAAATGCCTTTGTCATATGATAGGGCATCTCTTGGATATATTCCCAAGAGTGGTATTGCTGGGTCCAGGGGTAGGTTGATCCCAAATTTCCTGAGAAACCGCCACACTGATTTCCAAAGTGGTTGCACAAGTTTGCATTCCCACCAGCAATGGATGAGGGTACCCCTTCCTCCACAACCTCTCCAGCAAAGGCTATCATTGGTGTTTTTGATTTTAGCCATTCTGACAGGTGTAAGATGATATCTCAAAGTTGTTTTGATTTGCATTTCCCTGATCGCTAAGGAGGTTGAGCATGACCTTAAGTATCTTTTGGCCATTTGAACTTCTTCTGTTAAGAATTCTCTGTTCAGTTCAGTGCCCCATTTTTTAATTGGGTTAATTAGCATTTTAAAGTCTAGTTTCTTGAGTTTTTTATATATTTTGGAGATCAGACCTTTGTCTGTTGCAGGGTTGGTGAAGATCTTCTCCCAGTCAGTAGGTTGCCTTTTTGTCTTAGTGACAGTGTCCTTTGCTTTACAGAAGCTTCTCAGTTTCAGTAGGTCCCATTTATTCAATGTTGCCCTTAATGTCTGTGCTGCTGGGGTTATACTTAGGAAGCGATCTCCTGTGCCCATCTGTTGTAGGGTACTTCCCACTTTCTCTTCTATCAGGTTCAGTGTGTTCAGATTGATATTGAGGTCTTTGATCCATTTGGACTTGAGTTTTGTGCATGGTGATAGATATGGGTCTATTTTCATTCTTCTACAGGTTGACATCCAGTTTTGCCAGCACCATTTGTTGAAGATGCTTTCTTTATTCCATTGTATACTTTTAGCTCCTTTATCGAAAATGAGGTGTTCATAGGTTTGTGGGCTAAAAACCGGGTCTTCTATACGATTCCATTGGTCGACTTCTCTGTTTTTATGCCAGTACCACGCTGTTTTCATTATCTCTTTCTCTTGTTTAAAGATAACTTTGGACATCTTGACTCTTCCCTTCCACATCATTCAACACACGTAGCCCTGGCTGTCCTGGAACTCGCTCTGTAGCCCAGGCGGGCCTTAAACTCTCAGAGATCCACCTGCCTCTGTATCCTGAGTGTGGGGATTAAAGGTGTGTGCCATGATGCCAGGCTCAGACAATATATTTTGATCCTTTTTCCACTCCCCAATTTACTCCCAGGTCACCTTTACTTTCTTACCTATGAAACTTTATGTCCTTTAACCGCTCTCTTAAAAAAAATTACAAGAAAAAAAAAAACAAAAGAAATATTTTCCTGTGTGAAAAAAACCCAAGAAACAAAAGACTTCAACAAAACCACAAAAATAATATCAAAACAAGCTAAAGACCAATAAGACAAAAAAGAAAGCTCAAACAAAGGAAAATTAAGCAACCAGTCCACAGAAATACCTTGAGTTCATTTTGTGTAGGCCAACTGCCAACCACTACTGAGCATAGGGTTTACCCTGAAGTATGGTTGATATCCCCAGTGTGACTCAATTGGAAAAAAAAAACTGATTTTTTCTGTTGCCAGTGGGCATCAATTACAAATAAATTATTGGTTAAGGGCAGAATCTTATGTACACTTTCTCCTTTTAGTGTTGGGACCCTGTCTGACTTGAACCCAGGACCTTGCACAGCCTCTGTGAATTCATGTGTGTATTAGTCCTCTTTGGTCTGAAAGACACTGTTTCCTGGGAGTTATCCTCTGGCTGTTACAATATTTCTGCCTCTTCTTCATATAGATCCCTGGGCCTTGAGGGGAGGGGTTTGATGTCTACTTTCTGTTTAGAATTAAGGTCTCCAAAATCTCTCCTTCTCTACACATTATGGAGTTGTGGGTCTCTGTGTTTGTCCCCATCTACTGAAAGAAGCTTCTTTGACAAGGGTTGAGCAAGTCATCGATCTATGGGTACAGTAGTATGTCGTTACAAGTCATTTCTATGTTCCTTTAGCACAATAATAGTATTAGGTTTTCCCCTAGTCCCATGGGCTGTCTGGTCTCATTTTCTTGGCTACTTTAGCAACGTCAGGTATAAATTCCGTATCTTTAATAATCGAAAAGTAGTTGGAATTAATGAAAAGAGGCCGTGAATTTGAAAGAGAGCCAGGAGGAGGTGTATGATAGGGATTGGAGGAAGGAAAGGGAAGGGAGAAATGTAATTATATTAATCTCAAAAATAAAGAAAGAATAAAGGATGTGCGTTACTCCTGTTAACACCTGTGCACTATTGTGCAGTATTGTGCACGAGTATGTCTTACAGGCAGGCCACTGTGTGGGGCTCAGGATTTGTATCTGGGTGGTACTGATGCTCACCTTTCTCCCCGAGCAGTGTGCAGAGTTCCCTCCAGTACTATGGGTGCAACTTGGTAGGGATGAAGTACCTGCTTGACCTCTTTGTGTTGTCTTCGGCAATAGGGCCTTATTATCAGGCTGTAGATGTGGATCCTGTGATGTTTTGGGGGTTTGCGGTGGGGTTGCTTTGGTCAGTGAATAATAACAAGATGTAACCCATTTCTAGCACTTGAGGGGCATATGATGTCTAGTGGGGGCATTGCGTCCCCATTATCCGACACCTCCATTTCGATGCATTTCATGTAAGTATTTAAGTTTAGGAAGCCTCTACAGTAGTAGTTTCCCATGATTTCAAATGGTTTTAGTGTTAGCTGGCTGATCCTCTCTGTAGTCTCTCCCTTGCTCTTCTTTTTTTCTCCCCTCCATGCTTAATCCTTCTGGTTGAGTAGTTTCCCTTTTGTTTCTCAATGATGACATCCTAGTTCCCCTCCCGTGGGAGATCCTCTCCTGCCTGCTGGAGAGTCCCTCGCTAAGTGCCTATCTTTGTGGTCATTTAAATTGTAGCGCATTGAAAGCTTAAAGCTAACATCAGAGATAATGGCAAACATAAAATATTTGTCTTTTTTTTGGGTCTTGGTTATCACATTCAGGGTGATTAAAAGAATCTGTTCATTTACTTGCAAATTTCATAGTTTCATTTTCTTAACAGCTGAGTAATATTCCATTGTGGAAATGTATCACATTTTCATTATCCACTAATCAGTTCATAGACATGCAGGCCATTTCCAGTTTCTGGCTATTATGAATAGAGGAGCAGTGGACACAGTTGAGCGAGTGTCTTTGCAGTAGGATGTAGAGTCCTTTAGGTATTTACCTAAGAGTGATATAGCTGGGTCTTGAGGTAGCTCTCTCCCTCCCCACTACATAATCTCCCATGTTCCTGTTCCCACCTGTACCCAGTTCACTGACAAAATCTATTCCCTTTCCCTTTCCCAGGGAGACCCATAAATTACTACTCCCTGCTTCTGAGTCCTCTTTAACTAACCTCTGTGTCTGTGGGTTGTAACTTATCAATTATTTAGTAGGTAACAACCACTTACAACTGAATACAGGCCATATTTGTTTTTCTGGCTCTGGGTTACCTCACTCGGGATGCTTTTTTTTTCTAGTTGCATCCATTTTTCTGCAAATTCCATGTTGCTATTTTTTTTAACAGCTGAGTAATACTCCGTTGTGTAAATGTACCACATTTTCTTCATTCATTCTGTGGTTGAGAGACATCTAGGTTGTTTCCAGTTTCTGGCTATTATGAGTAAAGTTTCCATGAACATAGTCGAGCAAGTGTCTTTGTGGCAGGATGGGGTATCCTTTGGGTATATGCCCAGGAGTGATATAGCTGGGTCCTGGGATAGACTGATTCCCAGTTTTCTGAGGAACCACCATATTTATTTCTGTAGTGGCTGTAGAAGTCTGCACTCCCATCAGCAATGGAGGACTGTTCCCCTTACTCCACATCCTTGATTGCGTGAGTGGTCACTTGGCAACACATGTATATTAGCTGACATTACTATCTATAACTAAGACATTATTGCAATCAGGAAGTGCAATTGTCTCTTATGCATGTGAGTTCATGTGCGGTCTCACAGGAACACCACTAATGCAGGAATGTTACAGCACTCCTAAGAAGCTACCTGGCTTGTAGGCTTCTGATGATTCTCCTGCCTCCGCCTCCCATCTCTCTGTGGAGGTGCCGGGACTACGGATGAGAGACCCTGCATCCAGCTTTTTATGTGGGTTCAGGTGATCAGGCTGGTGTCGCACGACTTTTCCCCATGGAGTTGTTTCCGCAGCCCTGTGGGTTATATCTGGGTGATATGGTGGCCTCTCCACCACATCTCGTCGCGCAGTCCCGTTACTGGCAATACTAATTTGGACACCTGGCTAAGGTGCCATGAGCGGATTGCTCTCTCTACTCCTGTGACAGCAGCGATCTCAAATGTTCTTCTCACCATGGCTTCCGACTGTAGCCTGTCCTCTGTACACAGTGGTCATGAGAGAGTTCCAAATGTCATCTCACGCCGTTGCTTAGACTCCCCAGAGGAATTATTTTCCATCGTAATAAAAAGTGCCCTTATGCTATCTGTAGGAAAATGGATGGAACTGGAGTTAATCATATTAAGCGAATTAAGTCCGTCTCAGAAAGACAAACATTACATGTTTCTCATTTTATAGTCAAATAAAAGCATGCGTTCCTATGTAAAATGGAAGCAAAAGGGAAATTGTCTAGGGGAGCAAAGAAAAAAGGAGGGGAAAGGAAAGAGAGAAGTAGGGGGCATTTGAGGGACTTATCAGCTCACTGTGCAGAATCTACCTGTGCAGAAATGGAAAAACAAAATAAAAAAGCGAAGGAATGTGTTTATAGTTAAAAACATAAACAAGAAACCTGAATTCCTGTTGTTTCCACATCATGCTCAGAATGCCCTCTGGCTCCCGTGGCAATATCTTCCCAGTCCTGAGGGACACAGATGGCCCCTGCCTGCTTTTGACTGGTGTAGCAGACACTGATGTGACATTCATTTGCTTAGAGCTGCCTGCCTGCCCCACCACAAAGTCTCAAAAGACCCATGAGGACCATTGCCTGGGTGGCTTTGCTCTTGGATGCCTGGCATATGGCAAGCACCCAGACAATGTTCGTGAATGAACAAAGTCAACTAAATGCTATATCGAGCATTGCTTTAGAGTCTGAGATTAAGCATTAAAGAAGGCATGGTTTCTGTTCAGGGAGGAAGGAGGGGAGGGTGCTGTTCTTCTGAGAAAGAGAAATTTCTGTCTCTGTTGACTACAGGACCATCTCAATTGCATGGCACAGATTCCTACTTGATGTTTTGTGGCGGCAGCTTTAGAGTAGTGTCCTGGGACACCGGAGACCTACCGGCAGACTTAACTTTCTAAGCCTGACTTGCTTTGTTTGTTGATTGAAGGGTGTGGGTCGGATAATATTCCTTCAACTTCCATGTTATCTGAGACCAAGGCCTACGTGTGTGTGTGTGTGTGTGTATGAGATGCATGTCTGTACACACATGTGGAGACAAGAGGAGGACACAGGGTGTCCTGTCTTCTCTATCTTGTTCATTTGAGACAGGGTCTCTTACTGGAACCAGAGCTGGGCTATTGGTTAGAAAGTTCCAGAAATCCTTCTGCCTACTTTCGCTCCATTGACCTAGGATTCCAGGTGGCCATTTCCGGCTCTTTACACGGGTGTTAGGATCTGGACTCACGCGTTCTTGTTTGTTCAGCAAATGCTCTGAGCCATGGAACCATCTCTTCATCCCCCCAAAGTCAGCTCCTGGCAGGTATGTGATCTTCCGAGTCTTCATAAAGTCGTATGTACAATGGAGCTAATAATATCCACTTCATATGATTGCAGTGAGCAGCAATGGTGATGGTGTCCAAACTTAATCAAGTGCACAGCACTCTCTTCCAATACAAGGGCGTCTCTGTGTTCAGGGTCAGTTCTTCCCAAACAAAGAAACTGAAAGTGCTGATGTCTCCGGAACTTTCTGAAGCTTGCTTAGCAAGAGTAAGCTCACATTTTTATCTAGACTGCTTTCCCAAAAGTATTGATGCTTTGAGTCAAAGAGTCATAAAAATCCAGATGGCAGAAGACCTGGCATTCAGTTGGAGGCCCCAGGGCCTGGCAGCGCTCTGCAGAAATGAGGATGGATAATGCCATTTGTAATTGATGCTTCTGGTACCTTCCACATTTGCAGGTTTACCTGACCCTGACACAGTTGCCCACTGGGGCAGGGGCAAGGCCTGGGCATGTCACTTATCATCCTGACAAGTACATTGCATACCCTCTCCTGTTGCTTGCCCAGCTATGGAATAAGGGCACCTGAGGGGACTTGACGAAGGCACAGCTTGGTGCGGGGAGGGCAGGTGTAGGGTGGGAGGGCTTGGATGGGGAATGAAGTGGAACCTTCCTTCTTTTACCTTGGGCCCACTTTCACTCCAAGGTAGTATATTTTGCACAGGTTCCCTTGCGTTTGGCATCTGCTCAGGTGAGTTATCATTGTAGCCTTCTTGGTAATGAGGGGTTCTGGGTGTTTGGGACTTTGATTTCAAAGTCAGGATGGGGTTGGTAGACAGTTAAGTGGGCAAAGGTGCTTGTCATGCAGACCTGATGGCCTGGGTCTCACCTCTCGAAGCCCTGTAAGGGTAGAAGGAGAGAACCAGAGAATTGACTTCGTAAAGCTGTTCTCTGACCTCAGCATAAAAGTTAGGCATGTACACTCACACAGCTCTCTCTCTCTCTCTCTCTCTCTCTCTCTCTCTCTCTCTCTCTCACACACACACACACACACACACACACACATGCACACACATACACACACACACAGACAAGTTAAAAAAATAAAGGTAGGATACTTGCATCCAAACTGAGATGGTGGACCACCTGACAGTCTCGTCTCGCCTTCACTCTGGAATTTAGGCTAAGCCTACACTACTCAGCTCAGAGGGAAGAACACCACGCCCATCCTTGGGACCACTGTGGTATATACGAAGGTCCATCTTTGCAGTGTGGGTTTCAGGATTTGCCTATTCTCTCCCAGTATGGGAATTAGTTTTTCTCAGGCAGCACTGGAAATAGGATCAAGAGGTTTGTGGACTCATTGTTTTCTCATGGAGGGATCCTGTGAAGGTAGCGCTGACATGTAAGTGAAGTCTGTGATAAAAAGGAAAGAGGCCAATGGACACATTTGGGTCTAGAAGCCAGGGGAAGAGCAATGAACAGTAAGATAGAGTGGGGGAAGGCAGAGGTGAATGGAGGGATCAGAAGCCATCCTGGAAAGGGCTGAGACCAGACCTGGATGAGCAAACACATCCATCTGCCCTTGGAAATCTTGTGTGGCTCTTGGGCCCGGGGCCATACTCTCAATTGTGTTGTTCATGAATTTCATGACTTCTGATTTATCGCTAGTGGTAATTCTGGGCTCAATTTTGTCTCTAGTGCCTGCGATCTTCAATGACCCAGTGAGGAGCAGAGGGGGTCCAGGCTTGTTCCTTGAGCAAGTAGGATTCATTTTTCCATCTTGTACTTAGGGCTCAGCATGAACAGATCATGGTGATAGTCACAGTCCTTAGGTGTGCAGGTGTGTAGTATGCAACCCTCAGTTTGTATCCCACATCTGGGCCATGTTCTTATCCACACACGCTTCTGAGTATGGGAGATCCCAGAGAACAAGGCCAACTAGGCTAGCCTCGTTCATCTCCATCACCAGAGAGCAATCTTGATCAAGCACTGGTATTCACAAGTTAATGATATCCTCTTTATCAATGAAAAATCGCTATTGACTCTATTGTCAGTCAGCAAATAAAGCAATTAGAGGACCCATTAAAATCTTCCAGGGAGACAGGCTTTCCCACTGTGAAAAGTGATACCCATAGGGTCGGATGTTAGACTCAAGTTCTTTTCTCACTGCAAGCAGGTGATTTCTGTATCACGGAAAATGAATGCCCATCTCCTTTTAGTCTGCTCAGTATTGGAGATGTAAGGGGAGAGGCTTTTAGCTGCCAGGGTGAGGGATTCAATGGATTTTCTGTAGCTTCCACCACAGCTGGCTAGAAAAGCAGCACCACAGCTGGTGATTCAGGCAGGACAGGAGCCCTCCTGGGAGGCGGGCTGCTTGCTCAGTGGTGTGGGCTCAGGGGAGGGGCAACAGGCCTGGATGGGTGGGTTTGGGAGGGTCTGGGCAGAGGAGGTCTACTAGCATGAATTACTACCATTATATACCAGGAGCATGTCAGTCGTTTCAATTATTGGTTTTCCTGGAAAGCCTCGAGGGCATTTTCTTTTTTTTTTTTTTTTTTTTGGTTTTTCGAGACAGGGTTTCTCTGTAGCTTTGGAGCCTGTCCTGGAACTGCCTTTGTAGACCAGGCTGGCCTCGAACTCACAGAGATCCGCCTGCCTCTGCCTCCCGAGTGCTGGGATTACAGGCGTGCGCCACCACCGCCCGGCTTCGAGGGCATTTTCATAGACGAGGAGACAGAGTAGTTAATCCGAATAGTTAAATATCTTGCCTAGAAAGACAGACCTGATGTTCAGACGCATTTCTAGCTTGGGAATTTTATAGCTGTTACTCTTGTTTACCTTCTGGTTGTGGTTGTTTCGAGACTGTCCAATAGGGAAGAATAAAGTTGGTTTTGATATGGAAAGAGGATAGATACATGAAGGACAGCTGATGGTATAGAGCCCATCACACTGGTGGGAACAGGAAGAGTCACAGGGGAAGTTCTGGCTCAGGATTAAATTCTTTGGAGTCCCAGGCTCTAACTGCTGTGACAATGTAAAGGCAATGCTCTCTAGTGGACAAAGGCTAGATTTGGTGCCAGAAGGCCAGCATGGAAGTCTTAGGGTTGAGCTTTCTTTCGAGTGGAGGACGGAAAACTGAGACAAGAGCTTGTATAAATACACACCACAGAGAAAGCCTTATTAGAGGTGGAATTTATGACTTTCTGAGAGCCCAGGTCAAAGCTGGCTTTCCAGATACTGAGCATGTGACTTCATGACTCTCCAGACAATATCTGGTTATACTGACAACACAAGATGGGTTGATTATTAAAGTCAAGGCTTGTTTTCTTCTTGAGTCTTTGAAGCTCATAGTCCTGACCTTTTATGAGCTCCACAGAGCTTGATCTTCTCTCATGTTGATGCTCACCCTCTTTTCTGTGAGGTCCACAGTTACATGAGATCATGAACTTGGATGCAAAATAAGTGATTAGAGGCTGCATTAGTTAGTCTTCTTGCTGCTGTGGTCAGATACCTGATAAGAAACAAGTTAAAGGTGAAACGATTTTGTTTGTTTCATGGTTTGAATGCACAGTTGACCGTGGTGGGGCTGGATGGTTATTCAGTTGTCTTTGGATGTGACAGTCGGGCATGAAGCAGTGTCTTGCTCACTTCTCTGCAGATCAGGAAGCAGAGGTTGGAAGGCATCCAGGGCCACCTTATAAATCTTAAAGCCTGTTTGGTAACCTGCTTCCTTCAACAAGGCTCCGATTTCTAAACATTCTACAACCTTTATAAACAGTGCCACCAGCTGGGGATCAAGTGTTCAAACATACGAGTCTATACAAGGCAGTTCACATCCATGCTCTTAACAGAGATTGAACTGGCTGAGACACACACCAATTGTGTGATCTTCAGTAGCTCACTCTTCGATATTAAAATTGTTTCTAGATTTATTGTATTTTGTGTGTGTGGATGTTTTGTCTGCATGTATGTCTCTGTACAATATGCATGCGTGGTGCCTGCTGAGACCCAAAGAAGGTGTCATATCCCTTGGAACTAGAGTTACAGATGGCTGTAAGCCACCATGTGGGGGCCGAGGACCAAGCCTGTGTCCTATGCAAGAATAAAAACTACTCTTGACCCACTGAGCCATTTCTCCAACCTCATTCTTTCATCTTAAAAGTAATCTACACTGTAGATCCTACAACTTTATTAGTTAGGCTGATTTTCATATGTACACAGAAAAGCACAGGAAATAAAGCAGCTAAAAACAATGTTGGAGAAATAAAGACACAAAAGCATAGTTAGAAGAGACCCTCAATGTGATTTTTGGATTTGCTATAGAGCAAAATAGCAATCAGGGTGGTGGTGTGTTAAAGAAAGGGTAGATAACTGGAAGAGAACAGAGCGCAGAAGTGGAGCGCATGCGTGCGGTTGCCTGGTTTCAGCACAGGTGTGAAGGCAGTTCAGTGGAGCAAGGATCATGTTTGTGGCAAAGGATGCAGGACTAGTTGGATATCTGTATGCAAGAAAATGAACCTTGAGCCACACCTAGCCCTCTAAACAAAAACTGGGATCTCACATAAGAGTCAAAATGACAAAATTTCTAGAAGAAAACATAGCAGAAAAATCTTTGTGTCCTTGGGGCTGAAGAGATGGCTCAGCGGTTAAGAGCATTGCCTGCTCTTCCAAAGGTCCTGAGTTCAATTCCCAGCAACCACATGGTGGCTCACAACCATCTGTAATGAGGTCTGGTGCCTTCTTCTGGCCTGCAAGCGCATACACACAGAAAGACTATTGTATAAATAATAAATAGATATTAAAAAAATCTTTGTGACCTTGTGTTAGGCAAAGATTTCTTAAATAGGTCACAGGAAGCATCATCCTTTAAAAGAATACCGAGGAAAATTTGGACTTCATTAGAATAAAACTCTTTTGCTCTTCAGAAGACATTTTAATGGGAGCGAAAACACAATGTTTGAGAGAACACGTTGGCCAAATACATACCTAGTAAAGGAGTCCACCCTGTCGTTAACTGTACAAACAGAGATTAGCAGTAAAAGACACTTGGCGGCTCTGTAATAACGGAGAAAATGACTCAATTTCAGAAAGCAGACAAAAGACTTGAGCAGACATTCACCAGAGAAAATATTAGGATAGAAAGTAGCACAGGAGAGAATGCTCGTCACCTGCAGTTATTAGAGACATGCAGATCAAATCCAGCCAGAAGAAGCCATTAGAGTGGCTGACCTCTCCCTTCTCCATTCTGAGCAGATCACCACGCTCTGGGGTGGAGTTGCCCAGACACTGCTCCTGGGAACATACAGTGACACTGATGCTAGGGAAAACAGTTTGGTGGCTTGTCACCAAAGATGAAAACATATATTTTACAATCCACTAATCCTACACATAGGTGTTTCCCCAAGAGAAAATAAAATATAACACCTACACCGAGACCTGGAGGGAAACGCTTCCCGCAGCTTCGTTAGTAATCAGCTCAAACTGGAAACACCCAGATGTCTGTCCCCCGGCAAACACACAGACTCCGCGGTGAACTTCTACACTTTAAATCTGTTGTTCTGGGAACAGGAAGGAAGCTTTGCTGCAGTAGCCTGGGTGAAGGAACGTCCAGTGAGAGAGCGGAGTCAGAGACTGTGGGATGTGTCTTTCACGCACCTGTCTCCATAGAAGGCAAATCTATAGGAACGGAAAACACACCCCAGTCTACAAGGTGTGTGTTCATTTTCTTGTACATTAGACCCCTAAAAGGGCTTCCCTGCCCTCTGTGATACCCACTCCTGACTGCGTTCTATATCTCGATTGTGTCGTGGTTACCCAACCGTGTGCTTTGGCCAAAGTCTGTAGAACTATATATTGACATGGTGGTTCTTGGAGGCCAAGAGCGGTTGGTAGCTGCTATTTTGTGTGATCTAACCTATGTCTGTCACACCGGACTGATGTAAATGGCAAGGCTCAAGTGCACTAAGGCGGATGAAAGTGCTTTGTCGTCTGCAGAGGAAGGAGGGCGACACAGGCTGGTAGATCTGTCGCTGGTAGGAAGGGCTCCGTTCAGCACAGCAAGCGAGTGGGGAGTACTGCCTTGGGCTCCGATTTCCCCTGAATGGAACTGGCTCATGCAGACACACCTTTCAGTCCTTTCTCCTAAATTAGGTCTCTCTCTCTCCGCAGTGACTGACCACATGAGTGTGTTCTGAGCAAGAGTGTTCTCTCTGGACTCCAGGCCTCACATCTCCGTGCCCCTTTGTTAGTCTGCCACCTCACCTGCCCGCGGCATCCCATAGACATTTACTCTGAGCTGACAAGTAAAATGTCAATAATTCCCTGTCAGGCTGGAGCTCCTCTCACAGCAAACCACTGAATGGTCATTTCAAAGGGGGCAAAGAATAGAGGCCATTCAAAAGCTCCTCTTGACAAGAGAGATTGAAGAACAGGGACGAGTATTACTGGCTGGACCATTACTGGGAGAACATTTGGCAGTAGGCATCACACGACTATTGATATCCCCCTGATGTCTTCATGTGCTCCCATCGAGGGGGTGTGATTGTTCTCTTGAAGAGAGAGCCCATGTCCAGAATGAGGGGAGGTGGCTGAACAGAGTATGCTTTTGTCTTCAGAAAAAAGTGGCCATTTTAAAGCCACATTCTTCAACACTAATACCAAAAAAGGAAAAAAAAAAAGGAAAGAAAGTAAAGTCCTTTTTTTCATACTCTCCTGAAGGCCCTTGCTTTACGCTAAGGTTCGCTTGTACCACACTCTCCGACTCCACCAAACTGGCATGGTTTCTGGAGAATTTCTGCCAGAGACTTGACCTAAAAAGCAGACATGCCAGAAGGAAAAGGCTCTCATCTTTAAGGAACCTTTCCTTCTAGACTCAAGAAGTCATGGTGGCAAGGAAGTCCTCAGGAAACAGAAAGAAATCTCTGGTTTGAAAGAGTATCTCTTTTACTCAGCCTTTAGGAAAATGGAGAAAGAGGCCTTTGGACAGTGTTGTTCTTTTCCACGGCTTCCAGTCATTTTCTACAAGGGGCTTAGGGTGTGAGTGTAAGTTCTATGGCTCTCATTCTACAAACTTGGAACTTTTGGGGTTTCATTGTTATATGTGTATACTCTCGGCATGTGACAAAAATGTGGCCACAGGTAGGAGAGGGAACCATTGGCCTGAGGGGAGATGATTTACCTGAGCCAATTTAGGTGTTCATAAATGCTAGTGTACTGGGTAGTTTTTGCAGAACACCTCCCCCAATAAAAAAATCTTCAATTGCTATTATTATTGTTCATAGTATCTGGAGTTTGTCTCATCTAAATTTGGGTTGGGAGCGGTTAGGTGTTTTTGTTTTTGTTTTTGTTTTTTCCCCTCATTGTACGTCTGTGAGTTAGTCTGGATGGCTCTGTTCTAGAAGCTAATTGTTGAGGTGACTTTGCTCCATCCATCTCCCACTGCTTGCTGGTGGAGGTTCTAGCCTAAGCATGCTCTTCTTTTGGCTATGACAGCAAAACACCCTAGGTCTCTTGATACCAGTGCTAGGAGCTGGTCCACTGTTGTGTTCACACCATCCCATTGGTTAAAGCAACCTACAAGGCCAAACCCAAACTCCAAGGGTGAAAAAATGTGGTAGCTTTGGCATCAAACACATGGCTCAGCATGGCGGAGGTGGAGACGGGAAGGTGAAGGCTGCTAATGCAATATAGAACTCGCTTAATCTCGACCACGCCCCTGTGTGATGGAGATGGTTTCGGTCCTCGTTTCCCTATGCCAAGGTTCCAAGGGGTCAGAATCAGATTTTGAAGCCTGCTCTCTTGCCAGCATCCAGTGCTCTCTCTTGCTCTGTGGTTTTTACTAGTGTTGAACAAGTACAAGTTGTATAAGAGCTAATGAATGAGAAGCGACACATCTCGTGGAAAGAAGAAAATAATCGCCTGAAGCTTTACAAATTTGCAAGACTTAGATAAGTCTGGTTTGTCTAAGGTGTTTCATGGGCAGGCAGATGCTATCTGTCTCTGTATCATGCCCACCTCACACTGAGTTGTGTTAGATCCTTGGTTATACCCAGCTCTGAAATAGGGGCACACATACAACCTCTACCTGAAACTGGAGGTCGTGAAATTCACCTCCCTAGCCAAAACAATCGTCTGATTCTTGACCACCCTAGTATAGTAACTTAAAGGCTACCTTGGGTGGATTTCTTCATCCAAATAGACTTTGTTAACACTAAGAAGCACGTCCCCCATAGAATAGCTCAAAACTTTGCAAATTATTTTACTGACCTAGGATGGTCTGGCTCAGTCTGTGTGTAGACAGATGGCGAGGTGTGAGCTGGGAGGGTGGGGTGTTTCCTGGTGCCCTCAGGATGTGCTCAATGTGTTGGATCTGAGGAAGGGACTTCAGAAAGAAGCCGAGCACCAGGTCGAGGGGTTCAGGAAGTGACATTTTTCCTGAATTAGCAGGCAGCTCTGTGAGGTGACCTGCAGGGGTCTGCTCCGCTAGACATAGACATGGAGTTCCTTCTGTCTGCACAGTTGTTCCACTGCCTACACAGCCACAGAAGGCTCTGCTCAGCGTGGGAGCCCACAGAGAAGTGGACTGAGATGAACAGTCCACATGGCAGCGCTTATAGCTCAAATCTCAGAAACAAGCATCCTGATATCGGGGACACAGGCTTTGCATGGGTCCCCATTTGTCTGGGGACTTCCAGAATATGCCCCTTGAGTCATTGCCAGAATCTGAAAGGGTAACCTCTGACATAGTTACATAGATCCCTGGGAGATCAGTATGTCCTATGGCCCATTCTTCCTGTCTCCTGTGAGTTCTTGTGACCCTGTGGACCCCATGGTATGTCCAGAGCTGCTCAGTGTTGTGAAGTGTCCACCAAAGATGACCACTTGGACAGAGGTTCAAACTAATAGAAAGTCTTTATCAGCCAGCTGGTCACTAGACTGATGTTCAGGACCCAAGTGCAGTCCTGAGCCTTTCTCAAGGTTAGGATTTCAAACACAAAAGCCATGTCCTGGGTTGACATACAGAGTTCTTCTGGATTTCTATGGGGTTAGAAGGGAAGCCCTGTCTCTTCATAAAGGATAGCTTTTGATGTTAGGTCTTGTATAAAATTACCAGCTGCCTTGATCACCATTCACAGAGGAGAGGTATAGAATTCTGGGCTGTGACATGGGCACTGTTTAGCCTTGTACAGAATCTCACACAAGTTCCAGCAAAGGGACTTGGTCCCAGTCAAAGGGAAAAAGAGTTGCCAATGAAAAGCAGTGTCCTGGTGTTAGATTAAGAGTGTGGGACAAGGAGGCATGATGAAGCTTCTTCTGCAAAGGAGTGAGCGGAAAGGAGGAGGAGCTATGTGCGTCCCTGTTCAGAGAATCCATCCAATCTCTGTCTGTTTTAGTTGGGAAGGAAATTACCTCGTAGTAAGGAAATGTCCTGCATGATAAAAAAGATGAGAAGTTGAAGGCCTTCGTGAGTGTCAAGAATCACACTCCTCTACATTACCAAAAACTTGCTGACAGTCAGTGGGAGGAGATCATGGCAGAGAGTGAGCGAGCAAGCAAGGAGAATGGCTGGCATGAGGGTGGATTTCAGGGCTTTAAGGATGGGGACACTGGTGTTTAGTTGGAGATGATTGGCATTTCTGTGACATGAAGGAATTTGCATTTCTTTTTCTCATGAGCCTTTCAGGAAAGTCTCTTTCAAATATTCTAATGGAAAGATGCTGAAGAAAAACCAAGGGATGAAACAAACCAATGTACTCAACCCAAGAGCCGCAAATGTGGAGTCCTGTGCCCTGGGGATAGGGATATTGCAGGCCAGTCATTTCCAGGAACTTAAACCCAGGAGGGATCCTGATAGTGTACACTTTCCAGGAACATGTAGAAGTCTTGGTATGGGGAAGATCCTTGGTCTCCACAGGCAGGCAGTGGTGTTCTCATCAGTCAGGTCTGATCTCCTTGGGAAGACATTAGCAACTGGTTGAGTTATGTATCTAAGTTACTGTTTCCTTGTGGACTTTGGCTTATCTGAATGTGGGACTCTAATGTGGAAGGACCGGTGGTGCATGGCCTTCTCAGCACTTGGGAGGCAGAGGCAGGCGGATCTCTGTGAGTTCGAGACCAGCCTGGTCTACAGAGTGAGTTCCAGGACAGGCTCCGAAGCTACAGAGAAACCCTGCCTCGAAAAACAAAAACAAAAACAAAAACAAAAACAAAAACAAAAACAAAAACAAACCAAACAAAAACAAAAGCAAGCAAGTAAGCAACAAAAAGATCCCTACATGCTGAGCTCCCTCCTCAGAGGTCTGGGAATGGAGCCTGAAGATTTTCATCTTAACCCACTCAGCAGGAGCTGCTGCAGCTACTCCTCTGGTTTGGAAGTCACCCTCTGAGGACCACACTTCTAGACCAGGCCTTTGCAAACTTTAATGTGCCTAGGAATACCTGGAGATTTTGTTCAAATGTAGGCTCTGCGTGAGTAGGCTTGAGATGGGGCCCTAAAGGTCGCCTTTGGGCTAGCTCTCAGGATGCCGGTCCTATAAGGATCACGTGACCCTCGGAGTAGCGTTACCCCTAATGTGCCGCTTAGAATCTCGGACTGGCAGACACTCAAGTGTTTTTACCCCTTAGGATTAAGTCCTTCCACTCCAGCTGCTATTCTCAATGGAGTCTGCAGAGGCCTGGCTATCTGTGAGCGCGATTCCCTCTTAGGTGCACCCCACCCGATCCCTGCTAGAAACTGAGTGCCCAGTCAGCTGTGGGGACACCTGTTCATCCTCACAGCGGCGCAGTGGGGACAGTTAAGCCTCATCAGGCTCAGGCTCTTTCTGGCTATTGGACATTCAGCTCTCTTGCTCCCTGGGGCCTGCTCTGCTCACTCCACGCTGGCAGAGGCTGCCTGAATGCCAGCTGTCCCTTGCCCTTGAAACCAGCCCCGGTCAGCCACTCTGCCGGCTTCCCTGCTGTCCCCAGCCACTCTGGAATGACTCCATACAGCAGAAATGAGCCGGTGACAACCTGGGCTTGCAGCTGCTCTGGAGAAGGGCAGGAGGAGCTCAGACATGGCACTAAATAAGGAGGAATTGCAATGACTGGGACATGGGAGACAGAACAAGAAAGAAGGGCCAATCTCTTCTTACAAGAGTTCTGTTGATTGCAGGGATCATATAAAAAGGAGGAGATCAACTGAATATTCAGCATAAGGGAATGGGGGCTTTGTGTGGGGTGGGACAGGGGAAGGGGGACTAGATGGCCTTCTGCAGGCATGCATTGTATACATTCCTACAGATACCCTGTAGCGTTCTCTCATTCATAAGAATCAGGTGGATGGCTTCACCTTGGGGGGTGAGTGGAGGGATTATTGGAGAAGGCTGGCCAAACCTTCAGACAGTGGAATTAACCCTGGATTTATCTCCCAGTTTCTTTGGCCCAAAGGCCGAAGATATTAGCCATATCACCACATCACTTAGCTTCTCTGAGCTGCTTCCTCACCAAGGACAGTTAAGTGAAATAAAAAAAAAAATAATCGCACACAACTGCTGGCGCGTAGTGGGCACACGGGAAGCAGAGGCCTCTCTCAGCACATCAGAAAAGTGTTAGGCGCCTGCTCCCTTCCAAGCTCTGTTTAGTTCAATTAGACCCAAATGATAAAAACGTACTATTCTTTCCCCTCAGAAGCTATTACTTTAACTCTGTTCTGCCCATATTTGCCCCTCCCTCAGGTAATCTTTGCCTGCTCGACTCGGCCTCTGAAGAATGTGTCTCAAAATCTTGTAGTAAGAAGGCAATAACAGTCTAAGCAGCAGGTCGCCATAGCCGGCAAGTTTTTAGGGGATTACTTAATACCAAGAGGCTGGAACACCGAAGCATAACTGGCCCGATGGCTCCTTCGGGCCCCGTGAATCGAAGGGGTGTCTAAGAGCAGCGTGGGTGGGGCGGGATGAACAGACTCTGCATCTTCTCTCGAGCTAAAAATTATTGTCATGAGCAGATAAGCATAGTAGGTGGCCATCAAATAGTTCCTGATTGAAAGAAGAATGTTCTGGAAGTTTGCCTATCCTTTCCTGGAGGGCCAGAGTACATCCTGGCTGTGAATGGCACATTAATCTAAGGATGGCGCTTTGTTTGTTAAGTTGCCATTTGGAGCTGCCGGGAAGCAGGGTGTTCAGGTGTGAGCACCGGAGATTGAATGCAGTGACGTTCACAGAGGAGTTCAGTGGGATCTGTGGCCGCTCCAGGAAGGACAGGAGTTAGGGTTAGCAGAGGGCAGACTGCAGGCCTGAACTGAGGACCGCATCATTGCAGGGATCGATGGACCAGTTCTGATGAGCCAGAAGATGTACCTCTGCCTTATAACCTAAGCCTGGCATCTCCATTGGCATCTTCTCAGGACCTGCTCTCAAATGCTGTATAATACATCCCTTGGCAGCCCCAATATCAGCGGCTCACATAACTGTCATGCCAGGGGACTAACCCATGACTTGTGCCCATGCCATACTATTACTTTTGCCTGCTATTTTCCTTAAAAGGCAGACCGGTTAAAAGGGCAGCCAAGTGAATGATACATCCAACACTCACCCCAGAGGATGGCATGGGATGTCTGTAGTCTGTTTGTGCTTGTGCTATTGTTCGGTCATTTTGTGCCTGCTGCGGTTTGGATTAAAAAGTCTGTGTGCTAAGGTCTTGGTGCCTGGGATGGCACTGGACGTTGTGTGGGCAAGGCTAGAGGAGGTCCTTCCTCTTTGCCCTGTGGTCAAAGGTTTGTTCTACTGTGTGCTGGCACCGTGATGAACTGCCTTGCAAGATGCCCAAAGCAGCAAGGCTGCTTGAGACCACAGCTGGATCCTTCAGAAGAACTCATTTTCTATTTATAAGTTAACTATCTTGGGCATTTTGTCACAGTGATGGAAATCTGACTAATTCAGTGCACAATATCCTTAAAATTTAAAAATAAATGCCTAGCACCCTGGGCATTAATAATACACAGAACACAGCCAGCAGATGGCATTGGCCAAACAGCTCTGCTACGACAGAGTAATTTCCTTGTTGCACTATTTTTGTTTAGGAATACAGCCAGAGGACTGGGCCCCTGTCACCCCTAAGCTTTATTTTTGAGTTGCATCATGAAATGGCCATAAGAACATCTACGTGGAGAGATTGCCATATTAAACTTTAATAAAGGCAGGCATGGACTGGTATAGTGGCATATAATTTTATTTTATTTTTCTTTTTTAAATATTTATTTATTTATTGTGTATACCGTATTCTGCCTGCATATATGGCTGCAGGCCAGAAGAGGACACCAGATCTCATTACAGATGGCTGTGAGCCACCATGTGGTTTCTGGGAATTGAACTCAGGACCTCTGGAAGAGCAGTCAGTGCTCTTAACCACTGAGCCATCTCTCCAGCCCCAGTGGCATATAATTTTAATTCCAGCACTTGGAAGGCAGAGGCAGGTAGGTCTCTGTGAGTTCAAGTCCTGCTTGGTTCACATAGTGAGTTCCAGGCTTGCCAGAGCCTGTTTTTTTTTTTTTTAAGGCAGTCATGGCAGTAAACACCTGAAATCTTAGTACTTCAAAGCAGAGGTAGGAGCATCTACATAGTTTAAGGACAACCTGGACCATCCAGTGAGTGCTAGGCTGGCCTGGGCCATATAGTGGGATCCTGTCTCAAAAATAAACATGATTAAAATATATTGCATAAAAATTTCAATTAACAAAAAAATCTATTAAGAACAGTAAATATGTTGTACTCATAAAACAAACAAGCAAACAAAACCTTCAAATCTGTAAAATACATATGCCTGTAGCAAGGATGAATATAAAAGGCAAGAATTAATTATAACTTGTGTTCTTTTTCTACTACTATGTAATCAGTGACTGAGTTTTTGTTGGTTTATATCAGTTTTTTTTTCATTTTTCTTTTTTGGTGCTGGAGATCAAATCTAAAGTCTTGCCCATGCTAGACAAGTTCTCTACCATGGGCCAAAACTGCAGCCCCTCTATCTCAAATTTGAAGGCAGAAAAGAATGTTTCCTAGCTCTCAGATCCCACCGTGGTAAGATACTTGGTCACTCCATTCGTTCGTACACTTCTAGGCTCCCTCCTCCCTGTTCTGGTTGTCTGCGGTACCTATGCCAACTCTGCTTCTAATGCAGGAGTGATGTGGCTTCACTTTTTTTTTATGGAGGTGCATTATTTTTTTTTATTATGTATACAATATTATGTCTGTGTGTATGTCTGCAGGCCAGAAGAGGGCACCAGACCCCATTACAGATGGTTGTGAGCCACCATGTGGTTGCTGGGAATTGAACTAAGGACCTTTGGAAGAGCAGGCAATGCTCTTAACCTCTGAGCCATCTCTCCAGCCCCCATGGAGGTGCATTATTCTGTGTGAAAATATTAAGGCAAATGGCTATCACGCAGGTCTGATTATTTCTTCCTTGTATCACTCTGCTGAAAACAACGTAGAACATGGGAGAGAGGAAGAGAGAGCTAGAGAGAGTGTTTAGGTGGGTCTCTCGGGCCCTGACGGCCTGCCTCAGCATTACAGAGAAATGAGGGACAGCCAGTGAAGTGGGGCAATTTTATTTTCATGAGAGGAACCTGGTCACTGTTGCCAGCCTGCAGGAAGTAGATGAAGCGCACAGTATGGTGATGCAGAAGGCTTTTCCAAAAATGTGACTTTTGAGATAGGTTCTTACTCTCTAACCCAGGTTGGTCTCAAACTCTGCCTGTGTGGGATTAGAGGCTTGGGCCCCATGTTCAACTAATAATGATTGGGATTTTTCTTGGAGGAATGGAAGGAAGCCGTGAACACACATGTATACTATGTATACATGCACATGTTGTGTGCACATGTAAACACATGGTTAGGTTTCCAGCAGAGTAATTCATCTAGGCACAACTCATTCAAGTTACCCATGACTAATGGTGGTAGTCACTTGTCTGCTCTGCACAATTTGTCCATTGCTCTCCTTGCCAGCTCCCAACCATTCCCTTCTGTGTCATCCAGCCTGTCTGCCTTCTAATCTATATAACATAGTCCGGAGAGAAATCCAGTAGTTCTTGTCCCCAAGAAGTCCCAAACCGAGAAAGAAAACCAGACAGGTAAGTGGATAAGTTCCACCTGGATTTGCCTGTGTTGTGACACCTCAGGTTGCTGTCTTCAGGGTTCATGCCCAGGGCGCTTGTCCGGGGTTTGTGTCCAGGGCGCTTGCCCAGGGTTCATGCCCAGGGCGTTTGCTGCAGGAACTCCAAAGTTTTTGCCATCCCCACTACTCCTTTTCTTTCCTTTGCAATCTCCTGCCTTACTTACACAGCCCTGGTGCCAACTGGCTGGTTTCAGTTCAGTGCCATGAAATTGCTGCGGTTGGCACACAGAGTCTGTTCAGGCCCTCAGAAGCTTGCAGGTGCCAACTCCCTCCTAGGAAGGGCCAGGCTGCCAGGAGCAAGGGCATGTGCCCCATGCCCTCTCTCCACCTGCAAGTGTTCTTTGTCAGAGGACTCCGAGAAGGCTGGCTTTTCACCCAGCTTCTCCGGAAAGCTCTCTTCCCTACAAGGCTGGCCATTTTCTCTGGTCATTAAGCACTCATTGGTGCTTTGCAGCTGATCTGAGACCCACCTGGGATGCCCTGTGGGGCAGCTTAGTCACCACGCAGGATGAAAGGGCAAGCTTTACCATGCCCACCTCCTTCCATCTGTCCTTCTTGGAGAAAGGCCAGCCCAGATGAATGGAGGAGGGACTTTTGATTTAGCTTCATGTTTTTGTTCATTTTTAAACCTCCAAAGCAGTAGGATTAGGCTGAAGGAGGTGGGGGCAGGGGAATGTATGTCTCATTCGTCTCTGGAAAAGCAGGGGCCAGTGTGGAAAGTTGTGCTTTTTGCTGCTGTCACCTCTTACACTTAGAAGCCTCCGTTCTCCTCACCCTGGGAACCAATGCAGAGACTTGCTCTCACCAGCCCAGGCCCTGCAATGGAAGTAAGACACCTATCTAGCCAAATCCACCCTCACACACCTCCCGTGGTCCAGTCCCTTTTCCTCCTGTTTTAGCCACACTGGGCAACTCTCTGTCTCCCAAACACTCCTTATGTTTTGCTCTGATCCATCCTTTACCAAGAATGCCTTGAACTCCTGTCCTGTGCTCTTCTGATTTTATTTAATTTTTTTAGGCCTTGGTTTTGATGTAACTTCTATTGGGAGAAGTCTTTTGTTATTTTTAGTTGGGGAGATTTCACTTTTCCCTCTTAGGGTTTTTCTGTGTGTGTGTGTGTGTGTGTGTGTGTGTGTGTGTGTCTGTCTGTCTTTCTGCCTGTCTCTCTCATCACTGCATTCTGTGAATGTTGCATATTTTTCTCTATCCTAATCCTTACTTGGGCATTGGTCATTCAACATGAAAAAAGTATCGTAAGTAGACAGACCTCTCTTCCTCACTTCACATGCCCACATAACCAACTCTACTGGAACTAACATCTCGGTGGTTGGGCCTTGCTATTGCCTTCAGGGGCCATTACAATGGACTTCCAGCAGGGCACCATGCTGTGGTGTGCTGGGTTCAAAGATAATGTCCTCCTGAGGCTTTGTCTTTATCTCACTAGTTTAGAAAATTCATCAGTCAGGAGCAGCTCTGTAGCAGCGACTAGGGCCAGGCACACAATGCATGCTTAACAACCACCAAGTGAATGAATGGCAAAACTTGCTGTATGTGGAGGGTGGGGGCAGGAAGTCACCAAGCAGCCTTGGTTGGGAAGATGTTCCATGACTTGTATGACCTTGGCTCACCCAAATATCCCACAGAGAGGGAGTAGGAGGCCTCGTTCTCTTTCCGCCCTCACTTTAGGAATCTATACATCAAGGGTGACTTTGTTTCTAAGGTAACAATAGCATTTCTCCCTGGATTCATTTGCCTTTGTTCAGTAATGAGAGAGACAGCTCAAGTTGTGATTTGGGCAGCACTTTGCAAGAGATGGCTCTCCGTTCTTAAATGCTTTTTTATCTTCGTATTGTTCCCAAGGTCTACCATGTTCATCTTGTTTTGAAGTGGACACAAGCTGTTTCCAATTAGGAAGAACACAACCTTTTTCCCCCGCCTGTCTTCTGATTGGGTCTCATGTCCCCCTAGATCGTTACATTCATGGCCCTGGGCTGCAAGTCAGAATCAAGTTAAAGAGTGCCTGAAAAATCTGCTTAGACAGAAAAATCAATGGGAGAGTGGGGAAAAGCAAGACCGATTTCAAACTACAGATTACCTGACTTAGGGAGCGAGCACACACGGCTTCCTCCTTTAAAGACTGCGAAGGTAGAAATTTGTAGTGTTACTTCAGTAGTTGAGAGAAGTGACAATACTGATTGTGTGGGAAATTTCTCCCCGTGTAACGACTAGGAGAACACACCCAGACAAGAACAGTACTCACGTTTTATGCCATCTTTGTCTTCCTTCTCTCAGTCTTCTCCTTTACTTCCTCCTTTCCTTTCCCGCTCTCCTGCTGTTCTTCCTCCACCGTGGGATCCAGGGGTCAAACTCAGTCATCAGGTTTTCACGACCAGCGCCTTTATCCACAGAGCCACCGCAACGCCCCAACATCTTTGCTCTTGTCATTTAATGTAAGCGGTACTTATGAACTACAGCCCTCCTGTTCTGGCGCTCACCAGAACCTATTACTTCTATTTAATTTTGTGTTTACTAGTCATTTTATTAATGCTGGTACCATAGGAGTGCTGAATAATTATACACACACACACACACACACACACACACACACACGGCACACATATAATGTGTAATCCCTGCACAAAGTGAAGTGGATGGAGCAATCAAGGATCATGTGAGTCATATGAGTTGACTCAAGAAAGTCTGTGATTTTGATCAGGAAGGGAGATTCGGGTGGCCAGGATGGAGCAAGCAATATTTGGGATAAGTCTTAAGTAGGTGGGGAACAGAATGACAGAGGTCAACGCGGTGTCCTTGTGAGGTACCCCTTGTGGTCAGGGGTCAGCACACGTGTCTACCTGGTGTTGCACACAGTGTCTTGCCAGTGCACAGTGGGTTTCTCAGGAGTCTATTATAACAACAGTAAAACAATCAATGCTTGTGAAATCTTCAACAGAAAGCAGACCAAAGATGATTTCCCCAGGAAAACCTATTTCCATCCCTAGCTGCATCAATTAAACGGTGAACAGCACGTGGTTTTTTGAACATTCTTATGAGCTTTACCAAAACTTGAGGAATGTATTGTATATTCAATAATGCATACAGCTGGGAACGGTAACCCATACCCTCAACCACAGTTGCTAGGAAGCTGAGGCAGGAGGATTGCAAGCTGGAGGCAACATGGGTGACATAAAAAGACTGTCTCAAAAACAAAAGCTAAAAAAT
Organism: Neodon shergylaensis; assembly: GCA_025134845.1. Classification (NCBI taxonomy): domain Eukaryota; kingdom Metazoa; phylum Chordata; class Mammalia; order Rodentia; family Cricetidae; genus Neodon; species Neodon shergylaensis. Next base: position 4,501,552 of record JABTXL010000003.1, on the reverse strand, counting down.
GTGCTTGAGTACGAAGGAACTACTGTAGCTGCAGCAGCTGCCTGGGCCTCCATGGTTTGTTGGACCTGCTGGTACACGTTGGTAGCGATCATTGGGCAAATCATGGGAGCTGCTGGGACCTGCATGGCCTCTACCATGGGCACCACGGGCACAGCAGTTGGGATTCTGGTCACGGAGCTTCCAGTACTTCCTGCTTCAACAGAGTCATCTCAGCCTCCATTTCTTTCAAGCATTTCTTGCTGGTCTTGCCCGCGAGGCTGACACTAAGTCCCAGGACCACAGGTCCTCCCGCCACGGGAGTCCTGGAGCCACCCCGCCCCAGTCATTGCTGGTGCCGTCCACCTTCGCTGCTCCTCTCAGTCGCGCCTGCAGGTCCTCCGGGTCCTACGTCTGTCCTGGGTCCTCCCTAAGCCTCTGGGTCCTCCTCCCTTGGCTTCATCTTGACCGCTCTTACTCGCGAAGACTTAATATTTCTAAGTGTCGTTTACAGAGGTGTACAATGGAGGGCAAAGCCTTGCGAGCACTTTGGTTTAAGGCACATGTAACTAGATACATGATGTCTGAATAAACTCTAGCTCCATCGCACCTTAACGTGGTCCACGCTGACTTCCCGACCATCTTTAAAACCGCAGGTGTCGTAGTTAACTTTATGTTGCCGTGAAAAAATACTAATCAAAACCAGTTTGGGGAAAAAAGGGGGTTGTTGGGCCTGCCGGTTCCATCCAGTCCGACACTGAAAGAAGCTGCAGCAGGCACTCAGGCAGGGAGCAGAGGCAGGAACCGAAGCCGTGACTCTGGAGGGGTGCTGCTTACTGGCTCCATGTACATGGCTTGTTTGGCCCACTTCCTTATGTAAGCCAGGACCTCCTACGTAAGCGTGGCACTTTCCTTAGTTTGCATCAATCCTTAATCAAGAAACGCCCTATAGTGTTCACAGGCCAAGCCGATGAAGGCAATTACTCAGCTGAGGGTCCCTCTTCCCCGGTGACTCAAGTTGGCGTCAAGTTGACAAAAGTAGCTGACAATGGCTTGACATTTGGTTTTTACCTGCTCATGAGACGTCCCCCCCCCCCCCCCCCCCCCCCCCCCCCCCCCGCGTGTGAATGCCATATCCTTCAGTGGTGAATCTCATTTCTCTGTCTTCTCCAGCCTTCTCGGCAAAACACTTAACACACTCATGTTATAGAACAGTAGAGTGTTAATTATAATTGGATGACATATGGCATTATGCGTAGAGCACCAGGATTTGGGATTGGCAGCCTGCTGTGGGAGTCGCGTCTCTGTCTCCTCCTCCAGGTCGGATGACATCTGCGTCAGTCTAACTCACGGTGGACTTTGAAGCGGCTGTGCAGCAGGGGCTCAGGAAGACAAAAGACAAGCCTGGTTTTGGGAATGACCTTGTCGAAAGGGACCGTTTCCAGGAAAGGATGCTTTAGTCTATAGGTCGCTGCCATCCCCGAGAACAGAGCGGAACAGGATGCTCAGGGGAAGGGAAGGGAGTAGTGGAATGGTGTGGGATACGGTGGCAGCCATATTGTGGGATCCGGGGAGTGGTGGATAGGAAAGCTGTGGCCAGAATGATGTCGTCAGCAGTCACGTGACTCCCATGAGCCTTTTATCCCTGGAGGAAAACTTCTGAAAAGTGCAATACAGAGACTGACCAAACAACCAGGGAGCCTGAGTAGGACTGACCTAGGCCTTCTGCATATGTGTGACAGTTGTGTAGTTTGGTCCTATTGTGGGACTCCTAACAGTGGGAGCAGGGGCTGTCTCTGACTATTTTACAGGATTTTGGGACCCTACCTCTCATACTGGATCATCTTGCCCAGTCTTAGTACAAGGGGAGGCACTTAATTTGACTTTAACTTGCTATGCCATGGGAGACCTACCCTTTCCTAAACAGAAACAGAAGTGGATTGGGGGATGGGAACAGAGGGGTAGGGGAGGAGGGACTGGGGGGAGATGAGGGAGAGGAAACTTTGGCCAGGATGTAAAATAAATAAAGGAGTAAGTAAATAAATAAATAAATTTATTTATTTATTTTTTTAAAAACCAAACCTAAAACGCATCTGTGGGAGTTTATTTGGCATTCTTGCCATGGTTGAAGTGATAACTAATATGTGCATAGATTCTACTGCCATCCCCTGGCACCCACAAAGGAATGGATCCAAGGGCCCTGAAAATACCAAGCTATGCAGATGCTTATGCTCCTTGCAGAAAACACTTAGTATTTGCATACAGCCTACACACACCCTCCCACACATGCTAAACTCTCTTCTAACACTATGTAAATGCTATGCAAATCATTTCATACTATATTATTTAGAGAACAACAAGAAAAGGTACAGATACAAGTGTTTTTTTTTTTTTTTTAAAGTTGAGATTGGTTGACAGCACAGATATGAACCCTGTAGGCCTGGGTGGGGGGGTGCACGACTGTGTCTTCTTTGGAATGGATGGAGACAGAAAGCATCCTCTGAGTTCCTCTGCTGTGTGCACGTCCTGCGATCCCATAGTGATCACCTCTGCTAGCTCCTGCTGTCCTTCTCAAGCGAGGGTGGACAGGCGAGTGCTCAGAGCCTGAGTGTGAGCAGATCGGCCTTCTATAGCATTTCCTTTTACTCCAGTTAGCATCTTCCCTGTGCTTCCTTCCCATTGGTCATCTGCTAAGGCGGTCTGGATATGCCATCCTCCCACTCATTGGCTCATTTGTTTGGGTACTTTATCTTCAGAGGGCAGCGATGTTTTAAGAGATCATGGAACCTTTGGTACTTGTGGCCTTGAAAGTTAGGCAGGGGACCCTGGAAGTGGGCTTTGAATGTTATATATACTTCCCTAATTCTAGCCCAGAGTTCTCTGTTTCCTGATCCACCAAGTGGCCCCTCCATCATCTACTTCTACTGCCGTACCTTCCCTGCCACGAAGATGGATTAACCAAAAAAACTTTTATTGAGTTGTTTCAGGTATTTTGCCGCGGTGACAAGATGAAAGATTTACATATTCACCTAAGGGTCAGAATCTTGCTGTGGGCCTGCTCTAGGTCATGTGGGTTTGGGTGCTTGGGCCGAGCAGAAGGATTCCTTCAATTCAGAGGGAACGTTCTGACGGATGGTTCCCGTTCTGCTCCACTGAGCCCAGGGTGTTCTATGCTGGAGGGGACAGACAGGCATCAGCTGTCAGGGGCATCTCATTCCAGGTTATCAGATGGGCTCTATTTTCGGGCCTGCCCATCACTCCATCATGTGCTCAGATCCCAGCTGTCACAGTAGTAGTGTATTTTCAACCAGGCTGAGTGTGTGCCCAAAATCCAGGGGAGAAAGGGAAACTCTGGGAGCTGGGAACATGGAAGTTGGGGTGGAGAGCTATGTGATTGGGGATCTGTACAGACGTCTGTCAAGTGACACACATGGTCAGTTGAGTGTGTTTGGAGACTCCTGGGAATTTTCTGGTCTAATAGGAAGTTTGGAATTTCCTAGGTCTAATTCAAAACAGTAACAGGAAGGAGATAGGGATAAAGATCAGCCTAGGTTTTAGAGATCGTGGTAAATAAGATTCATGTATGTGGAAGTGACGTTCTCAGATCACTGTGTTTTTACACCGGCAGGCATGCTGGGAAATGCAGGGGCTGGAAGCGTGAGCAAGGGCTGGACTGGGGTTCTGGGGCAGTGGGGTGGCCTTATGGGTGGGAAAAACAGAGTGTCCGCTAAGACGGGCCATCAGCACATGTGACTCCTGAGACAAAGATGTGTTTAGATGTGTCCCCTGGAAACTCTGCCTACCCACTGGGTCATTAGGACGTTAGTCTCCCAAGGGAAATCACTGGCTCACCACTGTGGGGAGGCTGCCGTTCACATTGGTTCTGCACAGCAACTTCTCCTAGCTGATACTTTTAAGATGTTAGTGATTGTGTTAGATATTCTACTCATTTCCACACCACCTCTTTGGTCTGCAGCTGAATCACTGGGTTTTTGTTGTCCACAGTAAACTATCATAGAGCGGCTGGCTCTTTCTGCCTGCTGATTGAACGCACTGCCTTCCCGTGCTTGGTGAGGCTGGAAGAGACCGATTGCCTCTGCCCCCCTCCCCAGGGCAGTCTTCAGCAGCTGTGTTAGTGCTCCACGTTAAGGGGATACCAGAGAGATGTTGCCGAGAGTTGAGAGCTTTTGTGAAAGCCAGAAGACCTCAGCTCCTATATAGAAGCCGGGCTCAGTCATATGTGCCAATAACCCCTGCATTTGGGGCTGGAGGCAGATAGAGCCCTGGGATTCATTGCCTATTTAGGTCAAGCTAGGAGCTTCAGGTTCAGTGAGAGACCCAGTTTTGCAGAAGAAAAAAAAAGTGGATAGCAACAGAAAATTCTCAGTATACTCCTCTGGCTTCTGCGAGCTCACATACCAGTGTGTACATCTGCAGGAACATGCATACATACAACTCACACACATATGCACGTGAGTGCACACCTCCAAAAGATTTTGAAATGGAAACACCTTGCTGTGGAAGGAGGCAGTACCCTGATTTCTGAGTTACAGTGCTCCAGTGAGCCATTGTTGCCAGGGGCTAAGTTGAGAAACACTGATGAGAAATAATGTCCTGTTTTTAGAAATCTCTGGAGCTATCTCAGGGCAAAGTGGCTTATAAACCCCTACAGAACCCTAGAGGGTATTCTGTTACCTCAGTGACACTGAGTTTTGTTTTTGAGATACAAGTGCAAATGGACAGGCCTCCAGCTTCCAAATGTGTGACGCACAGGTGGCCTAGGCAGGGACTTCTGACAAGACGTAGTGTCTTGAACGTACGTCTACCTTTCAAAAATCTTAAACATCTTTTCCCACATGTCTTTTTGTTTGTTTGTTTTTGCATCCCAACCAAAGTTTCCCCTCAGTTGGCTCCTCCCAGTTCTTTCCACCACCCCCCTGACATCTCCCCACCCCAATCTACTCCTCCTCCATTTCTCTTCTGACTCAGACGGGCCTCCCTTGGATGTCAGCCAGCCATGGTATATTGGGCTGCAGTGAGACTAGGCACCTCTTCTTCTATTAAGACCAGATGAGGCAATCTGGTAGGAGGAATACGTCCTAAGAGTAGGCAACAGAGTCAGAGACAGCCCCTGCTCTCACTGTTAGGAGTCCCACAAGAAGACCAAGCTACACAACTGTAACACACATACAGCGAGCCTAGGTCAGTCTCATTCAGGCTCCCTGGTTGTCTGTTCAGTATCTGTGCCCCTATGACCCCAGGTTTGTTGTTTCTGTAGATTTTCTTGTGGTGTCCTTAACCCCTCTGGCTCCTACATGGTTTTTGTTTGATCCCTGAATGACGGGGCAGGTATAATTCTCAAACCCCTGTGAAGTGACAGGTATAAGAACCCCTGTTTCCTACATGGGGTATCAAGACTCAGAGGAGAGCCTCTCCCAATCCACACACTCATGACTGGCAGAGTCTGGAGTTTGGGCTCCTCTTTCCCGATTTCCAGGCACTTGGCTGTCTTGGCAGATGCAAATGATTAAAGAGCCAAGACACTTTATTTGGAAGCAGTGAGGGATTCTAAAAATAGGCTCAGCGCTGTTCCTCTAATTTGAAAGTGTAAAGGAATTGAGTCAAATAGGACTGAGAGACACGAGCGGTCTCATTGTATCAATTTCTTTGTAATAATAATTGAAGCCGTAATTATACGTTAATTAAAAATACTTGAGATTTGGTGCAAAATCAAAATGACATACCAACTTGGCTTCGAAATGAGATACAGTAAACCAAGATTTTGCAAGAATGATTAAAGGAAAAGAAATGAATGTAAGTGTCAAAGACTGTGTTAGGAAGGGTTGATCATGACCTCACATTGCTGCTGGGCTGGATGAGGTGTAAATGTCCCAGCCGCCCAGACCTGAATAATCACACAGAAACTATATTAATTATAACACTGTGTTGGCTTAGGTGTATTTCTAGCCAGCTCTTACATCTTAAATTAGGCCATTTCTATTAATATGTGTATTACCATGAGGCTGTGTCCTACTGGTAAGATTCCGGTGTCTGTCTCCTTCAGCAGCTACATGGCATCTCCCTGACTCCTTCTTCTCTCTTCCTTTATCTCTGCTTGGATTTTCTGCCTTGCTATATTCTGCCCTATCATAGGCCAAAGCAGCTTCTTTATTAAACAATGGTAATAAAACATATTCACAGCATACAGAGGGGACTCCCACATCAGTGGGGAGAAGGTGTTCATGGATGTCTGGACTTACCCAGATGTCAGCTGGCTTTCCACTCCAGGGAACTTGGTATTTTAATGTGTTAGTTACAGTAATGGTCTAAAAATGCATCAACCTACAAATCTGATGAAGACTTATTTGTCAAAAAATATGACTTACAAAAGATAAAGGGAATGGCATTATAAGATCCAGCCACTTTTCCCAGCTTCAATATTTGTGAATATTATGCCATTTTAAAACATATTACACACATAAATAAATATTTAACAGCTATCTAACCACCCACCCACCCTATCTATTATCTATCTATCTATCTATCTATCTATCTATCTATCTATCTATCTATCTATCT
>JABTXL010000003.1:4480939-4494987 GCA_025134845.1 Neodon shergylaensis | reverse complement strand
TCTATCTATCTATCTATCTATCTATCTATCTATCTATCTATCTATCTGTATATACAGTAGGGTGCTATAGGAGAAATTCCAAACACCAAGTTACTCACTTGAGCATACATCTGTATATACCTCTGGCAGATAATAATCAAAGATTATTATTGAGAGTTGAGAGTTGGGGATGTAGGACAGTTAGTAGGGTGTTTGCTTGGCATGCAGTAAACCCTGACACTTCATAAAATTGGTCACGGTCGTGAATGCTTGTGATTTCAACACTAAGGAGGTGGAGGCAGGAGGATCAGAAGTTCAGGTTTATCCTTGGATATACAGTTGAGGCCAGCCTGGGACTCATGAGACTCTAACTAAACACACAGAATAAATATATAAATGAAAAAAGGAAGGAAGCTAGGAAGAAGGAAAGAAAGAAAGAAAGAAAGAAAGAAAGAAAGAAAGAAAGAAAGAGAAAGAAGGACAACCACTGCATAGAGTTGCATGAATTCCAGGTTGAATGTTTCATGATTATCTCAGAACAGGGTTCTTTGATGCAGATTCTTTAGACCAAAACATGCTCGGGACATCGTATTTGGCTGGCCCATCTCTATGCCTCCAATCTATGAAACTTCTTGTTCTCCTGTAAGAGAAGACAATTAGGGAGAGGGGCTTGATTTGACTTAGGTATTTAAAAATACTTCATAAATGAAAGTTTATGCTAGGTTTAGTTTCAACATTTTGAAAGATTCTGCTTCATAAAGAACCACTTTCTAAGTCTTAACTCATGGACAGCACTGAAATTCTGAGTAATGACATTGAGATAATGACACGTGACGCGCTCGCTTGCTTCATGTTGGGAGCCAATGCTTGGGGATCAGTACTGCTGAACCACGAGAGAGAACCACTATGTACCCCAAATGAGTGCCCAAAATCTCTTACTCAAAGGCAGAGAGAAGGTTCCAACATTGGGTTCATTTTTATCTTGTTTTACACTTAAAAAAAAATCTCCACTTTCTTATGGCAATTCATTGGCAGTATGAAACAGATTTGGAAGGATTAGGAAGTAGCTGGGCATGGTGGTCCATGCTTACCTTTCCAACACTCGGGACGGTAGAGTTCAGGAGGATCAGGAGCTCAGGACCTGACCCAGCTGTGTAGATGTATACCTGGGCTACATGAGTGTATGCTTACAAAAAGAAGCTAGCAGTTGCTTTATGTGACTCCAAGTCTCTAGAAAATATACTTAAGGACAGATATAAACATTTAGAAGTAGTGCTCTAAGAAATTTGATACTCCAGAGGCATAAAAATATTACAGAGGTAGTTGATTTAATGATTGATTTCTTTTATCAGATATCCTTAAATGATATCATGGTTACCAAATCTCTGGATTTTTTTTTCTTTTTAATTTTTTTGCGTTTATTTAGTGTGTGTGTGTGTGTGTGTGTATGTGTGTGAATGCATGTACATGACATATATGTGGAGGTCACAGGGCCACTCAGAGGAGTCAGTTCTCTCATTCCACCATGTAGGTTCTGGGGATCAAATTCAGATCATTAGACTCAGAGGTCTGACCCTTTGTTTCTTGGCCCTAGCCTGGCCTTTTTATATAACTTTATTATTTTACTTATTTAGATTTTCCACGAGGACACAGTAGTAAGCTCTATTCAGGGATTTTATTTCCCGTCTTCCTCTGTATGTCAAGATAGACTCCGTTAGGGCTGGGTTTCCCTATCACACACTAGAGGTTACTCACTGCTGAAGAAACGCTTCCCTCTTCCTGAAAAACAATTGGGCAAACTCTACACGGTGAGTGTCTTATGCAACTCTGATGGAGGCTTGGGAGCTTGGAGAGGTAGATCTGTCATCATTAGAAATGACACCCTGATGGGCCACACAGCGTCACTTTCCTTTGTGAGACTCAGACTTCTAGGGTCTACATGAGAGAGGGGAAATAGAGAGCTCAAATCGGACACCCCGTCAGGCAGAACGAGAACAAGCCATTTGGGATAATTTAGTTAAGGGACAGAGAACACACAGCAATTTATCAAATCATTAAGACTTCAGTAAATAAATAAGATGTCTCAATGAGCAAATAATGTTAGACGGACTTCATACAAGAGGGTTGGACGCTAAGACTAAAGTAAACCAACCAAACAAACCACTTTTGACATTTAAACAAGCTATCTTCACTGCCCTGGCCGACTTAAGGACCCAGCGACGATGCGTTTCCTGTTATGTTTAGCTAACCAAAGCTTTATTGTAGTGCATGTTTGCAAAAAGTTAGGAATAATAAATAAGAAATTAGCCTCGAGCCGGGTGATGGTGGCGCACGCCTTTAATCCCAGCACTCGGGAGGCAGAGGCAGGCGGATCTCTGTGAGTTCGAGACCAGCCTGGTCTACAGAGCTAGTTCCAGGACAGGCTCCAAAGCCACAGAGAAATCCTGTCTCGAAAAAAAAAAAAAAAAAAAGAAATTAGCCTCTTTGTTTCATTGGCAGAGAAAGTTTTGAAACTCATGGACTAATCTCACCTGGCCTGACGTTTCTTCCCACTTTCAGCCATTTCTCCAGCACATTGATTCTTTACATTTTATTCTCAGACACATCAGTGAATTAGCTAATCTGGATTTCGATTCACGCATATTAAAAACCATCTCTTTTTTTTTTCGAGCTCACAAAACCCCCTTATGTGAAATAAATGACATTATGTCCAAAAGAATGGTGTTAGATTATCTTTTACTTTGGAAGAAAAGGAGGTAATTAGTTTGATATATATTTTTCATTCATGAATGTTAATGCCATTTTCACAGCAGGAAGAAAGGTGAATGGCTGTGCCCAGGCACTGCTCCTGGATTTTGTGGTTCTGACATTATAGAAAAGAGTTTGGGGGAAGTGAGACAGGATAAAAGGGCCTCAGTTGAATCTGTGGGCAAGCAGTGTTCTTAATACTTTAACAAAATCTAACAAAGTTCGCGATTCATAGAGCGTTTCTGAAAAGCTGCCAAGAGGGATATTTTCAATAGATTGGTGGAATGAGGAATCAAATGTGTATTATTTTGGAAGAGATTGGAGTTTAATACAGCCTTTGCCCAGGTTAAATCTATATCAATAAAATGCCAGGTGGAGAAAGGGACCATTTAATTTCGGGCCCACCGCGGACACACAACATCTCTGGAAAGGATGAAGCCCACGTGGGTTACCCCTTTTAGGCCTCTGTGCACCTTTTCAAAAGCAGCCTGGGATATTTCTGCCATCCTTTGGAGTTCGAGGCCGTGGCAAAGCTGCGGTCAAATGTGATGGATTGCGCAGCCAATTTGCTTGAAGTTTGTGGTTCATTAATCCTGCTTTTTTGAATTTCAAAGGACCGGAGTGATGTCATTTGGAATGTAGATCACAGAAAATTAATGGTGTCCCCTGGTCAGAAGTGAACACGGAGACAATGAGACCCAGAAGAAAGGGATGGGTGATGGCTGAGGAGCAGGGGGTTCGGTTTCCACCGAAATCTGAAGCCTCTGGGCTTTTCAGAACTCCAGGCTTCCCGCTTCCCCACTAGGCCTAGGGATGCGTGCTTTGAGGGATTGCCCTGCACCTTGTGAGAGAACGCAGTGCAGCTTCTGTGAGCACTCAGCAGCATCTAAAGTCTATTCAGTGCCACAGACCTGCCTTGTGTCTGTCCCTAGGTCTTCAATCCACCACCCTTTCTGTGCCAGGAGTTTTAAAGGTGCCCTTGAGATGATGGGAGCCCTCCCTATTTGGATGCAACTCTTCCATCGCATGCTTCCCACGCTGGGACCCCGGCGGAGTGGCAGAAGGGAAGTTGAATCACTGCCAAAGATACAGGCTGGGAAAGCGGGCGCAGAGAAGGTCCTGGGAAAGCGAATGGGTGTCTAAAGAGCATCCCAGGTGCTAAGCTGGGAGCTAGCGGCAGTCTCATAGCTCATTGGGTCCCTACAGGCGTTGTCTGTGACACTGCTGAAATGGAGGTTTGGCTCGAAATGGTCACACAACAAGGACTGCTTGAATAAAACTAAGTGAAGTAACGACAACAACAAAAACTTCCACAATAGCTCAGCAAGATGGTGACAATGTGCTTTTTTCTTTCTTTCTTTTTTTGACAATCCGCTTTTAAAGTGAGGAAACAGAGTTAAAGCTGTGCTCGGGACAGCGGGAGAACTGTTCTCGGTGCCCTTGTGAATGGCTAACAATGCTCTTCAGATGTCGTTTCTCTGTGAGCCATCACGGAAGCCCCGCACTCTGGAAATGCTTGAAATACTGTTTAGGTCATTGATTGATCGCATATATGAAAGGCTCATGGAAGCCCAGCAGGACTGTCATCGTTTATGAGCAGAGATGAAGGTTCATTCATAGGCACACTATCCATGGCAGAGGGTGAGCCGTTTACACTGCGTAAGAGAGTTGAAGTTTATCAGATATTAAAAAATAAAGGTAATGAGGCGGGCAGAGGTGGTGGACACCTTTGATCCCAGCACTTGGGAAGCGGATGCAGGCGGAGGGAGGCTGATCTCTGAGTTCTAAGCCAACCTGGTCTACTGAGTGAGTTCCAGGACAGCCAGGGCTACACAGAGAAACCCTGTCTCAAACAACAATACAAAGATAATGAGATTGTGCAGAATAATTTTCCCTTTGGAAATCTTAACTTTGGCTTTAAGGCCTTAATTCAAAACAATAGGATTCAAATTTACTGATGTTTATTGGGTAGCATTATAAACTGAGGGAGTGAAAAACTTTATTTTTGGCAGTGGTTCTATTTCACACTAACTGATCTGATGTGGGTGGGAGTTTTTGTTGCTTGTATGTTTATTAGTTTTTGAGCATGCTTTTAACTTGATAGTGTGTTCTATGCCCCCCAAGAGTAACTAGACTTTTACTTTAAACACATTTAGGACACGACATCTGTACTTCAACATAGAATAAAAGTAATTTTGTAAAAAAAATAATTTTATGCATTCTCATATGGGTCCCTTTCTTGGAAATCGTCACTAAAAAAGGTGGTCAATAAATAGAAGCTTTCAGTATCTCCTAAGAGCAAAGCCTTGGAAAGAACCCAGCCTCTGCGTTCCTTCTCCCTGGGCTCCATGTAGAAAAAAACCTATGTGGTTGTGTTTCCCTTATTACTGAGACTTTCATACAGCTGTATAATCTATTTCAATGAAATCTACCCCCTATCTTCCTGTCTCTATAATCCATCCCTTATCTCCACCCCTGTTTTTTCTTCTTGCAGTTTATAAGGTATTAATGTTGTAATACATATAAATCTAAAGAAGCCAAAAAATACTACTTATTACCTTTGGAATATCATCCCGGTCTTGTTGTTGTTACTTGGGATTTGTATGGTTTCCACCACCCTTCCTCCCATAGTTTGGCTATGCAATGCATTTTTGAATGCTTAGCCACAGAAACAACATACTATCCCTAACATAGTTCATTTAGGATCAAGATTCTGGTCCATGATCCCTTCTCTACAGGGCATTGAAGGATTTAAAAAGAATTTGAGTAGACTAGAATGACCATCATGGCTCCATTAAGGACATCAGTGGATAGCAGCAGCTCTTTGGTTGTCACTTTTTCTGGTCATTGAGCAGAGTAATGTTTTAACTTTTGCTCAAGTTTTCTTTTCTTCTTTTTAAACTTTTTTTTAAAATTATTCTTTATGTCTTTCATGTATCCTGATCTCACCCATCTCCTGTCCCTTTGCATCTATCTTCCCTCTGCCCCTGTACTGCCCTCCCAAATAAAACAAAAGTTAAGAGAAGAAAGGGGAAAGGAAAAAGGGGGGAAATAAAACATCTCATCATGGAAGGTGCAGTGTGACACAGTGAGTCACACAATGTACCCTTTTTTCCATATATCTATACTTGCAGATGTTCATTGCAAAGAGCGATTGGTCTGATTTGAGGCCTCTGGTTTCCATTACATTATTGATACTGGACCCTCACTGGGCCTCTTCTTGGATAGCCTGTTTTTACCCTGTATTGTGGAGCTCCTGCAGCTTTGGGTCTGAGGGCTAGGCTCCTTCATGTGTTCCAGTAACTGCCTTGGCCTTTTGATAGGGCAAAACTTAGATAGGCGGAATAGACAGAACAGAATGCTGGGAGAAAGGAGGCAGATACAGAGAGCTGCCCGCCATGAAGCTGCCAGGTCAGACATGCTAAATCTTTCCCAGTAAGCCACGAGCTCACGGTGACATACAGATCATTAGAAATGGGTTGAATCAAGATGTGAGAGTTAGCCAATAAAAGGCTAGAATGAATGGGCCAGGCAGTGTTTAAATGAATGCAATTTCCATGTGGTTATTTTGGGGGGTTAAGCTAACCGGGTGGCTGGGAGCCGGGCAGGATGCAGCCCGCTGCTCCTCTTACTGCACTTAACCATGATAGAAGTATAAAGCAAGCAGATTGGCAACATCAAATTAAATGGAGAGAAACTCAAAGCATTTCCACTATAATCAGGAACAAGACAAAGTTGTCCACTCTCTCCATTTCTACTCAATATAGTATTTGAAGTTCTTGTTAGAGCAATAAGACAAATAAAGGAGATCAAGGTGGTACAAATTAGAAAGGAATAAATCACAGTGCCATTATTTGCAGATGATATGATTGTATACACAAATGACCCCAAAAATTCTACCAGAGAAATCCTATAGCTGATAAACACCTTTAGTCAAGTGGCTTGATACGAGATTAACATACACACACGAATCAGTAACCCTCCTATATACAAATAATGAGTGGGCTGAGGAAGAAATCAGAGAGTCAACACCCTTTAAAATGGCCTCAAATAATATAAAATATCTTGGTGTAACTCTAACCAAGCAAGTGAATGACCTGAACGACAGGAACTTCAATTCTTTGAAGAAAGAAATTGAAGAAGATATCAGAAAATGAAAAGATCTCTCATGCTCATGGATTAGTAGGATTAACATAATAAAAATGACCGTTTTAGCAAAAGCAATCTACAGATTCGATGCAATCCCCATTAAAATTCTAACAAAATTTTTTTTAAATTGATTTTATTGAGCTATACATTTTTCTCTGCTCCCCCCCGCCTTTTCCCTCCCTTTCAATCCTCTCCCATGGTCTTCATGCTCCCAATTTACTCAGGAGATCTTGTCTTTTACTACTTCCCAGGTAGATTAGATCCATGTATGTCTCTCTTAGGGTCCTCATTGTTGTCTAGGTTCTCTGGGATTGTGATTTGTAAGCTGATTTTCTTTGCTTTATCTTAACACAATTCTTTACAGATCTTAAAAGAACAATACTCAACTTCTTATGGGAAAATAAAATAATCCAGGATAGCTAAAAAAAATTCTGTTCAATAAAAGACCCTCCAGAGGTATCACTATACATGACTTCAAGCTCTACTACAGAGCTATAGTAATAAGAACAACATGGCATTGGCATAAAAGCAGACAGGTGGATCAGTGGAGTCGAATTGACCTGGACATAAATTCACACACCTATGGATACCTGATTTTAGACAAAGAAGCCAAAACTATACAATGAAAAAAAGATAGCATCTTCAACAGATGGTGCTGGTCCAACTGGATGTCTGCATGTAGAAGAAAGCAAATAGTTCTATATCTATCAACCTGCACAGAATTCAAGTCCAAGTGGATCAAAGACCTCATCATAAAGCCAAATACACTGAACCTGATGGAAGAAAAAGTGAGAAATAATCTCGAACATATTGCCACAGCAGACAACTTTTAAATAGAATACCAATAGTATAGACATTAAGAATGACAATTAATAAATGGGACTTCATAATATTGTAAGACAATATTGTAAGACAAAAGACACTATCAATACGACAGAACAGTAGCCTACAGAAAAGATCTTTACCAACCTCACATCCAACAGAGGCCTAATCTTCAAAATATATAAAGAACTCAAGAGACTAGACATCAAAAAAAAAAAAAAACCAAAAACAACACCAAACAATTCAATTAAAAATGGGGACCTAAACAGAATTTGCACAGAAGAATCTCAAATGCCCAAGAAACACATTAGGAGATATTCAACATCCTTATAGCCATCAGGGAAATGCAAATCAAAACAACTCTGGGATCCCATCTTACACCTGTCAGAATGGCTAAGAGCCAAAACAAAACGACAACTCATGCTGGAGGGGATGTGAAATAAGGCGAACATTGCTGGTGTGGGTGTAAACTTGTACAGCCACTTTGGAAGTCTGTGTTCATTTCTCAGAAAACTGGGAAACAGCTTACCTCAAGACTCAGCTATACCACTCTTGCGCATATACCAAAGGATGCTCAATCATACCACAGGGATACTTGCTCAACTATGTTTGTAGCAGCTTTATTCGTAATAGCCAGAACCTGCAAACAACCTAGATGCCCCTCAACTGAGGAATAAATAAAGAAAATGGTAATTTACACAATGGAGTATTTATCACTCAGCTTTTAAAAACAAGGACACCAGGAAATTTGAAGGCAAATGAATGGAGCTAGAAAAAATCGTGAGGTAACCCAGACCCAGAAAGACAATCATGGTATGTACTCACTCATAAGTAGATATTAGCTGTAAAATAAAGGATAGCTATGATATGATTCATGGTCCGGGAAAGACTAGGAAACAAGGAGGGTTCATGGTAAGCACATCTGGATATCCCTAGGAAGGGGAAATAGAAGAGACTTTGTGGGTGGACTGAGGGCAGGAGGGCATGGAAACATGAATCGTCAGGTTGTGGGTAGGGGGAACGAAGGAGATAGAGTACTGAAAGAGACTACTGGAAAGGGGGAGCATTCAGTGTTAGGTACAAACCTGCACAGGGAAGACTATTTCTCCTGCTCTCAGCAAGCCTTAGTCTAGGGTTGAGGCCTTGTGGTCTTTCTCCCACTCACTTTGGCTTCTCTACTGTTGTTGCCCTTACTAAGCTCGTCTTATACAGTTGTGGTGGTTGACTTAGTAATTTCTGGAAGGTTGCCTGTCATCCTCAGGCTGATTTGAAGTCCCTAGGCAGATGACAGGAAAGGGAAGATGACAGCAGGCAGCAGCTCTGTGTGCATAAGTTGGAGAGCTGGGGTTGCTTGCATCCCTCAGGGAGACCATAAGATACCCTGGACCTTTGGGACCACACTGAACATTTACTGCCGTAGATGCTTCTCACTGTAAGACTTGCCAGCTGAAGCTTGATAAATAGGTAGCTAAGCCTTGTGAGAAACGAGAAAACAGGCTTTAAAATGGGGTAATTAGCAGGGAAGCATGAAGTCCTGGCTTATTTCTGCTGCGGGGTCATTCACTCATTCGGGGGCTATTTGTGGCTCTGGGGTAGTGCCGTGCTGTGGCTTCAGCTCTTTTGGGGATTGCCTGGCATCACTTTGGGCAACAGCTGCATCCTTGGGTGTCCTGGTTGCAAACAGCTAATTGTCACACTTCTCTTCGTCCTGTAGACCGTGCCTGGCAGATTTTTGGCTTCAACCGTGTGGGTACCTTTCATGTCCTGGCATCCTTGACTCATGGCAACTGAAAATATCTTCCTTAGCAAACTTGGGCTCTGCTAAAGATATACCTGGGCAAGCTCGACTCTCATCTGTCTAATGTCACCCCCATTAGCTTTGAACTTGGGACGTCTACTATTTGGGAATCTGTCACTATGCAGACTGAAGGGTTCAGGGAAGGAACTGGCCTGCGTAGCTCTGAGAAGGACATGGGACAGAAGAAAGCTGAGCGGTACTCATCAGCCTTAGTCTTTATGTGTGACTTGGTGCCGCCTTTGAAATCAAGACCAGTGACTAAAACACTCCCCGAGCAAGGATGAGAAAGTCCCCAAGGATGGGCACAGGAAAAGTTGGACCAGCCGGGTCTGTTTCACAGTCAGGAGGCTAGCTTCAGGCACTGAGAACCTTCAGGGCAAGTGGCAGCTCTGAGCCCGAGGACCAAGATGGCAGGGCCTGCCAAGAGCCAGGCCTGCCAGCTCTAGCATCAATGTGCTCCCCTGGAGGAGGCTGCCATTCATCCTCTTTGTTCTTTGATCACTGCTTAATGGAGGAGAAAGCCCAGGGCTTTTGCAGTCTCAGCTGGGAATGGGAGCCCTGACAGGCAAGCCTGAGAGGCCACAAGCCCCGCTAGCTCTGCAGAGAACACAGTTTGCCTTACCAGCAGACGCCACTCATTGGCCCAGGGTGGCGGACAGTTTGCTAGCCTTTTTACATAAATAAATCCCGATATCTTCATCTAATGTCTCCCTCTGGGATGGTACGGTGTGGGGGGGGGGGACTCGGGAGCCCCGAAACTTGCTCGGTTTGGCCTGTGACAAATAGGTGGGATTTTCTTACGCCAGGAAAGCTCTAGACCCAGCTAGGGCTCTTGGAGGCAAAGCTTTCATCTTGGAAAAAAAAAAGTCAATTTCTTCTTCTCTGAGGGTTTAGTTAATCTATACAGTATCACCAAAGTAATGAAGTCATAGCCTCCAGGTACTCAGAATTCTGACAGAAAACTAGTGGGGGGGCGGTGTTTAAGAGAATGATTTTTTTTTAAAATGGAGGGGTGTGTTCTTCCTAGTTATGATAACCAGATTCAGAGCATGGCAGGAAAGACAGATGATGGAGCCTGGGGACTGTAGCTCCTAGCCCTTTAGATGATCCCTTTACTGCTTATGCTCAAATCCATCTCTGTACACTCTCCCCAAGATATTCTAATATCTCAGGACCAAGCAGATAGATTCTGTAAAGTCGTGAGTGTGAGTGCGTGCATGAGTGTGTGTGTGTGTGTGCGTGTGCTTGTGTGTGTACATGTGTGTGTGTGTGTGTGTGTAGTTATTTCTTTTTCTGATTAGCAGGAACGGTTGAAACTTGGTTCACCGCATGGAATACTTAAGATCTGCAGAGCTGGGCTCCAGAGTATGTATTTGGTGAGATGTATGTGTGAACTCACCTTCTCACACTGCCAGCCTGGGGACTCTAACAGGAGCGGCATTGCCTGAGTGCATCTTGTGAACTCACCCTGGCCCAGGGTGGGAGGGTTCATGACTATTGTACCAGGCTGTTCTGAGTGAGTACGTGACAACGTGGCCTGACTTCTGCCTTTCTCCGGGATCCAGGCATCACCTGATCTTTCTGACGTCTTGGTCTTTGTTTCTACTGTGCTACTCTCAGCTCTACCCTGATAACTCCAAACCCTATCATTTTGTTTGAGGCTAAGACGGGATAGTAACACATTCTTTTGAAAACTGATTCCCTTCCTCCTCTTTCCTTCTCTTTCTTCTTTCCTTGCCCCTTCCTACTTTACTTTCTTCTTTCCTTCCTCTCTTCTTCCATCCTCTATGGACAAGAACATCTCCAGGGCTACAAAGTCAAGTGATAACATGTTTTGTATTTTAAGGTACTTATAACATTCTAGAGTTGACACTAACTTATACTTAGTTTGAAGCTTGTTCCATGCAATCAGTCATGCCATTCTCTGCTTGTTTTGCATATTTAAGCTACACTAGCCACAAGCTTGTTGTGTTGTCACAAGTGGAGATTCAGTCTTTTGCTCGCTTTGGTTCCGAGCATCTGTCTCAGTGATGTGCTCAGGGGTACAGATCAGACGGCCTGTTCCCCAGGCCCACAGTGAGTTCTGAGTTAGGTGACGTCTCTAAGTGCATAGCCCAGTGTCTGGTACTGAGTAGAGATCTCAGTGAGTGTTAGCTATTATGACCTCTGTGGGTGGAGCAGCTTGGGAGATATTCCTCAGCGCATTTGAAGTGTGCTGACAGATGGGCAGGGACATGAGGTGAAATTCAAGCCTGTTGACTTGTTAGTAGACTAGTTCCTCAATTAGACAACAGCACAAACTCCTAGTACTGTTTTGTTATGCTTCAAGTTGGCATTCTTTGGGTATTCTTATTTCTTTCTCTCTCTCTCTCTTTCTCTTTCTTTCACACACACACACAGAGAGAGAGACAGACAGAGAGAGAGACAAAGAGACACACAGAGAGAAAGAGAGAGACAGAGAGAGAGAAGGAAAAAGGGAGAAGGAGGAGGCCAGACACAAACCTTGGGTGCCAACCACTTTCTCTTTTTTTTCAGACAAGGCCTTTTATTGGCTTGTTGCTCAGCCAATTAGTCTTGGCTGAATGGCGAGCCATGAATCCACCTGAAACTGTTTCTCCAAAGCAGGAATTATAAATGAGTGCTCATCATACCTGATCTTCATATGTGGGCTCTGGGGATTGAATTCAAGTCCTTGTGAGAATGTGAGGCTAGCAGCTTGCCAGCTGAGCCATCTCTCCAACTGCGGACATCCTTATGAAAAGCTGATTTCTCTAGAGAACAGACAGAGTTATGAAATCAAATGTAGTTATCCTCAAGCTGGACTTGTTAAGTTGACTGTAAGACACTTAGGACACCATGACACCCAGATGATAGTGTTGTCATAGGATTAACAGCAACAGTGGGTGGAGCAACTTGTACGTAAAGTAACCCTAATTAATTAAATTTACAGACTATTAGTCTGATAGGGCTACCAATAACAACAAATAAAGTATCACTGTATGTGTGACATGCAAACAGAGAAGCTATAGACTCAACTGGCGATGTTAGTCTGGGTTCCTCTTGAGATATAAATCTTCTTCACTATGTATTTATGTCACTTTTAATTCCTGTCCAAGTTTGCCTTTATTTTACAGCTATCAGCCCTAATGGATTAGGATCCGTCCTAATGATCGCATTTGAAGTTAGTTACCCCTACAAGAAATTTTTTGTCCAAATGAAACCACACTTGAAACTTTTGAGTTTTGAAACAAACCAGGGTCAGTTATCAGTCTTCATTACTTAAAGAAGAGGAACCAGGGGGCTGGAGAGATGGCTCAGTGGTTAAGAGCATTGCCTGCTCTTCCAAAGGTCCTGAGTTCAATTCCCAGCAACCACATGGTGGCTCACAACCATCTGTAAAGAGGTCTGGCGCCCTCTTCTGGCCTTCAGGCATACAGACAGAATATTGTATACATAATTAATAAATAAATAAATATAAAAAAAAAAAGAAGAGGAACCAGGGCCCAGAGAACCTCGCTATGGCCTGGTTAATTGGAGAGGTACTAGGAGAAGATGCTACTGTTCTTGAAACCTACTGGACTCCATCAATATGGAGGCATAGCTGGTAGCCCTAATGGGGGAGCACAGTGCTTGGGTCAGTACCTATTCTTGCTTAGCACATGAGCTTGGCACTCAGGTATCATGTCAAATGGATGTGGTACTTAGATTCGAAATGAGACATCTCTTAGGTATCCATGCTTCTTGTACTGGTGGTTGGATTTCTAACCAGAGTCCACTGATGACAATAACACTTAGAGCCAACACCTCTATGGCTTGAAATTGCTAGTATGCTGTGATCTTCTGAGATGCTCATATAAATGTTATTTTCATTCTTTTGACAATCCTCTGGGTGTAGGTAAATCCATACCTCCTTATGAAATCCCTTAGGGCTAGATATATTTCAGAATCCAGAGCTTGGCAGACTTGGGAAGTGTAATAACAGTACATATCCTGCTTATTACATAGCCTTCCTGTAGGGTCTGAGACAGTTTCAGGGGCTTAGTGAAGAATGTCCAAATAAGTCATATGACACTGTATCAATAAAGGTAAATAATAGCTTGTTTATTTAGGTCAGATTTTGCTGTTGCTGAACTAAAAAAACCCAACTGGCATGTTTTGGGGTTTTTCAGATTCTAGATGGGCAGGGGTATCCCAGATCACCTCTTGGGTAAAGTCACACACACCTATCTGAAGAGATGAGCTGGGTTAGGTAAACTCAGGGTCAGCCCAGGGCTCAGGAAGTCTCATGGAAGCCCTGACCCAGCAGCTATCTGTCAACAGAGGGATCTGACAGTAGGATTCTGTTGAGGAAGACTGGGGTACAATTCTAGGGCAGTGCAACCAATTGGTCAGAGACTGTGTGTATTTCCCAGCTTCTTGAAGCTAGTTGGCCATTTGACTTGAAAACATCTACTTCATGAAGTCTGAAAACCACCAGGGTAAGGGAGATAGCAGGAACATAAGGATTACTCTCTCTCTCTCTCTCTCTCTCTCTCTCTCTCTCTCTCTCTCT
>JABTXL010000003.1:4422422-4475616 GCA_025134845.1 Neodon shergylaensis | reverse complement strand
CACACACACACACACACACACACACACACACACACACACACACACACACACACACCAGTGCCTCTAAGGTGGGAGTGAGCATAGTTGCATAACTCACTAGAGTGCTCAGTGCTGGCGAGTGAGAATTCCAATGCTTGAACCCAAGAAGCCTGGCATTCAAGGCCCTCTGGAGAAGCCGTTGGACCCCAGGGGAGCCATGTGTTGGCCTTGTGTAGAGGTGTGAGCTGCCTTTGGCTCGGGTGATGGGATGCCAAAGAGAGTTCTTGTGAAAGCAGCAAGGCATGACTAAAGAGCCGCAGACCCTTTGGCCTGCCAAACAGGCCTGTGTGCGAAAATGAGCTCCTAAGGAGATAACAAAGCCAGCTTCTCGGGGAAGTGAGCAGGCAGCTGGTGGGAAACATTCCCGTGCAGACCGAGTGCCAGCTTCGGTGTCCCTCATAGCCTGTTCTGTGTGTGAGACAACGGCTCTGCGCTATGGAAGAAATACGTGTCTTCCTTCCTTCAGCACAGCGTCCCAGGAGTAATTATGACCAGCCGCGGAGGTTCCCGGGCTATTTTCCTGTATGTATTTACACTAAGCAGGTGCTTTTGCCTCCTGAACTCTCTCTCAAAAGGATATTAAAATGGAAATCAGCTCTTTCTGGTTGAAACTTGAAGACAATAATGGGCAGCAACTCACACTTTGCAAAGCGAGATATAAGAGGACGTAGAAAAGAGAGGGTCAAAAACTGGTTTGGGAGCTGTAAGCGTTTAACTGCTGTCAGAATGGGAAGCTGGATAATTTCTTTGAGCCAGCCTGGCTTGAGACTTGGCTCTTAATGTTTTCTGATCCTGAGACTTAGGGTGAGGGGGACATCCATGGGAATACACAAAGCTCTTGGCATGCGCACAGTGATTCTTCAAGGTCATAGTAAACCCAAATGGGTGAGAAGACTTTGAAAGATAAAAGATCAAGATATGAGATGTGTTGTATTTGGCTCACCTTGCCTCACATTCTTACATCATTAAACAAACATAGCATAAACAAATGTAACACATTTTACATAGTTAAAGTAATTTCCACAACAATAGGGCCTTACCATCAGTTTGTTGAGAGCAACCAATAGCTTGGGCGATAGTCTGAGTTGTTTGAGGGTTTCCATGGAGCCCCTTTGATGGTCAAACTGTTTTGAATTGTGATTCCTCTATTTTCCTCATTATAGTCTACATTAATCAGCTTTTCATCACTGTAATGAAATACATGAAGCAGGTGACTTTATAAAGAACATAGGAATTATTTAATTCCAAGTTTTAAATACTGAAAGTTCAACCAGTGAGTTGCAGTGTTATTGATTTTCTTTTTTTCTTTTTTTTAAAGAAAATCTTAAATGCCCCTCAAGGTCCACAACACAGTTAAGAATTTAAGTTGTTAGTGGAGTGCTCTTGAAGGGAATATTGGGATTCTGGTCTCTTTTTCTTATTTTCCAGTTGCTCCAATGTGGTTTGCTTCTTTGTCATTGACTCCCACGTGATGTATTGCCTTGTTACAGTCCCCAAAGCAACAGGGCTGATTAGCCATAGATTGAACCTCAACAACTGTGAGCAAAATAAACCTTTGCTTCTTGCAAGTTGGCAGTCTTAGGGATTTTATTATAGTACTATCAAGGTGACTAACACACAGGTTCTAACAAAGGCCTATGTAGGCTACATCACATTGCGGTAGAAGCACATGAATCTCTCTGTGGTCTCTCTCTCCTATAGTCACTGAGATTCAATCATGGGAGAACCGCTCCAATGACTTAAACTAATCTAATCACTTCCCAGCCTCCAAAGACCACGATGAACTTAAATTTCCACCCTCTTATTACTGTAAACAAAAATCTTTGGGGCTCAAACTTCTTCATGAGTTTGGGAGACAAATTATATTTAAATCATAACACAGTCCACCCTTTAGATTCATTACTTGGCTCAAGCTCTTCCATTATAGACCACCACATGCTTAGCCTAGGAAAACCATCTCAGGTATCTCCTTCTCCCCTACTACAATCCACATTTAACCCAGCAATAATCTAGTTACATATAGTGTACATAATGCTATATATTACACACATATAGTAATAATCTAGTTACATATAGTATATATAATGCTATATATTACACATGTATAACATATATGTCGATGCCACTCTTGCTAAACCCCTTCAGTGCTTCCCATAGCATTTATAATACAATTTAATTAATTTATCATGCCCTGCATGATGTAGTCCTAGCTTCCCCCTGAAACCCTTGCCTTTGTTATCTACCCTCTGGCCACAAATGTCCAGACTAAAACACAATACCCTAACCTGGTCTCAGCTTAGATTTTCTCATGATCTCCTCTTTCTCAGAGAGCGCATTCACTGATTCTTCAAATGGTTGGCCCCTTGACATGAGAAGTTTCAGCCTAATTATTACCTCTGTTATCATTTTTCAAAGTGGGCCTTATGTCTCATGACCCTCCTCCTCCCTACCTCCTACATGACATCTACCACAACACCAAATCTTGTAATTGTTTATATACTTATTTTTTTGAATTCAAATCTTCCATTATGTTAACTGTAGGACATCAGGGCTCTGTCTTCCCTGGTTCCCTAATATTTGTCATGTGCCTGAGACAGAGTAGTTAGGTCCTCACTGACCTGTGCTCGATCTGAAGATACTGTTTGAAGCTTTCAATCTACACCAGTGATGGGGATGCTAGAGGATTTTGTAGGAAAGGTCTGGGGCCCCAGGGATGTTTTGTCAGGACTGTTAACTTGAATGATGCACAAAATGCACAAAAGATTGTAAAGCACACCTCTGAGTGAGTCTGGGAGGACATTTCCAGAGATGATAAGATCATAAGACTCTGTCAGGGTGGTCATGTATTCTTAGATAAAGCACTTCCTCCTTCTGGGCTTCATCATCCTACAGAACTGAGAAAATCACAAGGAGGAAATGAGTCACTAAGGTGGGAGATAGCCTGCACTTTTCAATCTTGTAACCTTCCTTTGACAATAATATGGGAGGAGGTCACATTACATACATCGAGGCTACAAATATCTTCAGGATGCCACACCGAGGAGACAGGACATCCCTCAGAGAAGTCATCTGGCCTCCCCACTGTGTGTGCAGATGGCTTTCTTGTCCACTGTAGTAAATTACCAAGGTGCTCTTTGCGATCTCCCAGGACTGGAAGGAGTCAAAAAGATTAGAGCTGGCTACATCATGCCAAGTTTGGGATCCAATTGCTCATATCTGTTAAATATTCTTTTTTAATTACCCCTAACTATAAAGCATATAAAACTGATGGAAGATTTCAGTGACAAGGGACAGGAGAAATCTAGAAGGGCATCAAAGAATATTATAGCTGAGAGAAATAGAAGGTGCATCTTCAGGAGCCCCTTTCCTTCAATAAAAATTTTATTATAAAAATGTGGCAAATAAAAGAAAAAAAAACACACACAGTAAATTAATCAGATCCAAAAACTATGCAACTAGGGAACTTCCATACAGTTATTCCTACCATCCTGAGTTGAGGCTGTGGTACTTCACGTTGGATTTTATACTTTTCACTATTGAATATATTTTTGCACACTTAAACCAGCACCAAAAATGAAAAATCAATGACAGACTTAGAACTAGAAAAACAATTAGCTTTATATCCTCCTTCATAACTTGTGTCTGTCACCTGCATTCAGTCCTTCTCATCTCCTAATATTTAGCCATTTTGTCTTATTTTCTGCAGGTTATATTGTACCCATTGTATATTTGTTTACACACATTATTGCCTAGATCCTGCATAAGAGAGAGAACACATGTTTTCCTTTCTGACAGTGTGTGACCTCATTTAATATTATATATTTTAAGTCCATATATACTTTCTTGAAAATTTTGTGGTTACATTTTTCTTTAAAGATGAACAGTATTTCATACCAAAGTTTCACTATCCATGCATCTGTTGATGGACAACTAGATTGATTCCCAATTCTTTGCTATAGTGAATAAAACTGAAATATATATGTATATGGATTCAAATATTTCTATGGTACATTCCAGAGTTGTCTGGGTATAAATATATCCAGAAGTCATATAGTAGTTCAATTTTTAATATTTTGAGAAAGCTCCAAACTAGTTTCCACAATGGCTGCATTAATTTGGACCCTCACCAGCAGTGAATAAGGGCCCCTGTCTCTCCACATCCTCTCCAATATTTGTTGTCAGATTGTTGATGCCAACCATTCTGCTTGGGGTGTGGTGGTATCTCAGAACAGTTTTAATTTGCATTTCTATGATGGCTAGGGATATTGAATGCTTAAAAAAAGTTACTGGCCATTTGTGTTTCTTTTTTTCTTTTTCCAAAACTGTCTATTCAGCTTATTCATGCCTTTGTTGATGGACAACTTTTCCCTTGGTATTTAATTTCTGCAATTCTTTGTAAATTCTGGATACTAAATGTGTCTGGTAAAGACTTTCTCCCATGCTGTAGGCTGTGCGCTCTGCTAATGGTTTCCTTTGCTGTACAGAACTTCAGATTTTCATGTAGTCCCTTCTACTGATGTTTGGGTTTACTTCTTGTTCTATTGATATTTTATTAAAAAAGCTTTTCTTACTCTAATATCTTGAAGGGTATACCCTAGGTTTTCTTGTAACAGCTTCAGTGTTTCAGGTTTTGTTTTATTTATTTATTTATTTATTTATTTATTTATTTATTTATTTATTTATTTATTTATAAAAGATTTCTGTCTCTTCCCCGCCACCACCTCCCATTTCCCTCCCCCTCCCCCAATCAAGTCCCCCTCCCTCGTAAGCCCAAAGAGCATTCAGGGTTCCCTGCCCTGTGGGAAGTCCAAGGACCTCCCACCTCCATCCAGGTCTAGTAAGGTAAGCATCCAAACTGCTTAGGCTCCCACAAAGCCAGTACGTGCAGTAGGATCAAAAACCCATTGCCAATGTTCTTGAGTTCTCAGTAGTCCTCATTTGTCCGCTATATTCAGCGAGCCTGGTTTTATCCCAGGCTTTTTCATACCCAGGCCAGCTGGTCTTGATGAGTTCCCAATAGAACATTCCCATTGTCTCAGTGTGTGGGTGCACCCCTCGTGGTGTTTCAGGTTTTGATTAGATTCTTTGATCCATTTTGAATTGAGAGGTAAAATATGGCAGTCCAATTTCATTCTTCTGCAGGTAGAAATCCAGTTTTGCCAGCACATTTGTTGAATAAGTAGGGTATCTTTATCCAAAGCATGTTTTTACTTCCTTAGTCAGAAATTAACTAGGCATACTCTGTTGTTTTATTTCTGGGTCCTCATTCTATTCCATTGATCTTTCTATTTTTACGTCAGTAATAGGCTGTCTTTATCACTATAGCTCTATAACAGTGGTTCTCAGCCTCCCTAATGCTGCAACCCTTTAACAAGTTCCTTATGTTGTGGTGGCCCCCAACCATAAAATTACTTTTGTTGCTACTTCATAACTGTCACATTGCTACTGCTTTGAGTTGTAATGTAAATATCTTTGTTTCCTGACGGTCTAGGCAACCCATATAAAAGAGTGGGTCAACCCAAGGGGTCCCGACCCACAGGTCGAGAACCACTGCTCTATACTTTAATTTGAGGTTGGGTACTGTAATGCTTCCAACAGTTTTAATCCCTTAGGATTCCTTTGGAGAGTCATGATCTTTTATGAGAAATTCCATAGAAATTCTCTTTTTACCCCAACCTGTGAAATATGATACCAGAATATTTTTTGGTATTATATTAAATCTGTAAATTAAATTTTGGTAGTATAGTCATTTTCACAGTTATGCAAATCCAGTGGCATGGAATGTCTTTCCACTGTTTAGTATCTTCAGTGTTTTTTCCCAGTATCTTGAAGTTTTTATTATAAAGTCTTTCACTTCTTTGGTTAGATATAATTCCCAAATACTGAAAAATTTGGAGTTACTTTGAAAGGGATATTTTCTCTATGTTCTTTCTTCAAGAGTAGACTTTTGGTATAAATGAAGAATATTTTTTTTTTACATTGACTTTGTATCCTGCAGCTTTACAACATATATTTTTTAAGTCCAAGAATTTTCTAGTAGAGTCAATAAGGTCTTTTTAGTATCGAATCAAACCATCTTCAAATAGGGATAGTTTAGCCTTCTCGCTTCCAATTGTTACCTCTTTTATGTCTTATCTGTAATATTTGGCACATAAAAGTTTGCAATAGTTGTATCTGTCCTCTTTCATTTCTCCTAATTAGTTTTGGGTGGAAATTTACTTCATATAAGGGTAGCTACACCTGCTTGTTTATGTTTTTGCTTGGTAGTTTGTTTCCCATCCTTTGGTCCTATGTTTTAGTATCTTTGCTGACTAAGTGTATTTCTTGGAGACAACATATAGTTGGTTCTTGTTTTTAATCCAGCCCATTAGTCCGTTTGCTTTGAGTGATGGGTTGAAAAAGGCCATTTGCATTTTACGCTATTATAGAAAGGGTTTTGCTATTTCCTGTATATTTGTTAGGTGACGTTCTAGTTTACTGGACTGCTGATATTTCTTTTTCTTCTCCTGAGTTAATTTTGAGGGTTGGCTGAGTTGCTGTATTGGACATGTTGTTTCTTTCCCATGCTCGCTTTGTTTATCTGTAGTTAGGTCATCTTTCAGTTTCCCTCCTTTAACGTTTGCCACTGAGAACTTTCTGCTGTGCCGGGTTGGTTGTCACGCACTGCCTTAATTTGTGTTTATCTTGAAATACCTTTATTTTTTTTGTCAGTTTTGAAAGACAGCTTTGCAGAGTATAGCATTCTTCTTCCTTCGTAGTTCTTTCTGAGCTTGACATATTTGTTTCATTTCATGCTGTTCTGGATTTTAGAGTTGCAGATGAAAAGTCTGTGGTAATTCTGATATTTCTGTCTTTATATGTAAATTGATGTTTTTCTCATGCTGCCTTTAGGATTTTATCTTTAATTTGTATTTTTAATGTCTTGACTATACTGTGCTGGGGAGAGCTTTTTTTTTGTCACGTTTATATAAAGTTTATTTACCTCTGCAGTTGTCTGCCGACTTCTTTGGATAAATTGGGTAACTTTCTGCTATAATTTCATTAGGCAGTTTGTCTAGTCCATTTAGTTTTACCTCTGTTCCGTCTTCTACTCCATGAACTCTCAGGTTTGGTTTCTTAAATGTATCGCAGACTTCTTGGAACTATATTTCATGCTCCTTAATTTCCCCTTATTTGCGTCTGTTTGTATAGTAAGCTGGACTTTGTCTCCCATCCCTGAAATTCTTTCTTTGGCATGGACTTGTCTGTTAATAATACCATCTGTTGTGGTTTTTATCTAATTGACCATTTGTTTCATTTCAAGAATTTTTGTTTGATTGGTTTTTAGCATTTAAATAACCTCGCTAAATTTTCCCTCCGTATTTTAAACTTTTGGTTCCAGTTTACTAAGTGTTTCATTAACTCTGGAGACTGTCTTGTCAGGTCTTGGATGCACTTCCATAGTTCATCCATTTGATCTACTTGTTTGACTCCTTTGTGAGCTCATTAATTCTCTTGACGAGCAAGATGCTTAATGCATTCTCAGAGATTTCAAGTGTATCTGTAATTTTGGATTCCCTTTTAGGGGAGTTGGATGCTCGGGGATTGATCATGGCTGGTGGTTGTGTCTTGTTCTTTTGTGTTGTTTTGTCTTGTTTAATGCACCCACTGGAACACATTTGTTTTGATTCCCTTTTCTTCTGAGCCTCTTGCAATTCTGTTTTCTGTGACGCTTCCTAGAGAAACATTTGAATAAAGTTCAGCTGTGAGGACTGATGAATCTTGGTGCTGACTATCAGGTGAGTTAGTGCAGCGATTTTTGACTATGTAGCATCAGGACTAAGGGCAGGGCTACACACTCAGCACCGAGGTGACCAGATGGAGTCAAAACCTTGGTAACCCTTTGGAGTCTATGGACCTGTTTGAGGCAGAATAGCAAGCTTCAGATTCAGTGTAGTCTGTTTGTTATGAATACAGTCCCGTGGTAGGTGAGGACCACAGGAAGGAAACAAATATGCTATACAGACAGCTTGAGTGCAGCGTTTACAGAGATAAAGGGAATGGAGAGAGGAAAGAGAATGGGTGACAGAGATACAGAGAGAGAGAGAGAGAGAGAGAGAGAGAGAGCTGCCTCCTTAGAGAAATTGTAGTAAGAAAGAGGGAGGGAGTGGGCAGAGCTTGTCTCTTAAAAAAACAGGGTACTGTCTGCCATGCACACAGGCGCATGATGCACTGTGCCAGGTTCTCCAGGGGCAGGGTCAAGGTGTGCCTCTATGCTAACATTGTCTACTCTCTGGGGACTATGGTTAGAGCCACAGGCCCCAAGTAATCTGTGGAACCATGGCAGTATAGACTTCAGGTCCTGCAGTGACCTTCGAAACCTCAGAAATAAGAATTCCAAACCTGGAATGGTCCCAAAGATACTGGAACCAGAACTCCAATTTCTCAGGGGACCCTGGGAACACTGGAGTCCACGCATGGGCCCTGCATTGACTTCCTAGGGTCTTTCTGGTCCTGTGGATGCTGGAGGCCTGATAGCTCAGTCCTGTAGAAATGGGAGGCCTGAGAACTGGTTCTTTCTGGTCTTGGTTGCCCATCTGCTTGCCCAGGGCTCTCTGGTCCTGCAGAAAGTTGAAGCCCAAGCACTGGTGCTTTGGTTTCTCTGAAGCCAGATCGGTGGAGTTGTATCTTGTCCTGAAGAGCTGGAGGCCTAAGCACCTGATGCTTTGTGGTCCGGCAGAAGCCCAGAAGCTTCCAAGAGAGAATTGGAAACAAGGAGAAGACGACTTGGAATGTGAAATGTTTTTAGATGAGAATTTCATTTTAGATATTTTTACTTTTGCTGGAGCTTAGGTTACAGCAAGGCATTGATACTGTCTAGAAGTTATTTAAGACCTGAACTTGCCTTTGGTCTTTTGAGGTGCTATTTAGAATAAGAAGAGATTAGAGAGCATATAGGAGATATACACTTGCCAAAAGATAAACAAAGCAAAACAAAACTGGGTTCAAATATTAGCTACATAAAATGCTGGCCTAGGATTAAAGATGAGGCTGCAATTATTTTATAAAGGAGCATATTCTTTTATTTATTTATTTATTTATTTATTTATTTATTTATTTATTTATTTAAGATTTCTGTCTCTTCCCCGCCACCGCCTCCCATTTCCCTCCCCCTCCCCCAATCAAGTCCCCCTCCCTCGTTAGCCCAAAGAGCAATCAGGTTTCCCTGCCCTGTGGGAAGTCCAAGGACCACCCACCTCCATCCAGGTCTAGTAAGGTGAGCATCCAAATTGCCTAGGCTAAAGGAGCATATTCTTGAGGTGGGCATGGTGGCATACATCTTTAATCTCAGTTTTGGGAAGGCAGAGGCCTGTGGATCTCTGTAAATTCGGGGGCTAGCCTGTTCTACACTGAGTTCCAAGTCAGCCAGGGTTATGCGGTGAGACTTTGTCTCAAAAAACACCCAATGACAGTAACCAATTTTCATCTTTGTTTCTGTTGAGGCAGAGAGAGAGGAGAGAGAGAATGAAGTTGGGTGAGTAGGGAGGTATCTGGGATGAATTGGAGAAGGAAAACATGATGAAAATTTATTTTAAAATCAACAACAGTAGCAACAACAAACAAACAACATTACCCAAAAGAGCATTCTTTTGGATCTGTCGTTTCCTCACTGGGAAAATCATCATCCCTCAGATTCCTTCCAAGTGTCAAAGGACACTTGGAGTATTCACATTTCCTCCTAAGCCCCCCCGCGACCATCTGGGGACTCCCATCATCTGATTTCTTGGACTTTCCAAGTCCTACTGGAAGTCTAAATAAACATAACTTCAGTTCAAGCTGAGCCCCACTACAAACGCTTGTTTTCCCACTTCATTCTAAGAGGGCTTGAAAGCTTTGTTGAGCAAAGAGCAACAAAACCATTACCAGTGGGCAGGCAGCAGCTGCTCCCTTAGCCAGAGCTCGGGTGCCCACAGGCTGCAGGTAGCTGATGGGAGGGGTGATCCCCAGCCTTGGCCTGCTACAGTGAGAGGCAGAAGAGGATTGGACAATGGAACTGAGTACGTTTACAGAAAATCTAAGGGATTTCCAGGTCCCAAGATCAGTCCCCTGATTTGGATTCTCAGTGCTCACAATGCTGGGTCTGTCTCATGTTCTGTCCTCTCTACCTCACCCGGGAGTGGACTGAGGGAAGTGTTAACAGGGAAGTGGTAACAGGACCTGTTGTGTTTCAGTGGTATCGACTAGATCAGGAACAAAGCAAGATCGTGTACCAGCTCCTATTATTTCTTCCCCTCCTCCTCATCTCTTTGTTTCTCTTCCTGTCTCTCCTCTCTGTCTTTCTGTCTGTCTCTCTTACAGAGAGAGAGAGAGAGAGAGAGAAAGTGGTATTGAGATGCTAACGTTAGCACCGAAATAGTAAACCCAAAATGAATTTTTTAGGCTGAACTGGGCTTCTTGAAAACTTTGGGGAAGCTTTTTTTCATGGGTTTGCTATTTCCCCCTTTTCCTACAAACGAGAATAATCTAAGATTTTCCCAGTCTCTAAGTGATTGGCTCACTCTCAAAGTGTGTCCTATGGATCTAAGGCTTGGCCAGATGAAAGCCTACATCAGTGCACAGGTTAAACCTATAGAAACCTAATGCTGGGGTTGAAGAAATTGGGTGAAGTCCAAGAACCAGGTGGATAAGAAGAACCTGTGAACAGAATTTTCCCCCTTGAATGAGTCCAGGCCATCCATCACAGATATTTTCCTTGGCTGCTCTTAGACCTGTGAAAGCCTAACAGAACATTGGGTTGTTCAGTAGATGTTAGAGGTAGAAAAAGATACATTGCTTGCCTTAGCATGCTGCTGAGGTCCATCCTTGACTAGTACCGCTCGAAGCTAACTAGTCAGCATCAGAAAAGATACAGCACCTAGAGCATCACTGATGAACTGGAAGGCAGCTGGAGGGGGCGGCTGTCACTCTCATTTGCCTGCTTGCAGGGTCTGTCCTTGGGAAGGAGGGTGGGGGAGCCCATCCCTGAGAAGAAAGGCCTCTTAGAGTTGTCTAAAACCCACGTGCAACCGACAGAAGGACCAGGCTGACTGTCTGGGCACTCAGGGCTAAAACCAGGGGAGTTCCAGGAAAAGTGGGAGGTGTTGGTCCCTGTAAGAGATTCCTGTATCTTAGAGACCCTCGGGACTATGAGCCATGCCACATACTCAAGTGGGAGGCCTGCTGCCGAGTCTGGTGGATTGTCTTCTGGAAGAATTCATCTCTGCCCATCATCCAAACAATTCAATTTGCTCAAAGAACTGATTCTCTAAATGCAGTAGGCCACATCTGTTGGCCTCCTTTGCGATGCCCCCTCTGGTGGCCTCATTTCTGTTGATGAGATCTATTGCTTGGGTACTTCTAAACAAGAGTCCTCTAGTTTTCCCTAATTGCACAGACCGTTGCCTGTTGCGTCTTCCATCTTTCGGAGCCAGCTTATTTATGTCTTACTCTGTTCTGACCTCCAGGCTTTTACAGTGAGGAATCTCATCTATTCCAGAAGATCTTTCTAATTAATTTTCCTTCCCCTCCCAGAGGAAAAGAGAGTGCTGAGGAAAAGTAGCCAGGGGAGGGAGCAACAAGAGGAGGCTGTCATAAAGAGAGAGACGGCAGCGGGTGGGAAACAGATGCGTGCAGAAGGAGTAGACGTTTGAGAAACACACCCCATCTTACGGCACTTTTGGCAGCCTCTTTCTTTGGCCTACTTTTTTTCCTTTCTTCTTCTTCAACCCTGACACACTTCCCCTCTTATTTTCCTTCCATGTGTCAGTTGTGAGTATTTTGGTTTGAGTCAAAAGAAACAGCCGGTGCAGCCCTCATTGCTTCAATCACACCAGGGTGTTTGTGTTCACACTTTCCATTGGATGAGTGCGGTGGGTGTCAGGGAACACACTGAGGTGTTCCGTTCTGAGCCTTCGTGGGAGGGGTGGCAGGCCACGGTGGGAATGGCCTTCTCCAAGTTCAAGGTCAAACATGGTGTGAGAGATCTAGGTAGGTGGTGTGTTGAAGGAGTGTGTGTGTGTGTGTGTGTTGAGGGGAGCTAGGGGGACAATTCAGATCAGTTCATATCTGGGATTACACCAGCTGGCTACTTTGAAAGGAGGCTGGACCACTCTCATTTAAAAGGTTGCTATGACCCTATTCTGGATAATGATTTGTTTTGAAATTTCCATTGTTTTGAAATTTCACACACTTTGTTGGTGAACTAAGACCTGACCTTCCCCTCGCTCTAGTTCCCTGGATAGCTTGAGACCCTTAGAGTTGTATTTGCAGCCATGGCTGGACACTGGAGTCATTGAAAAGACTGGTACTGGCCCTACCCCCCGAATATTTTGGTTTATTTGGTTGGAATTGGGGATTTTGTTTTCTAGATTGATTTTGTTCTTTGACAGTTTCATTTATGCATGCTCTATATTCTGGGTACTTTCTCCCTCACCCCCTCATACCTCCCTCTAATTTTTTCACCTCTCCTCAATCTCTGCAAGTCCACTTCCTAGATCCGTGACTTTTCATTTTGTTTTGTGATCCATGCTGAACTCGAACTATATCCACTGGAGCCTGGTGGAGTCACTAGTGGGGACATGACTGACAGCATCGCTTTCCTTTATCTGTAAGTTGATCACTAGTTAAATAGTTCATGGGTGAGGTATGGAGCCTCTGCTTTTCTTTTTAGGGGATATGAATTTATTGTTTTATTAGTTACCAGTTTTGACAATCTGACACATGTCTATAGTGCATTCTTTCAATCATATTCTCTCATTGTCTTCTCATGGCCTCTTCCCATTGATCCCTTTCTTCTTTTTTTTTAAATTGATTTTTATTGAGCTCTACATTTTTCTCTGATCCCATTCCTGCCTCCCTCCTCCCCTTCAACCCTCTTCCATGGTCCCCATACTCCCAATTTACTCAGGAGATCTTGTCTTTTTCTATTTCCCATGTAAGTCTCTCTTAGTGTCCTCATTGTTGTCTAGGTTCTCTGGGATTGTGATTTATGGACTGGTTTTCTTTGTTTTATGTTTAAAAACCACTTATGAATGAGTACATGTGATAATTGTCTTTCTGGGTCTGAGTTACCTCACTCAATATGATGTTTTCTAGCTCCATCCATTTGCCTGCAAATTTCAAGAAGTCATTATTTTTTTCTGCTGTGTAGTACTCCTTATGTAAATGTACCACATTTTCCTTATCCATTCTTCGGTCGAGGGGCATTTAAGTTGTTTCCAGGTTCTGGTTATGACAAACAATGCTGCTATGAACATAGTTGAGCACATTCCCTTGTGGCATGATTGAGCATCCTTTGGATATATACCCCAAAGTGATATTGCTGGGTCTTGAGGAAGGTTGTTTCCTAATTTTCTGAGAAATCACCACACTAACATCCAAAGGAGCTGTACCAGCTTGCATTCCCACCAGCAATACAGGAGTGTTCTCTTTACCCCACAACCTCTCCAGCATAAGTTGTCATTAGTGTTTTTGATCTTGGCCATTCTTACAGGTATAAGATGAACTCATACTTGTTTTGATTTGCATTTCTCTGATGACTAAGGATGTTGAACATTTCCTTAAGTGTCTTTCAGCCATTTTAGATTCCTCTGTTGAGAGTTTTCTGTTTAGGTCTGTACTCTATTTTTTTTTTATCTATTTTATTTTTTATTTGTTCTTTTGATGACCAATTTCTTGAGTTCTTTGTATATTTTGGAGATCAGCCCTTTGTCTGATGTGGGGTTGGTGAAGATCTTTTCCCATTCTGTAGGCTGTTGTTTTGTCTTGTTGACCGTGTCCTTTGCTTTACAGAAGCTTTTCAGTTTCAGGAGGTCCCATTTATTAATTGTTTCTCTCAGTGGCTGTGCTGCAGGGGTTACAGTTAGGAAGTAGTTTCCTGTGCCAATACATTCAAATGTACTTCCCACTTTCTCTCCAATGAGGTTCAGTGTGGATGGCTTTATGTTGAGGTCTTTGATCCATTTGAGCCCCTGGTTTTCTAATACCTCCCCAGAATGATTAGAATGCAGCAATGACTGATAACTAATGTTTAAAGCTACAAAATATGGTGAATGATCAAACATCCAGCCTCACCTAGTAACTAGCTAGATATGTGAACCTCAGCTTCTACCAGACTCCAGGTTGGGCCAGGAACTGCAGTTGGGTAAGACCCTGCAGGAGATTTCCAACAGGAAAGGGGAAGAGATAATCTCACAGCTAGTGTCTCCAGACTCACTAAGGAGGCTAGGCTACCTATCAGCTTTGAGGTTTTTAGATGAGTCACTGTTCAGAGACCAGTGGCCTGGATCCAAATCTATGTTCTTCTGTTTATTAGCTGTGTAGTAATTAAGTAAGTCAGGATGGTGCCTCAGTTTCCTCTTCTGGAGAATAAAGACAATAGGAACTTCTTATCTCATGGGATGCCTATGAAGAAGAACTATGGTACACTTATGATAGTGCCTGGTGCATGGCACGGAGCTCCCTGTGTTAGTTGCCATTGTGGTTATGAAGGTGCTGATCTTCCCTTTTAAACAAGGATTTTCACTGAACCTATATGATCCTTTAGTGGTTATCTGGTAGGTATATGAGAGGGATGATCAACTTTAGCTAGGCCACAGTAATACATTTTTTGACACACACACACACACACACATATATATATATTTTTCTTCTGATAAAATCAAGCCCCAAGGAATCTCCAGTTTGTATTATTTGAGACACGCAGTTACTAAAAATGCAACCTTTTAACCCACTTCCTTCCTGTTAGTCTTAGAGATCGATTCTGGGAACTGAGTGCTAGGGACATCAAGGACGAATCATCTCCTTTGAGTACTGCAGGTTGTGGCCCTTTAGTGAACCCATTCCCTGCTCCCACACACACCCAGGGCCAGCCAGACTGCTTCTGGGAAGCTGGAGACACAGTTCCACTATATGGAAACAGGCCTAGAGCCAGCCTTGGCGTTTCTTGGCCCAATAAAGAACTGAAATCCTCAGCAGTGCTTGGCCTCGATGACTCACTGCTCTAAAGACTATAATTCACACACCTTAATGAGAGGCTCATGCATTTGTAGGACACGGTGCAAAGAGGAGAACAGTGCTGACAGCCAATCCGGAGTGTTAGTGAAAAAAATGACTTCAATTTCAGCCAATCAGTTCCTTCCTAGGATAGCAAACCCTCTATAGGTTTCCTGTTACTGGTAACTCAGGGGAAGGGGGGGGAGGGGAATGTCAGGGACACAGGTAGAACATGGTGTTTGTGGGAGAGTTTTGCAGAGAGGGGAGGGAGATTATGTTGAGAAGAAAGAGTTCTGTGGTTGCCTGTGTCGAGGGCCCCTGCACATACATTCTTTTCCTGGTGACCTGGCTTAAGTGACCACCTTAGAGCCTAGACTGACTATGTTCCAGAGAAGATTCTGTAGCTTGGCTTTCTTTTTTTTTTAAATTTATTTATTTATTAAAGATTTCTGTCTCTTCCCTGCTACCGCCTTTCATTTCCCTCCCCCTCCCCCAATCAAGTCCCCCTCCCTCGTCAGCTCAAAGATCAATCAGGGTTCCCTGCCCTGTGGGAAGTCCAAGGACCACCCACCTCCTTCCAGGTCTAGTAAGGTGAGCATCCAAACTGCCTAGGCCCCCACAAAGCCAGTACGTGCAGTAGGATCAAAAACCCATTGCCATTGTTCTTGACTTCTCAGCAGTCCTCATTGTCCGCTATGTTCAGCGAGTCCGGTTTTATCCCAGGCTTTTTCAGATTAGCTTGGCTTTCTTAATGATATCTCTTATGGAGTCCTGATTTAGAATAGTGTCAATATACATCTAATTAAACTAATGTGTTGAGGGAAAATATTGGGATCAGCTCCAAGAATTTTGAATTTTGAAGCAACGCTGCCTCCGTTGTTCATATTGCTCAATCTGTTACCCAATCACTTAGCTTAACTCTGAGTCCGGGGACTTCTTCAGCATGTCTCTGCAACTTAAGAAGGTTATCGTCAAGCAGGTTCTACTTAAGTGGTCCCTCGGAGGACAAGAAGGGGAGGTGATAGGTTTCTGACGATCTGGGAAGAAACATTTCTGTTTGAAGGACAGAGGAAGGAAGACCATGGCGGGTGTGTAGGAGGGACCCAGCATATTGCTACTCTTCAGGGCTGTAGTACAGTGACACCGGGTATAATGAGGAGCTCCGAGGGGTTTCAGCTGAGGAGGTCGTGTGATTTGGCTAATTTCAGACAATGTTACTGCCTGTAGGATGCAAGGTGGTTTGTAGAGGATATGATGGTTGGTTTTTCAACTAGACGCAATCTAGACTCACCCGGGAAGGTCGTCTCAATGAGGAACTGTCTAGATTGGGTTGGCTGTGGGCGTGCCTGTGAAGGATTTTCTCCCTTGGGTTAATCGCCATGGGAACACCCATCCTGAACTTGAGCTGCATCGTTTTGTCTGTTTGGTCCTGGGCTGGACAGAAAGCAGAGGTGAGTAGAGCATTGGTTCGCATTCATTGGTTCCTCTTTCTGATTATGGATGCGATGTAACCTTTGCCCTCAGGTTCCTGTTACTGGGAATATCATGCTGTGATGAACTGCACCCTGGAACCATGAGCTAAAATAAACCCATTTTATTGCTTTATTTGTTGCTTTTGTCAGGGTGTTTAATCACAGTGGCAGGAAATGAAACGAAGGGAGAAATAACACAGATACAGCAGAGGACAGACAACGTTTTCTAAGGGCAGCTACAGAGTGTATTTTCTTCTATATGATTCTGGAACTACTCAAAATTTTATTAAGAGATAAAGCTGAATTGACCTTTGAACTGAGGCAGGCTTTATTTGCTCTTAATTAATAGGACACAGTGGGATTTGGCACCATGTGACTTCCAAGGGTAGGTCATAAGAGGTGACAGCAGTTTCCATCTTGTTAGGTGGAACTGTGCTTAGGACTTGGGCTGTCATGAAAGAAATCTGACTTTCCCTCTGCGTTTAGCTGGCCTGCTGTGAGGAATACAAATGACACAGAGGTCTCATGTTGCCAGGAGCCTAAATCTTTGAATTTGGTCATGCCATGTAATTTCACAAATATGTAGATGATTTTAGCATCTGGGATCAAGGCACCCTTCATTGTTGAGGAACAGAGCCAGGTGTCTAGACTGTGTCCTTTCTAGTCACACATTCCTGTCTCCCAGAACTATCAACTAGTTAGAAAAGCTGTCCTAGGATGCTAAGTGTTGGGATCGCTTTGTGGGCTAAAATAGTAGGCAGAATAGAGTGGACAATCAGGAGGCTATTTCAGTGGTTCAGAGAGAAAAAAGGACAGCTTCAATTTATGATTGTTAATTTCTGCACACATAACAACCACAACATCTTTATTATTTGTGTCATGCAACAAGGGAGCCATGGGGAGCCATGGGGGTTTCTAAGCTAGTTAGAGTTGTCTTGGAAGATGCTGAAGAGGCGAGTGGTCCTTGTGTTGTTTTGTCTGTAAGATTAATTTGTCTAGCTTCCCCAGGAGGCTTAAGGGCTTGAATGAACTAGCACAAAAAGATGTTTTTTTTTTCCCCTTTTCCTTTAGAGAGTCTGTGGTGAGCGGTGGCTTATCCTAGCAGCACCGAGTGTCTGCTCGTAGTCAGAGTCCATACTGCTAGTTGTGGATTTCGTCTCAACTCTACATTCTGCTCCACAGCTTTGCTGCCAGCTGTTAATTTTAAGGATGAGATTGGGACTATGTTTAAAAAATACTTCTTATTTTCAGGACATATGAACGGAAGTGGTGACTCTAGAGAGCAGTGATTCCAAAACATTTTGTTATTATTTTTAAATATATATTCAATGAAACTAAAACTGTCTTATACAATATATTCTGATCATAGTTTCCTTTCCCCCAAATCCTCCCAGATCCCTCCTACCGCCCCACCCACCAAACTCCTTCTAAACTCCATGTCCCTCCTTTCTCTTTCTCTCTCTCTCTTCCCTTCCTTTCCTCCCTCCTCTCTCTCTTTCTCTCTCCCCTTCCTTCCTTTATCTCTCTCTTTTCCCTCTTTTCCTCCCTTTTTTCTTTTGAAAACAAATAGACAAACAAACTAAGTAATGAGAATTTAGAGAAGAAACAGAAAAAGTACAAGAAACACACACACATCATAAAAACACAAAATCACAACCATAAAATACAAGCAAAAGACCAGAAAGAAAAAAAAAACAAAAAAACCCACCCAAAGCAAAGCAATATGAAACAAAAAAAGTCTACAAAAATGCCATTGAGTTTGGTCTTGCCCTTAAATGTGGCAGTGAGACTGCATTGGGGAAAATTAAGTTTCTGGATGAGTTGGTGACTAGCTTTTTGGTAAGGGATGGGAGCCTATGTATATTTCTCCTTCTTAGGGCTGGGCTTCTGCCTGGCCCATGCAGACACTGGGCATGCTGCCATCGTCTCTGTGAGTTTATGTGTGCATCAGTCCTGATGTGTCCTTGGCATCATCCATCACCTCTGGCTCTTACAATCTTTCTCCTCCCTCTTCTTCCATATAGCTCCCTGAGCCCTGAGGGGAGTTCTTGGGACACCTAGGTACTTAAAAATTATTTGAGTCCACAGAGTAGTGTGTGTGTTTGTGCATTTGTGTGTATGTGTATTTGTGTGTATGTGTGTGTGTGAAGAAGCATGGGTGTCTTCCTTAATTACTCTCCATCTTATTATTATTATTTTTTTTTAAGGCAGAGTCTCTCATTGAAGCTGGAGCTTGCTGAGTCAGGTAGAATCAGCCAATTCAGCCAGCCAATCCCCGGTTGGTCAGCAAGCCTCAGAGATCCTCCTGCTGTCTCTGCCTCCTCAGTGCTAGGACTCTAGCTGTATACCACCACAGGAGCTTTCGTGTGGATGCTGGGGCTTGAACTCATGGCCTCATGCTTTCTAGTAGACACTTGACTGACTTGAGCTGTCTTTCCAACTAGCTCCATAGATCATCTTCTAATATGAGTTATAACTTTTTATCATATAAAATTTAAATGCACATTTATTAACATTAATGTATAATATTTATTAATAATAATGGATGATAGATTTTAAGAGTAATCTGTATTTTCAAAATAGCTAGTGAGAAAGTATTTGTTGTTTTACATTTTTGAGAATCACTCTCATCTATGGCTTAAGGAAGGTGATTGTTCATTACTTGTATACTAATCTAAAATGAAAATGGGATGGTTGTATTCTTTTACCTGCTTCTGAGTTTAATCTATTATAGTCCATGGTTTTGAATAGAGTGTTTGAAGAAAGGTTGCTCCCCAAATGTGCTGATTTTAATGGGATGTCCCCAATAGGCTTAATTATTTCCACATTCGATCTGCAGTTGGTGGTTACCATGAATAATAAAAACCCAGATCCAAATATTGGTGTTCAACCTGAAGATCAGAAAAGCAAAGTAGCCAGTCACTGGTTCTTACCTCTACCTCAGATAGATATGGCAATCCTGCCTCCAAAAATCCTCAGACTGAGACTGAGCATGAGATCTGTCTCCTCCCATCTTATGTTCCTCTCTAGTGCTGGGATTAAAGGTGTGTGCCACCACTGCCTGGCCAGTCTGGCTGATTAGCGTGGCTGCTTTTCATTCTGCTCTTCAGGCAAGCTTTATTCAATAAAACACAAGTACTTTACCACTATATTGTGGCACTTTTTGGGGAGGTTATGGAACCTTTAGGGAGATGGAGGCTGGCTGAAGGACTTACTGCACTGGCTGTGGTTTTGAGCACACAGTTTCGCCCTCATTCCAGTTCACGTTCTCTGCTTTGTGTTTGTAGTTGGAGATGTGCTCGACCGACTTCCTGCTCTGGCTGCCTGTGTCACGTCTTCCTTGTCCTTATGGACTCCATTCCTCTGGAACAGTAAGCCAAAATAAACTCTCTCTTCCTTAAGTGGCTAAGGTCATGATGTTTATCACAGCAATAGAAAAGAAACTAACATATCAAATGAGTGTATGGTTGGTGGAGGCAATGGTATTTTAATGGCCCTTTTTTTTCTAAATATAATTCTTTTTTGATACTACCTCAAGAAATTTAATATTAATGAGCGTTTCTGCTTTGTCAGTTTGTAGTCTGTTTTAGTTTGTGCCTCATTGTTAATAGCTTCCTTACTCATATTAATTCTTTAGGTTAGGATGGAAATTATTTGGTTTCATCATGTCACCTTCATAACATCATTATATATGTGTCATTTATACTTAGTTGCTATAAATGGATCTATTATCCATACATGGTTCTGTATTACCAGTCATTGGTCATTACAAGCATTGGTTCATGGAGTACTCAGGTCTTCCAAATGGCACCATATTTCACTATATGATTTTCAGAAAAGTCACACTTGCTATTATCACCACGGATTACATCGGGAAGGTTTTTAAGTATTGAGAAGCTGTCAAACCCATGGTGGCAGATACAATTTTCCTCAGATAGTGAGCTTTTCTTTTAAGGTTGAGTGACGTGATTGGCAAAAAACGCTGTGGGTTGTTTGCCCTGAAACAATGGTCTTCCTTAATTCATGTTGGAGGAAAATGTGTGCTGAACACCTGAGCCTGAAGTTTGTCTGTCAGTCAAATTTTTATAGAAAAATATTCCATGAAAAAGACAAACTTAGCTCATTGCTCACAGGTCAGCATAATATTTGGGGCAGATATACTTAGCCGTGCACCAGGAAGCATTTCATGGGTGTTTCCATCTCGTCACATACTGGATTCAAATGACGCGTGCGGAAGAGCTGAGATTTACTAAAAATGAATGACTATTACATTATTACTTGCTTCTCAAGGACATTTTTAGTGCGACCGGTGCTTATTTCAAGGCACCAGTAGGTGGGGAAGGTTGTAGTGATGCTGTCTGGCCCTGAGTGAAACAGCTGTTTACTTACCATTGTTTTGTGCTATCAGTGCAAATGTCAGTACAGTGAAAGACACAAGTAATGTTTAACTGTTGTAACAAAACGTCGATCTGCCATGGTATTTTCCTGAAAGTGTCTTGGTAATCCCAGGAGTCAGTGAGATGTACTTCAAATTAACACAAGAAAGAGGAAGGCAGGGGTTGGGGTGGGCGTGGGAGTCAGATGACATCAGAAAGGTTGTGAGTTGATCACTGTTGAAGTTGGGCCAAGGGTCCCATAGGGGTTTGATGTCTTACTTGGTCTACTTTGACACGAACTTGAACTTTTTCATAAGCCTAGAATAGAGAGGCCAGAGCCCCGGGAATCTAGCTTCAATCCTGGTGGGGAAGACCTGGAGTTTACGGTGATTCTGCTTATGGGTGGGGAAGATGGAAGAACAGGGAAGGTTTGGATAGGGAGAATGGTTTTGCAGATCTCAGGGGAGCACCCACATTAAGTGGTGGAGTACAGACCCCTCAGTGGTCACCTGGTACTTCAAAGGATGGACTTGGCTGTTAGAATGAGAGTGTGCCAATACAGTGAGCCCAGTTAAGAAGCCTTTCTCAGTGTGCTGGGCTCACTGATTGGGCCTTGGTTAATCGCCTCCAGCCCTGACAGCCTTCATAGGCCTTTCTGTGTCCCTGGTGCTTGGCACTGTCCCATGGGTATTAAATCTTTTATCCTCTGGTGCTCTGATTATCTCCTGGGATTAAGGGTGTTAGAAAGGCCCAGAAGGAGAGGCAGCCTTTGGTTTCTTTGGGAAACTTCAAGTAGATCTTATCCCTGCTGCGTCTGTTATGATGAGAGCTAAGGGGAGGGACAGGGAATCTCAAGAAGGGGCAAACTCACAGAGACTCTTTAAGCCTCATTCCGGCTGACATTTGTAGACTCCGCCCACTATGTTCGGTGCACGTGTTTACTAGGGGTGTTCAGAGTTCAGACACTGTCATGGTCGAGGCTAACCTGGTGGTGTGGATCTGAACCCACGGGACTCAGTCAAGGAGGATTCAAGTCCTTTCCCTTACATCGTGTGCACTTGATCCCATGGCTAGCCTCTTCCAAGTTTTGATTTCTTTCTGTCTGAAGTAGAGTAAAGCCCATCTTCCTCATTGGTTTGGAGGGAAGGTCTGTGAGGTGTGCATGCACAGGGCTTGCACAGTTAGTACCCTGTGGATGTTGGTGCGCTTTCGCCTTTCCTTGGTCCTTGCCTCTCTCTCCTGGTGTTACACACTAGGATGGAATAAAGAAGAGTCATGACCCACTCAAGTGAACAGATGGCTTTCTAAGTGGCCATCTTTACCGGCCTTGCATCTTCCTTACCATCCTTTCAGGCAAGGCTTTCTCTACTCAGTGCTAAATGACTAATCAAAGAAGCCAACCAGTCCCATCTGGAGCCAAGAGAGATCCTTCTGTTGGAAACATTTGGGGACCTCTGTGTCCTGGAGAGCATCAATGCCTTCCAGGGACTGGATGAATGAGGCAAAGCCAGTGCCTGCTGCTGTCCACCTTGCTTAGTGTTGCAGAGCCGACATGCTGGTTATAGTCCCTGAAAAGTCCAGCTCCGGCATCCTTGCGGGGGAGCTGCCCCATGCTCGGCACTTGCTCTTCTGCTCCGAGTCATTATCTTTTAATCCTGGACTTTAGACATTTGTCCTCAGGATTACTAGGCATCTGTCCCATTGTAGAGGACAATACTACTGGTAGAAGATGCACCAGGGTAGTCTGTTGTCCTTGTATCTCAAGATCACCTGGTGTGAATTGTGAGATTTGCCTGATTCGAAATCTTTTGCTCATTATTGCTTAACTACAGGTGAATATATATATATATATATATATATATATATATTTATATGAATATGACAGTGTTTCTCTGTAGCCCTGGCTGTTATAGAACTCACTCTGTAGACCAGGCTGGCACCGAACT
This sequence comes from Neodon shergylaensis, assembly GCA_025134845.1. Lineage (NCBI taxonomy): Eukaryota > Metazoa > Chordata > Mammalia > Rodentia > Cricetidae > Neodon > Neodon shergylaensis. Next base: position 4,452,771 of record JABTXL010000003.1, on the reverse strand, counting down.
TATAGATCTACCAGCTCTGCCTCCTGTGTGCTAAAATTAAAGGCATGTGCCACTACTGCCCAGCCAAGATGAATCTTTATATGCTGTTTTCCAGACCTAAGTTCTGTGTTTGCCATGACTTTGGGTGGTATAGCCAAGGGTGGACTGACAAAGCTGGGGGACATCAGAGAAGGGAGGGAAATGGGAGGAGGGGACAAGGTGGAAATTTTTCATAAAAAACTATAAGTATATTCCATATCAAAAAAAGATAAGTCAGAATTCATGATTTTTTTCAAGCCAAGTCTTCATGTTTAAAAACACCAAGATAAAAATATTATAAAATAGGATGCTGTCCTCCATTAATATATGGCATTTTATGTTTTTATGGATAAGTTAGTCATAAATTTAATAAAAATATACAAGTCAGTATATGTTGATCAAACAAATGTATCTTCATAACTAACCTAGCTGTAGGCTGTTGTTTTTCAAGCTCTGTGTGAAATATGTCCCGGAGGGAACCTACAGTCATGCAAGACCAGAAGAGGAGAGACTAGGTGCTACCCAGACTTGTGGAACATTTGGTCTTTGTCTTGAACTGGGCTAGGGAACTCTGATCAGGCAGGAGAACAGCTAAAATTGGATCTGGGGCCTTTGTCAAGTCACTGAGAATATTTAAAGAAAATGGATTTTTTTTTGCTATCAATTGCTTTTTTAAAGTAAGTTTTTATTTGCATATATGAATTATAGAAAATAATAGGTTACATTATGACATTCCCTTTGTATATATTTTGATTTGATTCCACTTGTTTCAACCTTCCTTTATCCCAATCATCCTGTTTCCCCAAGTTTCCCCCATCCTCCCCTTCTCACTTTTCTCTCCCCATCCCCCGTTACCCCCATCCCACCCCACCCCCAAGATCCCAATTTTCTCCCCGGCAATTTTGTCTACTTCCCATAGCCAAGAGGATAATTATATGTTTTTCCTTGGGTTCACCTTCTTATTTAGCTTCTTTAGGTTCATCAATTATATACTCCGTGACCATTATTTATGGCTAGAAACCAATTATGAGTGAGTACATCCCATGTTCATCTTTTTGGGTCTGGGTTACCTCACTCAGGATAGTGTTTTCTATTTCCATCCATTTGCATGCAAAATTCGAGAAGTCATTGTTTTTTACCGCAGCGTAGTACTCTAATGTGTATATATTCCATACTTTCTTCATCCATTCTTCCAGAAGGGCATCTAGGTTGTTTCCAGGTTCTGGCTATTACAAATAATACTGCTATGAACATAGTTGAACAAATGCTTTTGTCATGTGTTAGGGCATCTCTTGGATATATTCCCAAGAGTGGTATTGCTGGGTCCAGGGGCAGGTTGATCCCGAATTTCCTGAGAAACCGAAACACTGATTTCCAAAGTGGTTGCACAAGATTGCATTCCCACCAGCAATGGATGAGGGTACCTCTTCCTCCACAACCTCTCCAGCAAAGGCTATCATTGGTGTTTTTGATTTTAGCCATTCTGACAGGTGTAAGATGATATCTCAAAGTCCTGTAGTTCCCCCTTACTTTCTTCTATGACTTTTTATTTCTGGTGACCTAATCAGCTTCAGGAGAGTGATAGGAACATGGGTGAGGGGTCATTTCAGGAGCATGGTCATCCCACTGAAGAAAATGCCTTTTCTTTCACTGCACCCTCTGTCTGTTGACTTTTAGGAAAGGGTAGGACTTTGTGAGCCAGCCATCCATCTTCCTGGTTATCTTGTTTCAATTTTGCTTTTTCATGGCAAACAGTACCAGAGAGATATCCAACAGCTATCTTTGCCCATGACTTCCAGGACAAAGTTTCAGATTCATCTGTTTCAGGCTAGTGGGAACATAGATGTTCTGTAGTAACAGGGGCGGCTGGGCTGCGTCCCCAGCACCCGGCCGCCCACATGGCTAGCTTTGTACCCGAAATAATTACACAGAAACGGTATTCATTTAAACACTGCCTGGCCCGTTATCTGTAGCCTCTTATTGGCTAGCTCTTACATATCGATCTAACCCATTTCTAGTATCCCTGTAACACCACAAGGTGCGCTTACCAGGGAGGATCTTAACCTGCGTCTGGCGGGAGTGGGAGAATCATGGCGACTCACTGACTCAGCTCCTTTCTCCCCCAATCCTGTTCTGTTTACTCCACCCATCTAAGGGTTGGCCTATCAAATGGGCCTAGGCAGTTTCTTTATTAGTTAACCAATGAAAGCAACAGATAAGATACAAGACCCACCTCCATCAATGTTCCCTAATAGAATACAGCAGGCATGCATGGAATTTGTCTGGTCAAGCCCAGAAGGAAGGCGTTTCTTAATGGTGTCTGCAGTGAAGAAGAAAGTCCATCCGCATGACAAACTGGCTGTGATTCCCAGAACCCTTGAACCCTAAGCCTCCAGTGGCTGAGCATCTTCAAGCATCGACACCAAGGGACGTTAATGGAAAATCAGTTGGCACAGCCCAGCCCAGGTCGGATTCCTGGGGAGACTCCACTGATGTCAACATTCCCAATGTTGTGCAGCATCTCAGGAGATGAGAGGTTGATGTAGGGCTCCAGAAAGGGTATCTGAGGTCACTGTTCCTCAGCCGGGTTCCCACAACCATCTGCAGGAAGGCGTGGGTGGACTCCAGCATGTGCCCAGGCTTCAGGGAGGAATGCACGGACCAATGCAGAGCCGGTGTCCTGTGTCTAGAAAGAATAATGAAAACTCTAGCATTTCCCAGACACTGTGCCCTGTTCGGTGCCAGTCTTCTGTGGCTTAGAATGCTGAGCCCAGAAGTACTGGAGGTGGTCAGGTGTGTCTCCTGTTCCTTGCCTAGAAAAGGGCACCAAGGAAGGGGTAGAAGCCATTCATGTTCTAGAAAATCTGCGGGAATTACAGAGATTGTTCCATTTAGGGACAAAGGGACCCCAAGGATGGCTTCTATGACTGGTTGATGGTTTTGATAAGCATGTAAACTTTGAAGCTTAAGTATTATTGGTCTTAGACTATCTTACCAGCCAGGCACATCGCTGTGCAAAGTCATTGCTGCAGTTGATCTGAATTCTTGTGGTTAACTGTGTCCAGAACCATGATCCACCCACGGAAGGTGCCGTGGTCTTGGAGGCAGGTAGCATGGTATATAAACTGGATGTACGGATGGTGTAGACCTAGAAATATATTCTACATTTATCATAATCACATCTCGGAAGTGAACTTCGATAAGCTGTTTAATTTCTCTGAGGCACATTTCTTCGTCTCTGAAATGTGGGCAAGACCCATGACATGATGAGGTTTGGCAGACAATGCATTTAAGTTAAAAAGACAAAGCTTGGTATTCTCCAGCAGGCACATATAGAGGTACTGTTGGGGTTGCTCGCTTGTCTGGTTTGGACATCCTCAGACCTTTGTCGGCTGTGTTTCTCTGGTGCCATTTTCTTCCTTGCATGATTCATGTAGCCACGTTTCAGCTTTTACTCACCATAATTTTCCTGGTGACCAGGGTTCTCAAGATTTTTTTTTTTAGTTCTTCCTATCATATAGGAAAATGATGATGTAAACTAACTCAGAATGATTTTATGTAGATCAATGAATCACCCCTCTAAGCAGTAATTTTAATTTTAAAATGAATTACCTATACAAGACCTTTGCAAGAAGCTTCCTGTACAAAAAGCAAATAAAATAACCCAAGGGTATTAGCGAATGATGTCAGATTTCAACATGAGGTTCCGTTTGCCCTAAGGATAGAGGTCTGCCCAGTGATCCGTTCCCTATGGGGGAGCGAGTGGTTCAGTAGCTCATAAAAGCCTCACATGGAGGGAAATCTCCATAGCCCAGACAAGAGCTGGCTTCCTGTCATTCCCCTTCAGCCAGTTCCTAACAGGTCACCCAAAGACTCAGGCCTTTTAATTGTGGCTGTCAGTGAGTCAGTTGAAAAACACAATTCTTCACTGCTTTTTTTTTCAAGCATGGTCTCTCAAATCCACTTTCCTCTCTCTCAATTTCTATTTCTTCTGCCTTAGACCCGTTTCCTATTCATCTCACAATGTTGATACTAGACAGAGTCCTAATTGCTCACCTCTTCATAAAAGATGCTGATTTAAAACATTTTTTATAATTCTTTGAGAATTTCATACAATGTATTTTGATCACATTCACCCCACCACCTCCCAGATCCACCTCGACCTCCCTATAAACTCTTGAACTTTGTGTCCTCTTCTCTTCCTTTATAAAAATTAGATGTCAGGCTTTTGAATGACATGTACTTTGGAGCTCTTCCGTCAGGACACCCTGGGATCATTACTTAAATTCTTTGAGACTTAGTTTTTTTTTTTTATTCTCCTTAACAATGGGTTACTAATAGCATTCAATAGTGAGTTACTAATAGTATGTACATAGCAAGGTTGTTGAGTAAATCTGATGAGTTCCTGTAAAGACAGGAAAATGGTTTCAGGTAGCGGAGAACAGAGAGATAGGATAGCCAAGTCAAGTGTGTGATTCTGCGCTGGACTATGTTATGCTAAAGGATATTATAGGACCATTAACGAGATTAGAATTTTATCTGAAGACTAGATGGTGGCAATGATGGATGGTGTGTTCCTGACACCATCTAGTGTATTGACAGCATTAGAGAATGTCTTTTGCATAAAAGATTCAACAAGAGACATTTAGGTAGAGGTGTTAATTGGAGGCATTCCAGTTAGTAACTGATGAAAATTGTTTTGAACATTAAAAAGCCACCAAGTTCCTGTCTGCCAAGCTTCTGGCATTGGGCTGGGACTCAGGGCAGGGGAGCCCTTGCTTTCAACTTCTCTTATCTCTCTGGTGCGTGGTGACTCCAGGAGCTTCATCATGTTCTACCTTCATCGTCTCCCTTCCTTCACTAGAGATCCTTCTGGGGTCTCGCAAAGACCAGACTCCCATCTTAGCTTCCCATTGGAGGATCCTTGCAATCACTCGTTTATCTGTTCTAGATTTTTATCTTTCATGTATTTTAGACATCCTTGTTTATCTCCACCATAATATTGCTGCTCTTTTCAATTCTCCTTCTCAGAAAGCCCTTTCTGCTCGTCATTTCTGACAATTTAGTTCTAGGTTTTTCTTTCTTTTTTTTTTTTTATAGGAAGATTCTCAGATCTAGATTTGTGTCTTGGTTGGTCACTAGTTCCCTTACATCTTCAACCTTTGACAGAAACTTGATTATTTGCTCTGGTCTGTGGGGATTTCATTCTTTACATTTATTGTGAATTTTTTCCTAGCCTGATTTAGAAGACTGGTAACCTCGGAGCCAGAAGAACCACTGTGATGAAAATCTTCATAAGCTTTAGAGTTCGGTTTGTTTTAGCTATTTGTTCACTGCTAAACTTCAGAGCTTAGAAAACTGGTCTGTAGTAGATATTCAGAGAATATTTACAATATTTTGTAAGTGTCATAGATTTTATTGAATATCCTATAGCATATAGCATTGATATTTAGAAATATGCATTATAAAACATTAGTGGATGGACAGATGGGCTGAATTGACCAGTCAGACACACTTCTTGTCATGAATGGTCTGGTGTTTCAGCTGCAAGAGGGAAAGTTGAGTAACCACCTTTGTTTATAGTAATTGGGATATCGACTGTAAAGTCCTTTAAGAGGACTGTAATGTCTTTTCAGAGGCAGTGGCCAAGGATGACAGCCCTTATTACATTATTTATGGACCTTCCCATATCCTCCCTTTGGGGTTTTCTTAGAAGTCATTTGATATGGTCAATTTTTTTTCCTCTTTGGATGAGGAGTCATTCTGGTCTTAGCATGTCCTGCTTGATGAGATGTCCCTCTGACATGAAAAGGGAATGAAAAGATGAGCTATGAACACAGTTGAGCAAATGTCCTTGTGCAATGAGTGTGTATCCTTTGGGTATATGCTCAAGAGTGGTATTGCTGAGTCTTGAAGTAGCTTGATTCACAATTTTCTGAGAAACCAACCACACTGATTTCCAAAGTGGCTGTACAAGTTTGCATTCCCACCAGTGATGACTAAGTATTCCCCTTACTCCACATCCTCTCCAGCATAAGCTATCCTTGGTGTTTTTGATCATAGCCATTCTGACTGGTGTAAGATGGTATCTCAGAGTTGTTTTGATTTGTATTTCCCTGATGGCTAAGAAGTTGAACAGTTCCTTAAGTGTCTTTTGGCCACTTGCAATTCCTCTGTGGAGAATTCTTGGTTTAGATCTGTACCCAATTTTTGATTGGATTGTTTGATGTCTAGTTTCTTAAGTTCTTTATATATTTTGAGGATCAGTCCTCTGTCTGATGTGGGGTTAGTGAAGATCTTTTCTCATTTTGTAGGCTGTCATTTTGTCTTTGTGACTGTGTCCTTTGCTTATAGAAGCTTCTTAGTTTCAGGAGGTCCCATTTATTAATTGTTGCTCTCAGTGTTTGTGCTACTGGGGTTATATTTAGGAAGAGGTCTCCTGTGCTTATGCATTCAAATATACTTCCCACGTTCTCTTCAGTAAGGTTCAGTGTAGCTGGATTTATGTTGAGGTCTTTGATCTATTTGAACTTAAGTTTTGTGGATGGGGATAGACATGGATCTCTTTGCATGCTTCTACATGTTGATATCCAATTAATGGCAGTACCATTTGTTGAAGATGCCTTTTCCCCATTGTATAATTTTAGCTTCTTTGTCAAAAATCAGGTGTTCATAGGTGTGTGTATTAATATCTGGGTCTTCAGTTCAATTCCATTGGCCAACCTGTCTGTTTTTATGCCAATACCAAGCTATTTTCATTACTGTAGGCTCTGTAATAGAGCTTGATGTCAGGGATGTGATGCCTCTGGATGTTCCTTTATTATAAAGGGTTGTTTTGGTTATTCTGTCTTTTGTTTTTCTATATGAAGTTGAGTATTGTTCTTTTGAGGTCTGTGAAGAATTGTGCTAGAATTTTCATGGGGATTGCATTGGATCTGTAGGTTGCTTTTAGAAGGATTGCCATTTTTTGCAATGTTGATCCTATCTACCCAATAGCATGGGAGGTTTCAATTTTCTGATATCTTTCTCAGTTTCTTTCTTCAAAGACTTAAAGTTCTTGTAATACAGGTCTTTCACTTCTTAGGTAGTGTTACTCCAAGATATTTTGTTATTTGTGGCTATTGTAAATGGTGATGTTTCTCTGATTTCTTTCTCAGTTCCTTTATCATTTGTATATAGAAGGGCTACTAATTTTTTTTTGAGTTGATCTTTTATCCTGACCCATTACTGAAGGTGTTTATCAGCTGTAAAAGTAGCTCATAGAATTTTTGGGGTCATTTATTTATACTATCAGATCATCTGCAGATAGGAGAAATTTAACTCCTTCCTTTCCAATTTGCATCCCCTTGATCTCCTTTTATTGTTTTATTGCTGTAGCTAGAACTTCAAGTACTATGTTGAATAGATATGGAGAAAGTGGACAGCCCTGTCTTGTTCCTGGTTTTAGTGGAATTGCTATGAGTTTCTCTCCATTTAATCTGACATTGGCTATCAGTATATTGCTTTTATTATGCTTAAGTATGTTCCTTGTATCCCTGATCTCTTCAAGGCCTTTATCATGAAGGGGTATTGGATTTTGTCAAAGGCTTTTTTCAGCAGGATCCCTTCTTTCTAAACCAAATTTGGTCACAATTTCTCAATTTCCTTGCACTTTTTTTTTAAAAATAAAATTAAAGTTAGCTTTATAAATCTCACTAAAGTTAATTTTTCTTCCTCATATGGCTGCATTTTCTCAAGATGGATGTGGATGGCCGTTTTTTTTCCTTGAAACTCTTTTTTTCTCCATGTTTCTGTGACAATCACATAATTTTCTCTCCACATTTCTACTGCACGTTACTTCTCTGTTTCTGTTGGTTCTCACTTTTTGTTCTCTCCCCTCAGAGGTTTTTATCCAATTTTTCCTGCTTATTGATGCTTCTATTTTTTTAATCTAGTGGTATCCTCTGAGTAATAGAATTAAACATTCAATTACATACATGAGACTTCTACTTGGATGCTGAATTGATAATTAAAACTCATCGTGGTCAAAATGGGAGTACTGATTACCATAAAAATGTGTGATCTACTTTTTCCTACTTCTCTCCTGCCTATTGTTCCCCTTTTCTCTATTCTGCTCAGTATCAACCATTATAGACTTACCGAATCTTGGATGTGGAAGCGGCTTGGGGATTTCTCACTTAAATGCTTTCATTTTATGCATGAGCTCCAAAGGGAGGCAGCGATGGGTGAAAACTGCTTAAACCCAATAACTTTAAAGCTGCAACTAGAAGCAAAGTTTCCTGGCTCTACGTTTTCATTTGTAGATGATATTTTCTACTTTCTCCTTTGAGCATCTGTGTTTAAAGAAAAGAATGCCTGTGGCGGCTTACTTTAGTTGGTCTTCTGGAGTCATTCATTGACTCCTGAGCTCTGATCAGTTCCAAGTTTGAGCCTATTTTATGGAATCCCACACTGCATTTCCGAGGTGGTAAATACCTGGCACATGCGTTATGACTCCCTGACCCATCCACAGAAAACAGCAGTATTCATCCATGATACTGGTGAAGGGTGATACACGCTTAGGAGGCATCACAACAGAACGTTCTTTTTAGACCTCCACTATTAACTGATCAGAGCTGAATTTTAACATGAGATCTACTTTGCTTTATACAAAGTCAAACTTTTTCTGATCTCATTTTTTTAAAAATATTTATCCCTGGAGGCAAAGTAATTTGATTTAGGGTGTTAGAGAGTGGTAGTGAAATACTATATGTGAGCAGCAACATCTGGGAGCAGTGCTGAACCAGTTATTATAACGTTGTAGTGGCGGAAATGCTCAGGGCAGAAAGTCTGTTTCTCTCCAGTATAGCAGGTAGACAAATGGCTTTGAGTTCAAGTTCAACTCTAAGCAATTTATCAACAGTGTGATTTTTAGGCTAGTTTCTTAATCTCTCTGAACTTCCCTTAAACAAAATCTAGTTTATATAAACTATGCTGGTCCTCACTCATAAATAAGCCTTAGACCTAGCATAAAAAGTCTTAGTGTGCTTTGAAGCTGTATGAGGAGAAGAGTTTATACTGTCTTAAAGATTTAATCCATCTTTAGGAGTCTGATATCTGTGTTTGGTCCTGCAGATGATGCTGACTGGTTGTATGGTAACCTTGAGCAAGTGTCTCAGCCTTTCTGAGATTCCCTGTTGAACCCAGGGTCCTTTAATAGTTTTAGTTTCTATAGCCCCCAGACTGTGGCAGATGCATGCTGATCAGTCAATTACCTAATGAACCAATTCATCCAACGAACATTCACTGTGCATCTAAGTGTGCCAGGGATGGTGCTGGTGATAAAGTTGTCTGCAGGGAAGACTCAGTCCTGTCCTTATATGAAGTGACTTATGTTCAGATTGAAGAGTTCTTGATGCTGGAACAAGCTGAAACATTGTCGCTTTAGGCAGAGACTCCAGCTCTCTGAGAGGAATCTGGCATCTTTGCCTCCTCTGTACCATGTTCCCCAGAGAAGGATTAAGGAATTTCCCCAAGTGTCCTAGCTGGAGACAACAGCAGTGCTGCAGAGATGCTTCTCTTGTCTGGTGAGTGACCCGTGTCCAAGAGACCATGCTCTTTCTTGAGAACATGGACAGCCATTTTCCTGATCCCTCTGGAGCTTATAACGCTAAGGGTTTGTGCCAACTTGAAAGTCATCCAAGCAAAGAGCAGATCTCAAGAATGGCTGCAATTTCTTGGTGGGGAGTTTTGTTCTGTGGCAATAGTACAGGGTTCTGTGGAATGAATATCATGTCAACACTATTTAATAATTCCGTAACCACTGACCATTTAATTACGTGGTAATTGTCACTTAGTGGCCGGGTAATTGCACAGTAAGTACCATCTAATTTCAGGGTAAAGGGTAAATACAAGATTATTTCAGGCTCCTTAGGCACAGTATAGGTCATTCAGGAATTAGGTTTGGATTGACTAAGTATAAATTACCTAGAAATCTGTTTTCGGGTGATTACTCCTGCTCCTGTCATCCGTTCCTGACAAAGCTCCTAACGGTTGTGGTACAATTAAAGAGAGATTTTTAAGATTTTAGGCCCCAGGAACTTAAAGGGATACCACTCATTCTTCTGACCAATCATTGCCCACTGTGCAAGCAACGGTGAAGGAGGAGATGGAGGAAAGAGAGAGCAGTTCTGTTCTCTTTCTTCTGCCAGCAGCTTTCTTAAGATGATGTGGTTGCCTCAATATCGATGTTAAACAGAAGAGTTGCTGATTTCATGACACGTGAATCCAATATTAAATTCTCCATACCACTCATCCTGAGCGCAAGAGGGGCTCCTTGAAAGCCATGCTCACTTGCTAATCCCTGGAACCTAGAAATGTGCCGTCACTTTTAGAAAAAGTCTATGTGCATGTACATAGGTAAAGTAGACTTTGAGACAAGCTCGTGGTAGGGTGTGGAGGTTGGTACTCACAATATGTCGGCGAGCATCCTTCTAGCAGAAGACAAAAGTAAGACAAGGTCGCATGAAGCTAGAGGTGTAGACTGGGTGCTGCGGCCATAAGCCAAGGATGCCTGGACCCAGAGCCTCTCACAGAAGTGAGGACAGACCAATATCTTGATTTCAGATGTCTAGACTCCAGAATGGTGAGGAAACGGGTTTCAGCTGTTCTGAGCTACTTAGTTATTACAGCATCCTTGGTGGAAGTAATGATCTCTGTTAGAAACTGTGGGGTGGCAGAAGCTCTATGCCTCTCTGGCATCATCCAGAAACATCCTGCTTAATTTTGGTGTGGCTCGAGCTGAGGAACAGCCTTAAAGAGATACCTGGAAAACTTCAGCCTCATCTCCCATGGGGGCATAGAGCAACACTCTGCAGTCCCTGTAGCAGAGATGCTAGGGAACTCAGCCGGTCACCAAGCAGGTACTAGGGTCTGGCAAAAAACTCGTCCCAGGCTTCCTGTGTTAGCTTGGTATCGTATGAAAAGGCATAATCATCTTCATTATGAGGGGAATTTGTTGTTTTTCTGGTTAAAAGAAAATAGTTTAAAAGTCAGGTCCAGATAGAATCACACCCCTCCATTCCCGGCTCATCTTTTTCATTGGCCTTAGCAGGTTTCTCAACGTGATGGAAAGAATGAGAACACACACTTCAGGGTCAGATGAGCTGGGGCTTAAAGCCTCATTCTACTGATGAGTGTGTGGCCTTAGAAAAGTGTCTTTTCTTTTTTTAAAAAATTTATTTAAATAACAATTTTTTCATTTATTTTTCATGCTGACCACAATTTCTTCTCCTTCCTCTCCTCCTGTTCTTCCCGTTTCCCATCTACCCCCTTCTTATCCACTTCTCTATCTCCATTCAGAAAGGGACAGGTCTCCCTTAAACAAAGCATCGCATATCAAGTCAAGGAAGGACTGAGCTCCTCCCTTTGCATCAAGGCTGGGTGAGGTAATCCAACAGGTTCCCAAAAGCCAGCTAAGTGCCAGGGACAGGTCCTACTCTCACTGCTAGGAACTTTGCAAAGAGACCAAGCTACACAACTGTTACACACATGCAGAGGGCCTAGGTCCGTCCATTGCGGGCTCTCCAACTGTTGTAGACAAGTGTCTTAGAGTTCTTGTGTCTCAGTTTCCTGTGCTTTCAGGCCAGGAGTACACACACACACACACACACACACACACACGAGTGCGCACATGCATATACACACACACCACACATACATGTGTGAATAGAGCAGAGAGTTTGTGCTGAGAGTTAAGCACAGCTATTATTTCTCTACTGAAAGCGCAGGGTAATGCAAAGCAAGCATTCCCAATGTTCTTACACACCTTTCATGCATATTTGTTAAGTGGCTGCGCTGTAGTCCATTCAACACATGTGACAGAGATGATAGATTTGGTCATTAGCCACATTGCCTCCCTTTTCCTATCAATGAGCTTCCTTTGAATTAATCCGTCCCCCTTCTACTCCACCCTGAGCTACTGGAGTCCTCATCTTTTTCTGTGGCCCTATTTCCCCAGCCCTAGCCATGAGCTCACATCTTGGGAAGGCAAAGCAATCAGCGCTTCTGTTTATATACCTCAGGCACTCAGGTTTAGACAAACAGGTGCTTGGAGACTGAGACTAAGGCCCCGAAATAACCCGCTCAAGATTGTACCTATCTTTATGAGTCTACGCGAGGAAGCTAGCCAGCCGACAGGAGGATTAACAATAAAGGATTTAAAGACCTTCACTAAATAAAAATAGCACAAGCCATTCTCTAGGAGGCCTCCTGAGTCTTCATTGAGTTTAAGTGCTACATGTAAAGTCAGGTTGATTTTTAGGGGTTTTGAGTCATTTTTCTCCCGGAGCTCTCCTCATTCCTGTAACAGTGTTCTCAGCTCAGTTACACATGGCGTTCTGCACACCTGCCTGTCCTTGTTCCATTTGGGCTGGAGAGAGGACACCATATTCAGGCTCTAGACTAGGTAGCCAGAAAAGGTTCATTTTCAGATCTATGTATCTGTCTGTCTGTCTGTCTATCTATCTATCTATCTATCTATCTATCTATCTATCTATCTATCTATCTATCTATCATCTGTTTAGTGTGTGTGTGTATTTGTAGTATTATCCTTTGAAGGTCAATTTTGATCTATGGTCAGTGTCTTAATTCCCTTCCCCCCACTGATTTACAATGCCATACAGATAGGAAGATACTTTAGATCATAATCTCAGAAAAAAGTATTTTTTCTTTTTCTTTTCTTTTTTTTTTTTCGAGACACGGTTACTCTGTAGCTTTGGGGCCTGTCCTGGAACTAGCTCTTGTAGACCACGCTGGCCTCGAACTCACAGAGATCCACTTGCCTCTGCCTCCCAAGTGCTGGGATTAAAGGCATGCGCCACCACTGCCCAGCAAAAGTATTTCTTGAAAGAGTGATAAGCAACAGAAAACCTTCCTTGTTGGGTATTTCTACTTTCTTAGCAAAGGCATTTACCAGGTCTCATGCATATTCCTATTTAATTATTAGAAAAAATTGGAGGTTGACCTGTTGCTTCTGTTTCTGTAGGACAACTGAAGCCTAGGGAAGTCCTCTGACCCAGCTAAGGGACACATGGCTAGTGAGGCGTGAAAGGGTACAGATTCAGATGGACAGGAAGGCACACTGTGAGTGAATCACCTTGGCTGTTGAATACAGTCTTTTTGGGGCTTACAAGAGTTGTGTGTCTGTGCTGTTGAACAGAATACCTCAGACTGGACAGTTTTTTAAACACAGTCACTTATTTCTTATATTCCTAAGGCCAGGAGAACCAAGATGAATGTGCTAGCATTTGATTTGGACCTTCTTGATGTATACTCATTTGGCAGAAGGTGGAAGGCTTACAGGGGTGTTCAACTTTTTAACATTGTTACATGACAATTATTTACATATGTGTTGGGCTGCTTTCATAGCTATTGTGAGACACGTGTGTCCTGAGGGTCATAATTCAGACATGTCTTAAGTCTGTGGTGGTGCAATATGTTCTCATGAGTGTTAGTCTTAAATCTATCATGATGTAATATATACTCATGAGCATTACCTCTGATCCCCATGGCAAAAGCTCTTCCTCCTCCATCTCTCCATACTTTATAGGGTCATTTTCTTTCTTTCTTCCTTCCTTCCTTCCTTCCTTCCTTCCTTCCTTCCTTCCTTCCTTCCTTCCTTCCTTCCTTCCTTTCTTTCTTTCTTTCTTTCTTTCTTTCTTTCTTTCTTTCTTTTTTGATTTTTGAGACAGGGTTTCTCCATAGCTTTTGGTTCCTGTCCTGGAACTAGCTCTTGTAAACCAGGCTGGCCTCGAACTCACAGATATCCGCCTGCCTCTGCTTCCCGAGTTCTGGGATTAAAGGCGTGCGCCACCACCGCCCGGCGGGTCATTTTATTTCTAGAGGAGAAGATGGCATCACTGCAGTGGCATTCTTTCTCTGTAAGTTCCATACTTGTCCCACAGGACTATGTCCCTTCTGCAGTATCTTAAGGTAAGGGAAATTATTAGAGAAAGATGTTTGAGAGAGCAAGTCCTATCACCATCATTTTTGAGATCTTGGAGATCTGCAGGAAGAGCTTGCAGGAGACAATGAATCTTTAAGAGTTATCCCCCTCCCCTGCTACTGTCACAGCTGGAGACAGTATCAATACATCTCCACAACTTTTTCTGGAGGGCCTTTGCTGAAATTTCACTTCTGGTTGCTTTAGCACTTGTGTGGGATAAGCAAACCCCACTGCTACTGAAGCTGTCACATGAACTTGGAGCTGGGAAGAAACAGGTGTTGGATAGACCGCTCAGCAAATGCTGGCTTGGCTCTGATGTGGGCAAGTGGCTGGTCTAACATAGATTGTCATGGATCAGCAAGGATCATGGGCTGGCAAAGGACATGGGAATGGAGCAGGGATGATGAAGCCATCAGGCTACAAAGGAAGTATTAAGGACAGCCCAGGGCAGCACAAAGCCCTCTGAGCTATTCTTGGCCGAATTTCATCAACAGACAAAGGATTGTTGACAGAGGTTTCTGTCCCACCAGGTCCCACAGTGATTAAGTCCCAAAGAAGTACACAGAGGCCTACATTAATTATAAACTGGTTGACCTATTAGCTTAGGCTTCTTATTAACTTTTATATCTTAACCCATAATTCTTGTCTGTGTTTGCCACTTGACTTGGTACCTTTTATCAATGAGGCATTTTCATCTTGCTTCCCCTGTGTCTGGATGATGACTGCAGACTGAGACTTTTCTTTTCCCAGAATTCTCCTGTTCTTGTTGTCTCGCCTATACTTCCTGTTTGTTCACCCTGCCTATACTTCCAGCCTGGCTACTGGCCAATCAGTGTTTTATTAAAGGAATACAAGTGACAAATCTTTATAGGGTTGAAGACCATTTTCCCACAGCATCCCCAACTTTTCAAAACAAAAACTCTAAATCTAAATCTAAACTCCTTTGTTTAGCTTTTTTTCTGACTATTATTCTTAGCAACTTGTAGCCAACACTCTAACCAAAAACAAACATTCATAATCCATTTTTTGGGGGGGGGATGTGATCGTTGTTTTCCAGGCTACTTCCTGCTGATTGGGGGCATTGAAAATCTTATGAGGACCCAAAGAAAATTTAGAATTATAATCAAGTCCTGACTGAAGTATTCTGTGAGGCATGATCATCTCAGTCAGCAGTCTTGAAACTGTTCTGGATATATATATATATATATACATACACACACATATACACACACACATATATATATATATTTTGTTTTTCTTTTTATTTTATTTTTTTATTTTTTGTTTTTTTATTTATTTATTAAAGATTTCTGCCTCCTCCCCGCCACCGCCTCCCATTTCCCTCCCCCTCCCCCGATCAAGTCCCCCTCCCTCGTCAGCCCGAAGAGCAATATAGAACTCAGACATCTGGACCATCTGTTCCTATTGGAGATTTTTCAGGGGGTCTTCCTTGATCAAGTCTCATTTTTCTTAACCCAGAATGAATCCACAGCCTCTCATTTCCTGTGGAAACAAATCAAAACCTCTTCTCCAAAGTAACATATCTTTTGACTTAAATTTTGAAGTCAAGGCATTTTCAAAATACATATATTGGATTAATCCAGCAACTTTTATAATCAAACGTCCTTTAGCAATTGTTGCTCCTTCCTCAACAGACATGAAATTCAAAGATAACACAATATACAGTATCTAGACTCTCTTTGTATTTTCTACCTTCACATGGCTTTATTTTAAACTCTACTTCTTTTTATTTTTTGTTTTTTTGAGACAAGGTTTCTCTGTGTGTCTTTGGCTGTCTTGGAATTCACTCTGTAGACCAGGCTATCCTTGAACTCACAGAGATCCATTTTTCTCTGCCTCTCAAGTGCTGGGATTAAAGGTATGTGCCACCATACCCAACTACTTCTTTTCTTTTTAAAAGGACTTTATCCTTTTTCTTTACTCTCACAAGCCTACATATATTTTTAAACACACTGTAAACCATTTATAGATTTTTTTGTCTGAATCTATCTTTACTGTATATCTTTTTTTTTCTGACCACATGAGCCTTTAATTTGCTAAGTGATATGGCTAGGATTAAAGCCATGGCTATGATGGCTGGATCCACCACATTCCTTAGCTTCGTGAGAGTCTAAACTCAATGTGGAGGTACTAGTCAGAGCCATGTGTATTGCTACAACTCTATGGAGTTTCAAGGTTCCTGCCACCACTAAGAAGCATACTGTCAGCTAGTCATAAACACCATTTAAATGTTTTGTGGCAGGGCCTCTTGAAATAGCTGCAAGGTTTTTGCAGCTAAAGCTGAGTCAGGAATCCTCTCTTAAATGAGAAGCACTTGCCTCTAGCAAACAGAGCACACCTGAGAAAATGCTGCTACCAAGAAGCCATGTTTAACTCTGTTCTTTTGTGTCTAGAATTACTTCCCAAGCTCTCTCAGGTTTTGTGTAGATATAGTTGTCCACATTGGGTGCCATTTGTTGACAGAGATTTCTGTCCCACCAGGTCCTGCAGTGATTCAGTCCCAAAGAAGTACACAGAGGCCCACATTAATTATAAACTGGTTGGCCTATTAGCTCAGGCTCCTTATTAACTCTTATATCTTATATCTTAACCCATAATTATTGTCTCTGTTAGCCTCGTGGCTTGGTACCTTTTATCAGTGAGGCATTCTCATTTTGCTTTCTTTGCATCTGGGTGAAATTGCAGCCCGAGCCTTTTCTCTTCCCAGAATTCTCCTATTCTAGTTACCCCACCCTATATTTCCTGCCTAGCTACTGATCAATCAGCATTTTATTAAACAAGTACAACTGACAAACCTTTACAGGGTACAAGACCATTGTCCCACAGCAAAGGATGAAAGGCTGGTCCATACCACACCTGTATGGTTGACGTGGCTTTTTAGTATCTGTTTTTTCTTACATAAGTCAATATTTGAGTTATGAGTTTAGGGCATGGTGAATTAAAAGCACCCTTGAGCATATTGCTCTAAGGAGATAGTTACAATCTTGATTGCTGGAGTATGCAGAGAAAGGACACATCTGCCTTGAAGAGGAATTACAATAATTCATTCTTTTTAATGCACAGTGCTTGCTCCAACATCCATTACCCCACCAAGGCAGTTATGACTATGGCCTCCTCAGCACCATGTGATACTCCTTTCTTTGGGTATTACCCATTATTTGAAAGCATCTTTTTCTGGTCATGTGGTCTTCGTCTTCATTTATGTATATATAATCTTTGGATTGATGTCCCTGAAGCCCTCTATCCCTTTATCTTCTGTGGCCATCTTATCTCTGCGCCCTCTACCCTCCATGTCTGACACAAGATAGAGCTCTTCTACTGAGCTACTAAATATCAAGATGATCAAAAAGAGGCATCATTTTCTGCAGCTGGTATTTGTCAACTGTCATAAGGTAACTTGTTGGGTCTGTGTGTTTAAAGAGGCAGGCAGCTCTTGAAGATATCTCTGAGACCTCAAGTCAGGTGGAGCATTTGTGCCAAAGGTCTAAGTGCTCACTAGCTGTTGCTGCTGTTTTGCTGCTGGAACACATCCCTAGGAGTGAAACTCTTGTCAACCGCCACTTGCCTGTTCTTGGAGAAAAGGATACTGACACCTGCGCCGAACAGACCATAGCTCTGAAAGCAGTTCACCAGTTATTCTCACTACTTGTCCCATTATTCATTTTCTAATGTTGCTTGCTCGGTGGTCGTTAAAG
This sequence comes from Neodon shergylaensis, assembly GCA_025134845.1. Classification (NCBI taxonomy): domain Eukaryota; kingdom Metazoa; phylum Chordata; class Mammalia; order Rodentia; family Cricetidae; genus Neodon; species Neodon shergylaensis. Next base: position 4,435,053 of record JABTXL010000003.1, on the reverse strand, counting down.
GTTTGAATCCAGAATGCTGATGTGTTGAAGACTTGGTCTCCAGCAAAACAGTGTTCAGAGACCAGGACTTCTAGGAAGCGACTGAATCACTACGGCTGTGATGTCATCAGTAGATTAATCAATGAATTGGTTCATAATTTAACAGTCTTTTGGGAAAGAGGGGAAAACAGAAGGTGGGATTTCATAGAAGGGTATTGGTCTCTGGGACATCCACATGGGGACTTTGTCTTGCTCCTAACTCTCCTTGTGCTGGCTCCTGTCATATGAGGTTGGCTACTTTGCATTGTTGCACCACAGGCCCTGAACAAGGGGCTTGATGATCCCGTACTGAAAGCTTTGAAGCCATAGGCTCAAGTAAACCTCCCCTCATCGGTTCCTCTCAGGAGTTCTGTCATAGTGACCTAACACTGACTAACACAATGACTTCACTCAAAAGCCACTGTAATGTCCCAGTTAGTACTTGGGCCACATTTAAAATGCATGAATATGCAGTTTGACTTTTTTGGAAAGCAACTGAATTTCTTTTTCAAGTGTTTGAATATATTCACCTCTCTCATTACTGTCTTCTTCACTACCCTTTCCTTTCCCACTCAGCTTTGAGATTACTTCTTTTTTCTTCTTTTTCTCCTTTCCTCATTAAGTCCAGATTATAATACCTAGTTATTCTTGCAAAAAGGGGTCTACCCTGGTGCTTGGCCGACCTACCAAGGCTTCGTATGATTAAAGAAAACTGCCTCTGTCTCTGCCCCTCCCAACAATCATAGCTCCTTAAGTTATTTTTTTTTTAAACCAGGCTGAAGAACCAGGCAAGAAAATGAGTTATTTAGAATTTCAAGCTCCTCATCTTGTGTGTTTATGATGGTGAATAAAATTTGCCTCATTGCTCATTGCAGAATATAAACAAGTGTCAGCCATCTTAGTGAAGGGGCATCATTTGATTTAATTGCAAATTAAAACCATAAACCACCTCAAACATGGATCTACACCACATCGAATCAATATAATAATTGCAGGAAGGCAATTGAGAGGCGAGGGAAGTTTCCATACATTGCATAATAACAGAAGCTAGCCCCTAAGGGAGATGGTAAGCTTACTAAATGGCAGGCGATTATGGGAAATTGCACTGACTAGCTTTTTCTTTGGGAGTGGACCAGATAGTCTGGCTTCTTCACTGTCAGTGGCAACACAAAGGAATGGCCTCTGTCCCTGCAAGAAGGTTAGTAATTCTGTGTGTAGACTGGGAAATTTCTTGGAGTTCCATAATAAAAAGAAAGAACACTCACAGGACTACCTATAATGCCTGATGCCCAGTGCTGATTCTCTTGGTACCTAGCAGTTCTTTCTTTACAGACATGACGTATTGCAGCAGATAAATTTGGTCAGTGGAACTGATCTGATTGACAGACTCTAAGTCAACTGTGTCTTGTTGAGTCATTCAGAAGATGTTGGCCTTTTATTTAGTCCTGGTGCATAAAGCAGACATTGGTGGGTTCCGTTGCAAGTGACCTTTCTATTATTTCTTTAAAGTGGTCCTTACTTTTATTTTAGGCATGGCCTTGGATAAAATTAGGAGGTATGGGAGAGGAGAAGAGCAATCCCATAATTCCCTTTGTCGTGGGATCTGAAAGGCATAAGGAATGGTTTTAGTCCCAGTTAGGTCTCCTCAATTGTCTGCAGAAGGCCTGACATAATTTCCTGTAGACATGCATTCCTTTGAGTGTCTGAAGCTCTGGTTAAAATGCGATTGCCTTTGGGAAGAAAGAGCAGATTAAGCAATTAACAGCTATTAATACCGCAAGGTCAGGTTTGTTCTAGAAGAAGCACTCTTTGTGCCCCTTTGAAATAATACCTGATAGTGAGTCCTATTAGCTGATCAAATCAACTAGTCCCCTGGAGTGGAGGGTGTTCCCTAGGTAGGTTTGGGGAAGGGGAAGAAAAGAGCATCAGTTACGTATACAGTAGTGGAGCCTCGGTGGGACTGGTTTCTCTTTTCTTCATTTCCTAGCTTTATTGGAGAGAGGGTGCCCCTCTTCTTCCTTATCTTCTCTGCCAGGTGTGTATGTTTGGTGCCTGGCCAAGGCCTCCACGACCTGAGCCTTATCCATCCTTGAGGATGCCTGTGCTGTGTGCCTTCTGTGTGAGATGCTCTTTCTTTGATTCTCCTGTCTCTGCCTCCCCTTCCCTTCTAGAATACTGTCTTGGCTCTCAGTGTGCCTGTCTGCACTGCTGAGTCCCCGTGTAGTTTTTCAGTGTTCTAGTTGTGGTGGGGGTTCATCTACCTAACAACTCTTATTTATTCGTAAACTTAGAATTGGCACTAGAAGATGAGTTTCGTTTTGGCATTTTCACACATGCCTGTGTCTCCTCATATTTATCGTTTCTGGATTCTAGTGTCTCTCCTAGGCTCATGTATTTGAACACTTAGTCTCCAGCTGGTGGTGCTACTTAAGGAGGATTAGGGGGCGTGGCCTTGTTGGAGGAAATACGTTACTGCAGGCAGGCTTTGAATATATATGCTTATGTATTTTGTCTAACATATATCTCAAATCAACATTCGGATACGAGAGAATCTGTGATATTTGTTTTTCTGAGTTTGGCTTATTTTGCACCTCAGTGCAGTGCCATCCATATTCCCTTAAGTGATATAGTTTTGTATAAAACTCCACTATGCATATATGCCATATTTTCTTTATATATTCACCTGTTGATGGACACAGAGACTGATTCCATACTCTGGCTATTGTGAATAGCACAGCAATAGACATGGGTAGTCAGGTACCTCTGTGCTGTATTGACTTAGGTCCTTTAGGTATGTGGCCAAGAGTGGTGTAGCTGGGTCTTATGGTAATTCTGTCTTTAAGGGATCTCAGCACTGACTTCCACTCTGTGCACTCATTTGCACCCCTCTGTAGTGCATGGGGTTCCCTTCCCCAGCATCTCTGCAAACGTCTTTTGTTCATTATTTCTATGACGGTTGGTCTTATGGAATTAAATGGAATTTCAATATTATTTTGATTTACATTTCAGATGTTTAACACTCATTCAGACCATTCATGGCTATGTGTATTTTTTTCTTTTGAAAACTGTCCATACCATTCATTTGCTCATTTATTGATTAGATGATTTAGGCGTTTCTTTCTTGATGTTTATTTATAGTCGAGTTCTCTCTATATTATCAGTGTTCTTTTCTGGAAGGCCAGAGTGGCTCCTTCTGTTCTCAGCTACAGTTAGCATCTGACTCTGGTAGGATAGCTCCTGCTGGGCTATCCACCATTAACTTCTGAACTAGCTTCTCTGACCTCACAAGACAAGAATTCTCCTCAATGCCCCTCATTAGTCTAGATGGGACCTAATTAGCCCCAAACCTCAGAAACCTATTACTATCCCCTTAAAATGTTTACCGTTCACTGAACAGATGATTTGTGCGTGTGGTACAGAATTCAGTAGACACAGAAGTTGCGCAGTGAAAAGTGTGTCTCTCTTATCTTTTCTACTCCACTTGTCCAATTTGTTTTAAAGCCAACACTCTTATTATTTTAAATATGCATTTCTGGACATACTTACATGCTTGCGTGTGTGCCCATATACACGTGTATCTATGTGCTTTCTCGCTTCCTCCTGTAGACAACAGAACATTTTTTTTTCTGAACCTGGTTCTTAAAAAATTAGACTTCAGAGTTGTTTTAGATTCCCAGGAAAACTGAGCATGGGGTATAAGGATTTGTACCACCTGCCTTTGTACATGAGTTGCCCCTTTAACATCCCCTTTCCTGCCAGAGCAGAATGTGTGTTACAACTGATGCCTCAGTCCCGCGAATCTATCGCTTCTTCCAGGTTTCGCTCTTATGTTGAACATTTGGTGGCACTGATGAGCGAATAAAGACAAGCATCCACTATTGTGGATTGTCTAGACTAGTTTCCCTGCCCTGCAAAACCTCTGCCTTGAATCATCCTTCCCACTCTGAACCTTTCTCCTTTTAAAAATGTACTGAGGTGATCATTTCTTATCATCATACAACTGTGTCAGTATTCTTAATGACCACCTCGTATTTCATTATACAAATGTGCTTGGCCTGTGAGTGTTTTCAGTCCATTGCTTTGGTAAACAAGACTGCAGTGAGTATTCTTTGCACAGCTCAAGTGTTCAGGATAAATATCCAGAGGCTGCTCTCCTGTCCAAAGATCATAGGCACTGTAACTTTTCCTCTCTCTCTGTCTCTCTCTTTCTCTGTGTATGTGTGTGTGTCTGTGTGTTCGTGTGTCCCACAAGGTGTGTTAAAACTTACTCTGTTTTCAGTACATGAGAATATTATCTTATTTGGAAACAATGGCTGAAAATGTAGTTGGTAAAATGAGTTATAATGAGGATTGGGGATAGCTCAGATGGTTGAGTGCTGCCTTAGCATGCACTAAAACCTGTCTCTACTCCCAGTATCACACAAACTGGGCAAGGTTAAAAAATTCAAGGTATTAGTTACAAACTGAATCCGATCCCAGCCTAGCCTACTCCTTGTCTTTTTTTTTTTTTTTAAGGATAAGGTAGGTCCTAAATCCGATATGACCGATGTCCTCATAAAAAAGGGAGCTATGGACACAGACACACAGAAGGCAGTCATGTGGAGACAAAGGCAGAAGTTGGAGGTACTTTGTCCCATGCCAAGGAACCTCTGTGCACCAGAACCAGGCAGGGGCAGGGCATGATCCTCCTGCAGAACCTTTTGAGGGAGATGGCCACACCAATATTGTGATTTTAGGCTACTAACCTCTAGAACCCCAGATTTCACTTCCGAGTCACCCAGTTTGTGACATAATATTTTGTTAAGATAGCCCTTGCAAACGAATATAGCTCCTTTGTTGCAAAGTCGGAATGCAACCCAAGTCAGCCTGCACTTGAACGTCAGAGTAGCTCCACTTTTTCTCAATCACAGCTCCCCACAAAGCACCAAGGGATCAAGAGATGAAGCCTTTCCTTACAGCTGTGGCCTCTGGTAGGCGGCAATCCAGAGGTGGGTGGAGTGTTTAGAAGCTGAGTGCCAGGTGTGGGCAAATATTTAGTAGCTACTCAGCTGCGCAGTGGGCGTATTTCAGGCGGGTTCGACAACACTGGGCTTGTTTCAGACTCCCCACTGTCAGGGCTCTCTTCTCTGCAAGCAAAGCCATCTGCTCTATGGTGGTGTGAGGATTATCGGCCCTAATCTAGGCATTGCTAATGTGAGGAGAAGAACAAGTGGGTCCCCGTTCCCACGTCTAGCCTATCCGTGAAGGGTAGGCTGTGTCCTTTGAAAGTCAGCTTCTAGAGTGGCAAGGCCCTTCGGTTACTGTTTATAGGGTTACTCACAAAACAACCTGTGTTAGTCTCCTGTTTCCATGGCAACCTAGAGGATGTGCCTTGACTTGTAGAAACCGTATCTGGGATGCAGGACCAAGGCAGAGGGCCTTTCCTGAGTGTGGCAGGGTTGCAGCTCAGGAGGGTTCTGAGAGGGGGAAGGATGGGACCAGACAGGAAGGCCAGAGAATTGGACTTCATGGGTGTGGGCTCATGTAATGAGTTTTCTCCTACACAAAATGAAAATGACAGTTTTTGCCTGAAAATGTTATTAAGCTTCTTAAATTACATAATATGTAAAAAAATGTTCAATCAACGTGATAATTAGTTTATTATCATCATGATCACTTACCTGGTTATTACGTGTTGCCAACCCCACGTGCTCTTCAATGACTAACTCTTAGATTCTCTTCAGACTTGGCTCTCTGCTGTATCCTGTGTCAGGGCAACAGCATCAGCTGGGACCCCTCCAGAGTATTTTTCGGGGCTTGGAGGGAAACATGAAGATTAAGAAATGGCAGGTTAGAAAAAACAGAGATAGAAAAGAAAAGTCAGAGACACAGGATGGAGTTGGAAGGGCATCCAGTAAGTTCTAAATTTGCCCCGTGTTTATTTCTCATAGGCTCTGTATAGCCCAAGCCAAAGAGGAGGGGGAAGACAAGGAGGGGGTATCTTTACCATGATACGAAGAACAAAGTAGTCACCTTCCCAATAACCAAAGCATCAAGTAACCATGCCCTAGGTCAAAGCATCCTATTAGTAGCCACACACTGGGTCAAACCTCCTGTCATAACCTTGATGGAGCAAGAATAGGCTTGAACTCTTTGACCTTTGGTCAAGGTGGAAGGAATCTGCATCCATGGGCTCCCACAGATCTCTGTTTGAAACCCGTCTTCTCATCTAAGGAAACATTTGTCTGTAGAGTTCATTCAACCCAGCATCTGTATATTGCTTTATATCGTGATTCTGATTTGCGATCTTTGCATTATTTTTTTCTGCTGCAAGAACTTGGTGTTGTGGTTAATCCTTCATTGTCAATTTGACTGGGTTCGAAATGACCTGGAAGACACACCTCTGGACACATCTGTGGAAGTACTTCCGAAGAGTTTAACTGAGGCAAGACGACCTACCCTCTATGCGGGCAGTACCACCCTAAGGGCTGGGATGTTGGAGTGAATGAGAGGAAACAGAGAGCCGAGCACCAGCACTGATTCTCTCTACTTGGTAACTGAGGACACAATGTCACCAGTGTCTCCATACTTCTGCTACCACAGCTAGAGTTGCTCGCACTATCATGTTTTCCCTTCCTTGATGGGCCAAATACCTTCAACCCATGGGCCAAAGTAAAACTCTTCTCCCTTAAGTTGTCAGGTAATTGGTCTCAGCAAGAAAAGTAACTAATACATCTTCTGTATCTCATGCCCAACTCATGTTAATTTTGTTTTCCTTTCATTAAATGCTATGTCTTCAAGCCCTATCCGTGCTGCTGAATATACAGCTATTTGATGTTTCAAAGTGTGATGGATAATTTCTTTTTATTAAATACTGAGTTGCTACATTTTATGTATTGAATGATTTAGCTGTGCTGTGATGATTTTCCTTTTCTTTTATGGACAGAGATGTATATGCTATATCTAAGTCTTGAAGCCATCTGACTACAGAGATTTCTCTCATTCCTACAGGACTCCATCTCTTGATACAGAACCTTATCTCCCTAGGTCTTTCTAGTAGCCCTTCTCAGCCTTTCCTGCTATCCCGTCTCTGTTCCTTTGTGCTACCTGCCTATCTACAGAAACACTCTCTACCAGGGATCCCATATAGCCACCTACTTCCTTAGGATCCATACTGGGCAACAGCAACCAAAGAACAGAATACCCACCCAACAAAGGCAAGACCAGGTATCAACAACTGACACAACATAACTCCAAATGTCTAGGTCCCCAAAAACACAAAACATGAACATCCAGGATAATATGCCCGGTACAGAAGCCAGCAATTGATAGTTGAAGCAAACCCCATCAAAATATCAACACAATTCTTCACAGAATTTGAAGTTTTCAGCTTTATGTGGAAACACACACACACACACCCACACACAACTCAGGATAGCTAAAAACAGTCCTGAATAATAATTGAACTGTTGGAAGTCTCATTATCTCAGATTTCAGTTTGTATTATAACCTGGTATTTATATAAAAGCAGACATTTTGATAAATGGAATTGAATTGAAGACCCAGATGTAAGTCCACACATATATTGAACACCTGATTACCGGCAAAGTTTCAGCATGTCTGACTCTGGCAGCAGCTCCATAGCATCCCCCTGACTCCACTCTTCTTTCTCCCAGCATTCAACCTAGCTTTCCTTGCCTACCTAAGTTCTGCCTTGCTATAGGTCCAGAGTAGTTTATTTATTCATTAATGATAATCACAGCACACAGAGGGGAATCCCACATCAAATTTTATTTTTTTGTTTTTAAGACAGAGTCTTATGTAACCCAAGATGGCTTCAAACATCTAATATAGCTAACAATGACCCTCAGCTTCTGATCTGTCTGCCTCCTAGTCTTGAGGGATTGTGTGATGTTGGTGATCAAACCCAGGGATATATGCACCCTAACAAATGAGCTGTAACTCAGGCCCAAATTCTTGTGATCTTTCAAGGAGTGATTTCTTGACCAGACCCTTCTCTTCCACAAGTGCCTGGGACTGAGGCTTTTCTTCTTTCTTTTCTTAACTCTATTAGCCTAGATTAGATCTTCTGAAGAGACTCTAAGGAAAACAGCGGATTATTCCCACATTTTATTTACCGGAAATGCTTTTCATTGTCATGAAGTTCTTCCCCCACAGCTGGAGGTCATCTAAAATTCTCTCCACTCAGGCCTTTCATGGCCATTGTGCTACACAGTTTTATGTCAACTTGACACAAGCTAAAGTTCTCTGGGAGGTTGGAACCTTAATTAAGAAAATACTTCCAATTAAAGATTTCCTAAAATGCAATGAAAATGAGCACACAACATACCCAAATTTGTGGGACACAGTGAAAGCAGTGTTAAGAGGAAAGTTCATAGCACTAAATACCTACATAAAGAAGCAGGAAAAATCCCACACTAGTGAATTAACAGAACATTTAAAAACTTTAGAACAAAAAGAAGCAAACTTACCCAAGAGAACTAGATGGCAGGAAATAATCAAATTCAGAGCTGAAATCAACAAAATAGAAACAAAGAAAACAATACAAAGAATCAATGAGACAAAGAGTTGGTTCTTTGAGAAAATCAGCAAAACAGACAAACCTTTATCCAAACTAACCAAAAGGCAGAGAGAGAATGTCCAAATTAACAAAATCAGAAATGAAAACGGGGACATAACAGCAGACATGGAGGAAATATAGAGAATCATTAGGTCATATTTCAAAAACCTGTACTCCACAAAATTGGAAAACTTAAAGGAAATGGACAGCTTTCTGGAAAAATATCACTGCCAAAATTAAATAAAGACCAGATAAGCAAATTAAATAGACCTATAACTGTTGAAGAAATAAAAACAGTCATCCAAAGTCTTCCAAGCAAAAAAAGCCCAGGAGCAGATGGTTTTAGCTCAGAATTCTACAAGAATTTCAAAGAACTAATACCAATACTCCTCAAATTATTCCACACAATATGAACAGAGGGAACATTGCCAAACTCTTTTTATGAGACTACAATTACCCTGATACCCAAACCACAGAAAGACATTACTAAGAAAGAGAATTACAGAGCAATCTCACTCATGAACATTGATGCAAAAAATACTAAATAAAATACTGGCAAATCAAATCCAAGAACACATCAGAACCATCATCCACCATGATCAAGCTGGCTTCATCCCACAGATGCAGGGATGGTTCAACATATGAAAATCTGTTACTGTAATCCACCATATAAACAAGCTGAAAAATAAAAACCACATGATCATCTTATTAGATGCCCAAAAGGCTTTTGACAAAATACATCATCCCTTCATGATAAAGGTCTTGGAGAGAGCAGGGATACAGAAAACACACCTAAACATCATAAAGGTAATATACAGCAAGCCAACAACCAATAAACATCAAACTAAATGGAGAAAAACTCACAGTGATCCCACTGAAATGAGGAACAAGACAAGATTGTTCACTCTCTCCATATCTATTTATTATAGTTCTTCAGGTCCTAGCTAGAGCAATAAGGCAACAAAAGGAGATCAATGGGGTACAGATCAGAAAAGGAGTCAAACTCTCACTATTTGCTGATGATATGATAGTATACATTAGCAACCCCAAAAATTCTACCAAGGAACTTCTACAACTCATAAACACTTTAGCAATGTAGCAGGATACAAGATTAATTCAAAAAAGTCAGTAGCCCTTCTGTACACAGATGATAAAAAAGCTAGGGAAGAAATCAGAGAATCAACACCCTTCACAATAGCCACAAATAGCATAAAATATCTTGGAGTAACACTAACTAAACAAGTGGAAGACTTGTATGACAAGAACTTTAAATCTTGAAGAAAGAAATTGAAGATGACACCAGAAAGTGGAAAGATCTCTTATGCTCTTGGGTAAGCAGAATTAACATGGCAATTAAAAATGGCAATCTTACCAAAAGCAATCTACAGATTCAATGCAATGCCCATCAAAATCCCAGCAAAATTCTTCACAGACCTCGAAAGAATGGTACTCAACTTCATATGGAAAATCAAAAAAACGCAGGAGAGCCCAAACAATCCTGTACAGTAAAAGAACTTCTGGAGGCATCACAATCCCTGACTTCAAACTCTACTACAGAACTACAATACTGGAAACAGCCTGGTATTGGAATACGAACAGACAGGAGTGCCAATGGAACTGAATAGAAGACCCAGACATTAATCTACACATCTTTGAAAACCTGATTTTTGGCTAAGAAGCAAAAAAATACCAAATGGAGAAAAGAAAGCATTTTTAACAAGTGGTGGTGGAATAACTGGATATCAACATGTAGAAGAATAAAAATAGGCCTATACCTATATCTAACCACCAAGCACAAAACTCAAGTCCAAATGGATCAGAGACCTCAACATAAAGCCAGCCACACTGAACCTCATCGAGGAGAAAGTGGGAAGTACACTTGAACACATTGGCACAGGAGACCACTTTCTAAATGTAACCCCAGTAGCACAGACACTGAAAGAAACAATTTATAAATGGGACCATCTGAAACTGAAAAGCTCTGTAAAGCAAAGGACACAGTCAACAACACAAAAACAACAGCCTACAGAATGGGAAAAGATCTTCACCAACCCCACATCAGACAGAGGGCTGGTCTCCAAAATATACAAAGAACTCAAGAAATTGGTCATCAAAAGAACAAATAATCCAGTAAAAAATGGAGTACAGACCTAAACAGAGAACTCTCAACAGCGGACTCTAAAATGGCTGAAAGACACTTAAGGAGATGCTCAACATCCTTAGTCATCAGAGAAATGCAAATCAAAATAACTCTGAGATTTCATCTTACGTCTGTAAGAATGGCCAAGATCAAAAACACTGATGACAACAACTTATGCTGGAGAGGATATGGAAAAAAGGGCACACTCTTGCATTGCTGGTGGGAATGCAAACTGGTACAGCCCCTTTGGATATTAGTGTGGTGATTTCTCAGAAAACTAGGAAACAACTTTCCTCAAGACCCAGTAATATCACTTTTGGGTATATATCCAAAGGATGCTCAATCGTGCCACAAGGACATGTGCTCAGCTTGTTTATAGCAGCATTGTTTGTCATAGCCAGGACCTGGAAATAACCTAAATGCCCCTTGGCCAAAGAATGGATAAGAAAAACGTGGTACATTTACACAATGGAGTACTACACAGCAGAAAAAAATGACATCTTGAAATTTGCAGGCAAATGGATAGAACTAGAAAACATCATATTGAGTTAGGTAACCACCCCAAGACCCAAAAAGACAGTTATCATATGTACTCATTCATAAGTGGTTTTTAAACATAAGAAAACCAGCCTACAAAGCACAATCCCAGAGAACCTAGACAACAATGAGGACCCTAAGAGAGACATACATGGATCTAATCTACATGGGAAGTAGAAAAAAACAAGTTCTCTTGAGTAAACTGGGAGCAGGGGAACCTTGGAAAAGTGCTGAAGTGTAGGGGAGAGGCAGGGAGGGGAGCAGGGAAAATGTAGAGCTTGATAAAAATCAATAAAAAAGACACTGAAGTAAAGGAAATACAACCGATACAAGAAACAAGAATAAATTTCAGATAGTTGTGAAAGTTGGGAGGCTGGTATATATATCAGAGGATCTCATATTTTTCTATTTGTTTAAAATAAAATGTGTCAATAAAATTTTTGAAAAAAGTAAAAAAAAAGCCTGCTTCCTTGCATGACTGACCTTAAATCTCCCCCCTCAGAGAGGCTGTCCTGGGCCATCTGAGTCACACTGTTGTCTAGGCTGTGTTTCATTTCTATTCTTGCAGGAAGCATCTTCAGATACGTTCTTGTGTTATGTGTTGCGAGGAAGGCCTGCTAGGGAACAGCCTGGATGCCTCATGCACTGTACTCTGAATAGTCCTGGTTCATCATCCTTCATGATGGAAGTCTGTTGAGTGAAGGAACAAATTTCAGGCTTTAGAAGTTGCTATGGATAGCATTTAAAGTCAAAATCAAGTGTCAGGGAGAGGTATTGCTTTTGAGCAGGAGGTCACCTCTACTTCCCTTGAGTTTTAAGTGTCAGTTGAGAGAGTTTGAACTTGATTTTCCAAAGTGAAATTTTGGCAATGGGATTATGCTTGAGAGAGTGGAGAGTTTTGTCATTGGGGATAATTTTTACTAGTGTTTCAGATATACCTTTTGAATCTCAATGGAAAGGGCCCCTTTTTTTCCCAGTTATTTTAAAGGGTTTTGCACAATTTATGAAATAATGTGTGTGAGAGTATGTATATGTGTGTATACACCAAGTGCATGTGCACTTGGATCTCTCAATAAACCCAGCACTTTCATTTCCCATGCTAGTGAAGTAACCAGGAAGCCCCAGAAATATTTACTTGTCTCCAGCCTCCACAAAGTTAGGGTTATAGAAAGAAGAAAAAAAAAGTGGGAGGCATGGTGACACACACATTTAATTCTAGCAATTTAGGCAGATCTCTATGAGTTCTAGGCCAGTCCGGTTTACATAGTGAGTTCCAGGCCAAACAGAATCACCTAGAGACACACTTTCTCAGCAAAGCAAAGCAAAGCAAAGCAAAGCAAAGCAAAGCAAAGCAAAGCAAAGCAAAGCAAAGCAAA
>JABTXL010000003.1:4405870-4422412 GCA_025134845.1 Neodon shergylaensis | reverse complement strand
AAGCAAAGCAAAGCAAAGCAAAGCAAAGCAAAGCAAAGCAAAGCAAAACAATCAATTGATCAAGCAGGCAACAGACAAATCCAAGGAAGATAGATCTGGGCTTGCGGGTGTGTGCAGGACCTTGCCAGACTGGCTTGTTACATGGTTGCTAGGATCTGAGTTCTAGACCTTGCACTTGCACGCCACTTTTGTGACCAGTCTTGGTTGTTAACTAGAAACAACTGGGAAGAGGAACCTCAGCTGAGGCATTGCCTCCATTGGATACACCTATGAACATGTCCATGATGTCTCTCTGTCTGTCCGCCCATCCATCTGTCTATCCATTCCTTTCTCCTACCCTCCCTCCCTTCCTTTTTTATTGTCAACTGTTGGAATAAGTTACTGTGAGTGGTGCCAGCCCTGGGCAGGTGGGCCTGGGCTGTGTAAGGAAGGCAGCTGTGTGAGCCAGTAAGCAGTGTTCCTCTGTGAGCTCTGGTTTCTGCCTTGGTTTTCCTTGATGATGGGCTGTAATCTGTAAGTCAAATGATCTCTTCCCTCATCGAGTTCCTTTTAATCATGGTGTTTATCACAGCAACAGAGAGTAAACCAGAACAGCTCTTAACCTCTGAATTATCTCTCCAGGCCCATTGTGCGCATTTTCCCCCTTGCTCTCTTGATGGAGGAGGCAGGGCAGGGCACAGGGCCAAGAGTATGAGTGTAATGTTGCTAATCACAGTGCCATTTAGAAGTGGAGTGTAGAAAACCAGGCTTTAGAGGGTGTCAGAGCTTGACTTCATCCTCCCAGTGAGGCAGGGGAGACCCAGGGTATGGCTGATGACAAGAATAGAGGGGCAAATAGGAAAATGTATTTGTTATCTTTCTCATTGCTATGACCAAATACTTGACAAGTAACTCAAGGGAAGAGAAGACAATTTGGTTTGCAATTTAAGTGCATACAGTCTATGTGATGGAGAAGGGATGATGGTAGAATGGCTCATTGCAGTGGCAGTGAAAACTTGCTCACATCTGGGAGTATCAGCAAGCCCAGTGAACACTGACATTTGTCTGGTTTTCCTTTCCACCGCTCCCACTTTTATTCAGTCTGGACTCAAAGTCTGTGAGAAGCATCGGCCACTTTGGGGTGGCTCTTTTCTCCTCAGTTAATCCTCTCTGGAAACACCCCCAGCCCTACCAGATATATGTCTCCCAGGTGATTCCAAATCTAGTGATATTGACAGTGGGGATTGATCAGCGCAAGGAGAGAGCAGGGTTAAGAAGCCTGGGAAATAGAGACCACAGCAAGATAGAGGACTTCCTAAGGATGCTACAGATGCTACCTTTGGGGACCCTTTCCTTTCACCCTGCTTTGTGCTCAACTCTTCTAAACTGTGGTAGAACTATGGCCGCCCTGCCTTGGAATGATCTTTGACTTTCTCATCCAAGATATTGGGAAGAACCCAGTTCTCTTGGCCCCAGAAATCTAAAGTTGTTTTTAGACTTTTGATGTTTTATTTGAAAACAATGTAAGGCTTTGCATATGCATGTTTTAATATTAAATAATGCCTTAAGTGATTATCAGGTTGAATGTTAGGATTTTTAAAAGATGTCTTTTATTCGAGTGAGCTCTTTCAGAAGCTGTGCTTGATAGAGCTCCAAGGCTTTCTACAGCTCCGTGTTCCTCTGGAAAGAGTTGAGTTGTGACAGCAAGAATATATCAGAGTTGTTCTTGGCTCTGGAGTTCACAAATCTGGGGTTCTTTGCTGACAGGCTGTGGTTTGAATGTGCCCCCAAAGATGTGTGTTCTAAACGCCTGGTCCCCATATGCATTTTTATGTGGATGTGCATTCGTGTGATACATGTGTACATGCTGATGCGTGCACATGTGTATGTGAGTACATGTGCATGTTTATATGAGTGTGTGCAGAAGCTAGAGGTAGATACCAGGTGTCTTTCTTAGCTGCTCTCCTTAGTTTTTGAAATGAGGCATCTTGCTGAACCTGGAACTCACCACTTTGTCTAGACTGGTGAGCTCTGGGAACGGGCCTCTCCAGTGCTGAGATCACAGATAAGTTCTGCAGTGCCTAGTTTTTACATGATGCTGGGGCTGTAACTTCTGTCTTCATGCATATGTGGCAAGCTCCTTACCCACCACACTATTCCCCAGCATTCCCTATGCATTTTTTTGTTTTGTTTTTTTGAGACAGGGCTTCTCTGTGTCACAGCCCTAGCTACATTGGAGATGGCTCTGTAGACCATGATGGCCTTGAATTCACAGAGATCCGCCTGCCTCTGCCTCCTGAGTGCTGGGATTAAAGGCGTGCATCACTATCACTTGGCTACTGTATGCATTTTTTTGATGGAAATTATAGGTAGGTCTAAATTTCAAGGGGGGTAGTGAGTTGGCGATGAAGGCAGAAAGAGTCCCTATGATGGCATCTGCCACCTTATGAGAAGGGGACAGCACAAAGTGCATGTGCTCTGTTTCGTCACACAATGCCCTCTATCATCTCGGGGTGTTATACAAGTTCCTCACCACATACTGCTGCCGTGTTGGCTTTCCAGACTCCAGGACTGTAGGCTAAACACATTCCTCTCTGTTAGGAAACACTCAGTGTGTGCTATCCCACTATAGCAGTAGAAAGGATTAACACAGCTCTTCTGTCCACTCACTGGCCAGACAGGACGACCCCTAGAGGGACTAGCCTCTGTTCCGAGAGCCAAGAGCTGTGAAACGGGGACGGGAGGTGCAGCGGAGCAGCCTGGCTCTCATCAGCATCTTTGTTTATGAGTCTAGCCGGGGTGGCAGATGCCTTGCATTAGCATTATTTAGACATTAAGAGAGTCTAATTGGAGACTAACATGTGTCCTCATCACAGTTGACCTTATTTATGGAGTAGTTGACATCTGAATGTCAAATTTGCATCAGTGAATTCTCTTCTTTAATAACCACTTTAATATGTAAATAACGGATTTGCAGCAGGGAAAGATAGACACCACATGCCGATGATTGCCTGGAAGATATGGCTTTCTTCCGTACACAGAGATGAGAGGCTGGCAGGTTCCTTTCTCTAATTAGGAGGTACTGACTAAAAGATTGAGCCAGAAAGGAAGGACACATTTCCCCTCAGATCAGCAGACAGGTACAGTGTTTCTGTTTCATTAGCACGCTTGGCTCAGTGATGGAGGAGATTCTGTGCCGAAATTCAAGATAGATGGGCTCTGTCCCCAGAAAACTTGAAGCTCTGGGAAGATGAGAAGTGATAGGTGTGTAACTCACACTACATCACAGCACTGTGTGATGATGACGTCTTAAGGGGAGATAACAACGAAACCTGTTGTGTGGATATCTTATTTGGGAAGAGTGTGTATGAAACAAGGATGGGAGCATCTCCAAATGCCAATCAACCCTGGGACTAGGCTGTAATGAATGGGCCACACTGTCTCACACCATGAGACATCTTAGGAAGGACACCTAAGCCTGACCATGGTGGCTTATAAGAATCCGGGTTCTCTCTGTCATTTCTCTATCATCACCCTTACTGCTGTACTTGTTGCCCCATGACTCAAAAGGGCTGCTTCAGAAGAGGAAGAACTACTGGCAGGGGGAAGAGTCATCTTCAAGAGGCTGGTCATATCCTATTGGCTATAAGAATGTCATAAAGCAGCCCAAGGTGGAAGTGACCTAGTAGAGAGAGAGAGTTGGGACACATAATGGCACATACCCCCTCCATGGAAATTGGAGAAGGCCGTGATATTAGGACATAGGAAGACATTTCTAAAGATATGAATGGGCATGTTTTAGTGTGTTCAGGCAGATTTAAGAGACTAGGTGGGTTAAATAAGAGACATTTATTCCTAACTGTTCTGTAGGGTGGGTGTCCAGGATCATAGCTGCTGTCTTGAAGGCTCTCTAGTCTTCTTTCTGTCTTCTTGCTGTGTCCTTACATGGGAGGGATACACAACCATGCACACACATACACACATGCACACACACACCCATGCACACACATACATACACACATGCACACACGCACATGCATATACACGCACCCACACACGGTGAGGGCACTCCTCTCTAGTGTTTTTTTATGTAAGAGCACTAATCCCATGATCAGGGCTTCACTTTCATGATCTAATCAGTTCCTCCCGGACCATCATCACAACGGGGACTGGGCTTGAACATGCCGACATAACCGTGTATATATAAGAGATGAGCATGATGAAGGTAGAACAATTGAGAAAATGGGAGAACCCTACCTGGAAGGGGTGACTTTGCAGTGCAATTCGTGGAGTCAAGGAAAGAAGCCAGGCACAGCAGGACCGCACATTGCTGCTCTTAATGAGTGGAGGAAAAATGTATGGAAAGGTTGCAGAGTTGAATCTGAAGGTCCTGACCCTTTTGAAAGGCACTTTGGGGGATTCTAGAACCTTCCAGTCTGGGAGATCAATCAATACCATTTAGCTTATGCCTGGAAGCTGGGTTCCCATGGAATCGCCACACTTGGCTAGAGGGATGACAGAATTACTGAGCTTCCTCTTAAACATCTACATATCTGGAGAAATGAGGCAGAGCTAAACAAACAGTATTAAGATAACATGTCACGGGGCTCATGTTGTTAATTAGGGCAAGTTGACTGCTTTCATATTCATGTTTGTTCAGTGATATTTCTCGAGTGCCTGCTGTATGCACAGCCCTTGTTACCATGCTAAATAGGTGAGGGGAGTAGCTGCCTGCCAAGGGCTGTCATTGTCATAGCGAAGATGCGACGGGATTAGTAACTGTGTCAGGAAGCTCAGGATGATGCTCCTAACTTAATAGTTCAGAGAGAGCGTGAATGCACAGGAATGCAGAAAATTGTGTGGTCGTGTCAGTCGATGCAGTGAGAAAAAGATCTCGGGCAGCAGGTGACGCATAATTTGAGGATATAGAAAAGGTACAGAGTTTCGGGGAGAAATGCCAAGAATGGTGAGTTCATTCTATGTCAGGGCAAACATAGGCAGGAGGTGATGAGGGTCAAGGTTATCACCCGTGTACAAAAAGGGAGGATCGAGTCCAGGGAACGCTGGGGAGTGGGTGCTGAGTCAGGACTTAGGACTTCTAGCAGCAGAGGGTAGAGTATGGATGTGAGTTGCCCAGGGTTTGAGTCCTGGTTCACTAACAGACAGCCACTCACTTATATTCCCTTGAGAAAGAAGCTCAGCTTACCTGAAGCTCAGAAGTAACTTCTGGTAATATTCCTGATGGAGGTGGGATGGAGGTGGCGGTGTGAGTAACGTTCACGGTGAGGAGGAACGGGGGTGGTGATGTGGATGATGTTCATGAGGGAGGTGGGATGGAGGTGGCGGTGTGGGTTATGTTCATGATGGAGGAGGGGCTGAGGTGGTGATGAGGATAATATTCATGATAGAGGTGGGGATGGTGGTGATGAGGATAATATTCATGATGGAGGTGGGGATGGTGGTGATGAGGATAATATTCATGATGGAGGTGGGGATGGTGGCGGCGGCAGCATGGTAAACTGCAGCCGCATCTTAAATAAAAGTTTTGTTCTGGGGTCCAGGAAATAATTACGTGAACCCGGATCAATGACCCAGCATTTGAGTTTTCAAAGGCAGATAGGATATTAATAGTATGTGATATGTGGCAATCGTTTTACCTACGAATCTGAAAGTGGTTTTGAAATTCTTGAGACTCACAGAAACTTATTCTGGAAGTTAAGCCTAGCAGTTGAAAAAGGAATCTGTTTGCCTCTGGCTTTCTAGGGGGGCCAGGAGGCCAAGTTCGCAGGTTTGCTGGCTGCCGTGAGGTCTGCACTGCTCCATGGGGCTGTGTCAAAGCAGCTTGACCCACTGGAGGAATTCTGGGCATCCGCTTGTTGGATGTGGATGTCCACAATAACACTTCACAGTGGGTCCACAAGATGCTTGGTGTTTCGGGTCATTGGATTCTGACAAAGGATTTTTGAGTGTGTCTGACGAGCCAAGAATGATTGAGGAAAATTGTGTTCCGGTATTATGAAACCCTTAAAAGGGAGGGTTGGCTCTGAAGAAAGGAAAGGTGTTTAAAGTTGTCAGGCACCCAAAGCACGACAAGTACCCCTGTAATGTGGTGTAAGAGGTTCTTGGGAGGATTGGATGACATAATATATGTCAAGCACCAAGAAGATGCTGTTATCAATATTAATGAGCAGCGTGGGAACAGCAAGAAGCATGGTGGTGCCAGTAGCAAGTCAGAGGCTGATAGCTGACATGGAGACTCTTAGGGAGCAGACTCCACACAGCCATGGCTTCTCTGCTGGCATCATAGTTTCTGAGAGCTGACTCCACAGCACGTGAAACCCGGACTTGTCTCAGGCACAACCCTTCCTATTTAGAAATATTAATTTAATCAATGACAATGAAATATGCACCCACCTGGTCCATCTTACTCTCAGACGGACATAAACATCTCAAGTATTGTTCCTATGGGAAAGAGTCATGGGAGCCATTTGAACTCACACATGGTTTGGTGGGCAGGAGCTCAGAACCTGCAATTCCAGGATAGAGTCAGGTGATTGAGGGCTATGTTTCATTAATGCCAAAGCAAGGTTTCAAAGACATTCTGCAGCTGGACAGGACTGGTCCCTAACTACCAAAATCCACAGACCTCCATGCCAGTTTGCTGTGAAAAACAGGTCCATATATGTATAGATGGTGTGTAAGTTTTCCACCATGGCTGCTGTCAAGCTCCAAGCCTGATGTGATGCCCACCACTCTGAGAATGAAGAACTGGGAAACACTCAGGATGCTCCTGTGAGAGACATCTACTCTGGCTCTAGAATATTGCTCTCTGGATCTGATTCACCACGGTCTCTGGAAACTGTCACCGAGAAAAGAAATTTCCCCAACACCCAGTGCAGAGGTCCTGCTGCAGAGCATTGAAATAAAAAGTGGGTTTAAGAAAAAACAAAGAAGCTAAAAGTCAACAGAACCAATCATAACTTACCATTTTTGCATTTTTCTGTGTATAATAACTATTTTTTCTTTCTTGACTTGCGTTATAGGAGATATCTAACAGTCAACCATCTCGACCTATTAAAAAAGCAATTTTCTATATGATTCAACACAATGCAATTCCCATTATATATGAAGCTTTATGGCCTACTCTGCATATACTGCAAAGTCATAAACATTTTCCCATGCCATTAAATTTCCTTTGAAGGTATGTTTTTTTAATGGCTGTCTTCTAGTAGGTTGGATCTGTGGCTATAGTTCATTTAGCCATTTCTTTGTAGGATATTTGAATCTCCTCCTCCTCTCTTCATTTATTCTTTTGATTTCTATTTTTTCCTACCATAAATAAAAGTGAAGTAAACATTCTTGTAATATTAATATTTGGTGCTTATTTCTGATTATTTTCTTAGGACACAGACTTAGAAGATGAATCATACAGATTCCAATAGTGAAAGAATTTGAACAATTTAAAAAAATCTTGAAGTATTATTGCCAACACGCTTTCCCAAACTGTATTAATTTACTTTCTAAAGAGCAATTTATGAAAGTGCGGCTTTCTTGTAAAGCTGTCACCTTTAAATATTGCCTTTTGTTTGACTTTTGCTGTTGTTGGGTTTTCTCCCCATGTACGTTGGCAGGAAATAGTCACTTTGGAGGGAGTTGGCTCTGCGATAGAGAGAGCCACCAAGTGAACCCAGAGATGAAAAGGGGAGGGGGATCTGCTCGGAACCTTTCTTATGACCCACTGTCTATTTCCAAAAGATAGGGCAGAAACAATGTTGCACACCCATGGCCTTTAGCTGTTTAGTGCTGTCTCTCTACCCATAGCCTCTCATTTACCCACCTACCTTCTGTGACCTTGGATGCCAGAAGTAAGTCAATGGGTGTCCCTAATAGGTGAGAACGTCTGTGGCCAGATGGCTGCACAATTTTGATTTTTGACATGATTGAGCTGAATTACTATCATTTGGGCTAGGTGACTCAGCTCTGCAATCATAACGCATTGTTGGGAACAGGCAGAATTGGTGTGGGTGGCTTGTCAGGCCTTGGGCACAGGGCCCTGTTATGTTGCTGCAGCTTGCTCATTTTAATTCATTCCCAGCTTCAATATATGACTTCCAGCATGGCCCAACCTGGCTCTTAATTTCCACCTGTGTGTCAGGGGAGTGGGAGAGGGAGGGACGGCAGGCAGAACAAGAGGAACAGGACAGCAGTGCCATTGTGGGGCTGGCAGGAACAGAGTGAGCATGTGACTGGGGGTGGAGGGGAGAATGTGCGACAAGATAAAATGCCTCCAGTTGGCTTCCAATTGTCAAAGCCCCAAACTCAAATGTGTGGGCGAAGGGTGTTGTCTTTGTTCTATCTCCCAATGAAGGCCGCCAATAGCTGATTGTGTATTCAAGACAAAATTGGGTGGGATTGTGGGCTGTTAGAGAAGAATGTGGTCCTTCTCAAACCTGAGTGGTTCACAGGCCAGGAGAGGAATGCTTCTCTCTTGGCGATGGCCACGGCAGCTTGACGTCTCTACCCTTCTCCTCTGCAGTCTCTCGTAGGACTGGTGAGGGCTTGCTGTTTCATGTCACAGAGTGGTACAGCCTGGTGAAACTTTACTGCTGTGAAGTGTGTACAGGCTGGCAGAGTTGGTCATACCAGGTGGCACCAAAGGCACTGACTGTACCAATAAGTAAATGTCTCCATGAGCTGAGCATGACAGTTGGGATGTGGGAATAGCACGTTTCTCTCTCACCACGAAGAGTTGATAAATAAAAGAGGTGGTAGATACGCTAAATACCTTGACTTGATTATTTGGCAATGATGTGCAAACTGAAATATCACATATGTATAATTATTACATATAAGCAAAATGAAATTTAAAAAGAAAGTAAATAAGATTAATTTGAAATCATTTCTATGATATATATAACACAAAGTTTACCCCATAACCATTTTTTGTGGGTGGGTTTGTGTGTGTGTGTGTGTAGGCCAGAGGACTACCTTAGATCCTTAGATGTCATTCCTCTGATACCATCCACCTTGTATTCTTATGACAGCGTCTCCCACAGGTTTAGAACTTGCAAAGTAAGCCATGATGCCTGGCTGGTGAGCTTCAAGGGTCTGTCCATTTCACCGTTCCAGAGCTGGGCTGGGATAGCAGGCATGTACCACTATTCTCATTTTTCCCCCTTGGGTTCTGGTCCTTACATTTATGCGGCAGACTCTATCCTGATTGGAGGATTGCTCAAGTCCTGAGATGACGGTTTAAAAGCTTGTAGTTCTGTAGCATTAGGTAATTTGTTTTGTAGTCAGTCATTACCAATATCCATCAACAGAGCCTTCTCATTTTCACAGACAGAAACTATTTACTCCATTAAATAGCAAAATCTGGCTCTTGTTACCTGTTTTCTACTTTTGGTCTTCATTACTTTCCCTATTCTAGATGCTTCATGTAAATGAACTCACATGTGGTATTTTATGACTGGCTTGTTCCACTTAGCTTAATGTCCATGTTATAGCAGGGCTACTTGTGAATTCAAGGGGGCTGTAGAGTGAGACCTTATCTCCCCCCTCCAAAAACAGACCCAACCACAAAACAACAGAAGAGTGTCTTCATGTGATACTGAAAAAGACAGTCCTTCACAGAGAACTCTCCTGCGATCACTCTTGCCCACTCATCTTCCCTCTGTAGTTCTTGGCCTTGACAGTCAGTGGATGCCATGGTGTGGGACAGGCTGTTTCCATGTTCATTCATTATCCTTGTTCCCTGTCCCCTGTCTCTGCACATCATTTTTCTCGTCCAGCTCTCCTCCTGTTTCCTGAGGTATCTGTGACCTCCCTTACTCTTGTTCCTGCCCCGTGATGGAAGGCGCTGTCCATCAAACAGAATAAAGAAATCTTTTGAAGAATCTGCACAGCGGTTCTGGCCCCTGGTGCCTTCAAAGTATCATCAAAGACTGCTGGACTCAGTGACATCAGGTGGACCCTGGTATGTAGCTGACATTCCCAAGTTCACAGCATGGTCACTGAAGAAAGTTACTCTGGAACCTCATTAAGAACCCCTTCTGTTTTTTAAACAAAAAAATAAAAATTATTTACTGTGAATTCTGGCCGTGTTTTCTGGCAACATGCTTTGTTCGCTACAAGGCACAGATATTAAGTCAAACAATAAAAGTACCTACACTTGGAAGAAAGAAAAGGGACATCATAACATACCCTAAACATCCAGGGTGGATGGACGGAGAATCATAAAGGGATTTTCCTGCTGGCCGCTGGCTGGGGCTTCAAACATAAAGAGACCGAGATTTTATTCTTATTCATCCAAGACCTGTGAAGAACAGAGAAGGGAGATCTAGGAGGAGTATCCTACTCTTCATAAAAACCAGAGCCTCCTGGCCGTGGGGACCATGCATCCTCTGCCCACTAGCATTGAATTGCTAAGGGGAAGTAAAAGCTTCAGATTCAGTTGCAAACTGCATGTGGGGTCCAGATTCGCCAACATACTGGAATTAATATTAAAGTAGTTTCTGACGTTGAATCTTTATGAGCCTACAAAAGCAAAGCCCAGGCTTCTGGATGAAGGTGTTCTAGGGTCTTGTTTAGTTATTGTTGCATGTTCAACAAACACTTTAGCAGCTAGACTATCCCCACTTCCAGCTCTTTGCAAGGCAAGAATTTCAGCGTCTCCTACCTAGGTATCTTTATTGTTATTTACCCTCAATGGTATTATCATATAAATATGAGTCTGACATATGCCCATTGTGTAGCTTGGCAGAAAGTGAAGTAGAGTAAAAGTAATTTTTCTACTCAAAATGGCCATCAGTATAAGACCATAACAAAGTGTTCTCAAGAACTCCATGTCCCTGGACCCACTGAACTTCCAGCTATACACACAGACACTCCTGCCACTTGGTCAAGAAGGGAGACAATGCCCTTGTATTAGAAGACTTGGCTTAGTAACATCCCATCAATCACAGATTTGGTCCTTGTGTGAATCTCTAAGTTTTGCCCTTCATTTTCTGTCACTGCTTGAGAGGCCTGGAGGAAAGCTGAATCTCAGAATGAGCATGTGTCATAAAAGTTGTAGGACCAAACAAGGGAGGCAGATCCTCGATTTAGAGCAGAACGCTGCACTGTGCTCTGTATGGTGAACGACAGTGTAATGCAGGAGGTGAAGGGGAGCCATGGTTTGTGGCTTGTCTCCCCAGAAGAGGACACACAGAAGATGCGAATGTAGTAATGACCAGAACTAACAAAAAAAAATGGGGAAAAGGTAGACAGAACTCCCTGGTAGAGAAATAACAGGTCCAAGGCTCAGAGAAGAAAAGACAGGGCCCTTTGGAAAGACCAGCATGGCGGAATCACATTCTCAGCTTTCTTAATTGAGTCCCAGAAGAACGTGCCCCTTACCTTTCTAAGTCTTTCCCATGTAAACTGTTGAGGAGGGAGACCTCCTTCCTGGTGGTCTGCTCCAGGAACACGACATTCTTTTCACTCAGACTTGTCTCTGTAACCTTACTTCAAGTGACCCAGCTACCAACCTTCCCATTCAATCCCGGCATTTCCAGACCCAGGGCTGTGCCCCTTCTCTCTCGGGCCAGCTTCTCCTCCACCAGATGCTCAAATCTGCTCTATTTCGAGCTCCGCTTATGATCATCGCTCCTGCTCAGTCTTCGTCCCAGCTGCCATTTTATTTTAAATGTGGGTGAGTCGATATTCAAGGTTAATTTCACAGCCAATCAGCAGCGTGCATGTGACACACATCTGTGAGAACACACATCTTAGGAAAGTTAAATAAAGCCCGGAGAAGGACTTTCTAATATCAGATTTAGAAGCAATGGATTTAGAAGGAGACAGATAATAAAGCAAAGCGGGAAAATTGAAAAAAAAAAGTCTTGAATTGTCTGCTCATCTTGTTTTCTTATGCATAACACAGTATTGGAGTGGGATGGAAAACTCTAACATATGGAAGATGTGGTCCTTGCCAGAAAAATACTAGGGTCTATTTTAGTGATAAGAGGAAATGTAAGCACATGTATGTATTTATCTAAAAAGAACAATTAGCCGTGTTTTAGAGAGTTTATTGAGGGCTTTCTCATGTACTAGATATTAAAATAGATTGTTTTCTTCAACTTCCTTGCTGAACCTTGTTCGGGACACAGCAATGGGCAGTGTCATGTGCTGTATTTAGAAGACAAGCGCACAGTTGTCAATGTGTCTGATGTGCAGAACATTAGAATAACAAGGGACCTGAGTCAGCTGGTGCTGTAGCATTCTCTCTTTTGGAGTTTGTGGATGGGCTCTAACCATCCTCCGTGGGAAGATAGGGTGAGAGAAACATGGAGCACCAAGAGTCTACAGGCCTCTGATGTGGTCCCCAGAGAAACACAGCAATGAGACATTTGGTTTGGGAATCACACAGGCTTGGTTTGGTTTCCAGTTCTGCACACCAACTCTGGCTGATTTACACGCCAAGTATGTGGGGTATTTTTTTTTTATTAATGACTGGTGGAGGAGGGCCAAGTTCACTGCAGGTGGTGGTATCCCTGCTTAGGTGGTCCTAGGTAGTCTGAGAAAACAGGCGGAGCAAACCATGAGGAGCAAGTCAATAAACAACATTTCTCTAGGGCCTCTGCTATAGTGCCTGCCTCCGGCTTTCTGCCCTTCTTGAGTTTCTGCCCTGACCTCCCTCAGTCATGAAGAAAGATGTAGAAGTCTAAGATGAAAAGAAACCTTTCAACTTTAAGATATCATCTTACACCTGTCAGAATGGCTAGAATCAAAAACACCAATGATAGCCTTTGCTGGAGAGGTTGTGGAGAAAGGGGTACACTCATCCATTGCTGGTGGGAATGCAAACTTGTGCAACCACTTTGGAAATCAGTGTTTCAGTTTCTCAGGAAATTCGGGATCAACCTACCCCTGGACCCAGCAATACCACTCTTGGGAATATACCCAAGAGAGGCCCTATCATACAACAAAAGTATATGCTCTACTATGTTCATAGCAGCATTGTTTGTAATAGCCAGAACCTGGAAACAACCTAGATGTCCTTCAATTGAAGAATGGATGAAGAAAGTATGGAATATATACATATTAGAGTACTACTCAGCAGTAAAAAACAAGGACTTCTTGAAGTTTGCAGGCAAATGGATGGAAATAGAAAACACTATCCTGAGTGAGGTAAGCCAGACCCAAAAAGAGGAACATGGGATGTACTCACTCATATTTGGTTTCTAGCCATAAATAAAGGACATAGAGCCTATAACTCAGGTTCTTAGAGAAGCTAAATAAGAAGGAGAACCCAAAGAAAAACATATAGGCATCCTCCTGAATATTAACCTTCATCAGGCGATGAAAGGAGACAGAGACAGAGACCCACATTGGAGCACCGGACTGAAATCTCAAGGTCCAAATCAGGAGCAGAAGGAGAGAGAGCACGAGCAAGGAACTCAGGACCGCGAGGGGTGCACCCACACACTGAGACAATGGCTATGTTCTATCGGGAACTCACCAAGGACAGCTGGCCTGGGTCTGAAAAAGCCTGGGATAAAACTGGTCTCGCTGAACATAGCGGACAATGAGGACTACTGAGACCTCAAGAACAATGGCAATGGGTTTTTGATCCTACTGCACGTATTGGCTTTGTGGGAGCCTAGGCAGTTTGGATGATCACCTTACTAGACCTGGATGGAGGTGGGTGGTCCTTGGACTTCCCACAGGGCAGGGAACCCTGACTGCTCTTTGGGCTTACGAGGGAGGGGGACTTGATTGGGGGAGGGGGAGGGAAAGGGGAGGCGGAGGTGGGGAAGAGACAGAAATCTTTAATAAAAAAAAAATAAAATAAAAAAAATAAAATAAAAAAAAGTGAGAACAAAAAAAAAAGAAACCTTTCTCCACAAGTTGCTTTTTGTCATAGTGCTTTTTAATCACAGCACCAGGAACCCTAAGCCAAGTTTGTTTAACAGATGAGACCTAGTAGGCTTTTCTCTAGGCATATGACCCATCTAGTCCCATCTAGTCATAGGTTCTTAGTCTGATAATGGTACCAGGTATGGGTTTTAAGAGAGACTTAAATCCAGTCATAACGTGGCTGGTTGCTCGTACTATGTCTGTACCATTATTACACCAATGGACATTCTGGATCAGTCATTGTTGTTGATTGCAGAATTCATAACTGCCTGTGATTGGTGATTATTTTTGTTCTCTGGTAATGTGTCTGCCAGCTTCTAGCACCATGAAAACTATCTAGTAGAGATGAAGCTTTCAAGTCTCTACCTGCTTAATTTCTTCATATTCTATAACTCAAGCACATAATATCTTCAATAATATCTTTCTATTAAGTTCTTGAAGGTAACCAGGAGCAATGACAATAGCCTGCAATATTTGGGGGTTGGTCTATGGGACCTCACCGGCCAGTAACACCAAAAGAAGGAACATACCTGGCAGTAGGCTTTTTGTTAGCTTCTGGTATCTAGTAGGGACGTTGTTGCCCTGCTATAGGGTAACTTAATATTTTAATATATGTATATATGTGTGTATGTATGTATGTGCATACATATATATATATATATATATGAATATATCAGGTTTTTATATGTCTGATTTCCACCTACCTTTCTCTTACAAGAGGCCAGGGCTGAAAGTTGCAACTCTTTAATACTTTGTCTATCTGGTGACCATCCCTATTCTGAAGTCATCTATAGGTCAAGCATAACAGAGTTGTGACCCAAAGGAATTAACTGTGAATAACAATACACCCCTAAAAATCAGGAGCTTCCAAGGGGTTGAACAACTTTGTACCAGGAATCAGAAACAGAGGCCAAATAATTTTCTATTAATGATAGAGTTGTATTATGATAAGGAACTGGAGGAATTTGGGGCTAATGGAGTTGAAGTACCCTTTGGTAGTTCTACCCAGAGACTGGCTATTGAACCCAGCTTGTCCTGTTTCTCAGCTGCAGCCTCTTATGTTTTTGGCTGACTACTTTGGCAGCATCTTCATGAAGGAGTGAGAACTGGCTACTTTTAGCCATATATACTGAGTGACCTCTCTAGACAGATAAATTCTCTTTATTAATGAAAAAATAAATCTGAGAATTTCTCTTTTGTTTGATGTAGGTCACATTTTTATCTCTGAGCTTTTCATGTGCCCAGAGGATGGGACTCTTTGCTTGGTTACACTTAAATCAGGCACTAATCCTTGGGTTACAGTGGGCTCTACCCAAACCACAAAGACCCAGATGGGGGAAGTGAGAAAGTCCTCAGAGGAGAAGGACATTTTCTCTAGAAGGAAGGGGAATGGTGACTGGAAGTCTTTCTTTTTTCTTATTTGTTAGATGGAGATGACTATGTCTCTTCTAGTCTTACCAGTTTTATTCAGCTCATCATCCACCACAGTTAGGACCTCTGGGCCCTTGTACAGTGTTGGTGGTATGTGCTATGAGTCCTTGTTAGACTATATGTGGTAGACCCACCAGCGATGGGATATAAAACTATACTTTCAGAACCTTCCATTGGGTGATGGCTCCCACTCTTCCCGAGGCTTATTCCCTAGGCTTCCATTATCCATCCTGGGATTTTTACAAAGTACAGTACTCCAATCCGGCCTGTGTCATCTCAATACTTTATGTGTTTTTCATTTGATCCCATATTTCATTTGAAAATGTCAAAATACTGCCCACACATGGCTAAAACCCAGTGAGAAGATGAAGTCATTTTATGGGACCTGCCAAATGGGTTCGGTGCTTATCTAGTTGCGAATCGAGAAAGCTTTTTAGGACAGATGGTGTAATCCTATCCAAGAATCAAATGCCCTTTCAAGAGGGATGCTAATTGGATCACATGGTAGCAGAATTTTACATCTGTCACGTGGCAGAGACTGAGTTTCCTTAAACTGTCGTTTGTTTCCATTTCCAGGAGTGGTTAGAGTTGAGCTGGGTGTGTTCAGTAAATATTCGCAGTGTGCGAAGTGTGTGAATCCATTTATTCACCCAGCCAGCACATGTGTTCTCAACTCCTTCCACACGCCAGACACTGTCTGCATGTTTCGCCTCTGTGAAACTTCCTCCTCATTTGAGAAAGGTGGCCAAAAAATAGGGGAGCAGTAGATAAATGAGAACAGAAGTAATAAGCACAATGAAGGCAAGCAATAGGTAAGGGAGAGAGGAAGAATTCAGTGTGATATAGATAACATTTCTGCTTGAGACTGAATGAGGAAAGGGAGATATAACCATGAGCACAAAATAGTGCTGGAAGAGAACAGCCAAGGAAAAGGCCTTAAGCGCACTTTAGTTCATCTGAAGGTCAACAGATCATTTTAACTATGTACCTACTCTATGAGGGTCAAGGTAGATCAGCATCAAATCCTAGATACTGATAGGGACTGGGGTAAAGAGAGTGAATCTTAGTTTAGTGAAAATGTAATGCCAGTGGCTGCTCCTTAGAGTAAGTAAGTAATTTCCCTCAGATAGTACAAGGTAGTAAGTAATCTCCCTTAGATAGTACAGGTAGTAAGTAATCTCCCTCAGATAGTACAGGGTAGTAAGTAATCTCTCTCAGATAGTACAGGGTAGT
>JABTXL010000003.1:4366791-4405860 GCA_025134845.1 Neodon shergylaensis | reverse complement strand
CCCTCAGATAGTACAGGTAGTAAGTAATCTCCCTCAGATAGTACAGGGTAGTGTTGTTTGGATAAAGCCTAAAGGCTGATGCGTGAATGTGAGCGGTGGTAGAACCTTTAAGAGGAACAGTCTGGTGACAAGTTCTAGGTATTGGGGTTGTTCCCTTGAAGGTGACACTGGGAATCTAGCTCCTCCTGAGCTCCCCCTTTGGTTGCTTCACTCCAGCCCTGCTCCGTGACCTGTATGCTGTGCCTCCCCAGGCTGAATCAATAGGGCCACACACGGGAACACCTGGAACCACAGATCGAAATCAGTCCTGCCTGCTTTTAAGCTAATTTAGCTCAGATAGTTGCTATTTCCACCGAAGCCAGTCCCCATTTTTATGATTATTAACTCTGTTTTACAGTATATGGGGCGGAGGCAGAGGCAGCTTGAGATTTGAAGTCAGTGCTGCCCCCAGGAGTTGGTTCTAGAGTTGTGCTCTCTGATACTATGCTAAGATATAATCCCGTAGGGATCTGAAAACTGGGCCAAGTTGATCCCTTTGCCTTAGGTGCCCCTGGCTGGGATGGGAGCTGAAGGAGCTAAAGTAGCAGCAGGTGATGGCCGCAGTCCAGGTGAGAGCTGGTGTGGCCGCACACACTGGACCTAGGGAAGCAGAAGGGCCTGGGGTATTGTTGGTGTCACCAGCTCTATTGAGCTGACATTTCGGTGAGGTCAGAAGGAATCAGGAATAAATTGGATTTGAGCAGAGATGGACCTTCTGCTGTGATAGAGTTCAAACAGATCAGACAAATGCACACCTTGTGTGTTTGTGTATATGGTTATGAGTATGGGTGTGTCGTGTGTGTGTATGTCTGTAGGCTGGAGGTGAGCCTCAGGTGTCATTCCTCATGCATTGTCTATCTTATTTTCACAGGCAGGTCCTCTCATTGATTTTGGGGTTCACTGGTTTGGCTGGACTCTCTGGCTAGCAAGCTCCAGAAATCTGTCGGTTTCTATCTCCCCAGTGCTAGGGTTACATATCAGACACTTAGGTTTTAATCTACATGTGTTCTAGGGATCGAACTCAGGTCCTGATGCTTACAAGGCAGATGAGCACTTTATAAATTGAGCTATTGGCTCAGCCCCTCCCCTTATTTATTTTTTTCTAAGGGACCAATGTATTGATGCTCATGGTTTACTCCTTCATGTCATAGTCATGAGAATGGCTTTAAGCAACGAGAGAAGGCCGCATCCTTACCAAAGAGGCTTGGTGCAGAAATCCATTTGGTTTATTTACTCTTCCGCTCCTTGGATTCTGGATCTCCAGTGCATAGGAAGCCATATTGTATTTCCCTTTACTCTAGACTCAATGACCCCAGGAAAGTCCCTGGGTGGTGTAGGAGGTCCTTCTGGCTATGTGTTGCTGTCATTGGCTAATGAATAAAGAAACTGCCCTGGCCTGTTGATAGGGCAGAACTTAGGTAGGTGGGGAAGACAGAACTGTATGCTGGGAGAAGGAAAGAGTCAGAGAGATGCTATGGATCCACTGGAGACAGATGCTGGGAATTAAGCCACTGCCACGTGGCAACATACAGATTAGTAGAAATGGATTAAATTAAGGTGTAAAAATTAGCCAACAAGAAACTAGGGCTAAGGGGCCAAGCAGTGATTTAATTAATACAGTTTCTGTGTAGTTATTTCGGGGCCAAGTTAGTTGGGCAGCGGGGACAAACAAGTAGCCCTCTCCTTGCAACACCTGGGATTTCCCATAATCCCCACTAAGAGTGTCAGTGTGGCTTTACTCGCCACAAGTTTTGAGCCACAAAAATCCCTTGATTTCTAAATTATTGGCCTTATAAGCTCCCTTACCTGTGTCTGCCTCTCTACCAAAGTGTAGCCTCTCCCTTTGTCTCCTGTCCTCTTCACCCTTTAGATTTCATCTCAGGGCCAAGCTCTCTGCAAAACTCTCCTGGTCTTTTCCCTGGGGATCAGTCCCACCCCTCTACCATGCTATCTCTTGTTTTTCATGCCACTACCTGATAGCAATTATTCCCATAGATTTCCGACAGCCCCCGTAGACTGCAGACTCCTAGGGAGAAAAGCACGTGTGTGACTGTGTGTGAACACAAGCCTACATTGAAAGTTTGTATGTGTGCATGTGATTGTCTTTATGTGAAAGCATTTGTATACTCACGTATACACATTTATGCATTATGTAAACATTTAGCCCTCCTTATCTGTGAATTCTGCACTTGCAGATTCAATGAACTATAGACTGAAAATCTTAAGAAAAAGCCTATCTATATTGTACTCTATCTGTATTTTTACAGAGCTCTTTCTTTGTTATTATTTCCTGAACAATATTCTACAGCAACCTTTTACATAGCATTTATAATATACTGGGAATTATGAATAATTTAGAGATCACTTGAAAGAATACGAGAGGGTGGTGTGAAGGCTGTAGTCATGTAATCGTTTCATGTAAGGTCCTTGTGTAGCTTCGGAGACCAGGCACACTATTCAGTAGATACTGAGGGATGATTGTATTTCATCTCACTACCCCCACTGTTGAGCAGTATGCCTGTTTACAGGAGGAAAGATGACAGAAAGAGCTTTTAGCCTTTGAACAAGAAGTCATGGAAGATCAGCAAAGGGATGGGAGGGAAAGATGGAGAGAGATCTCCCACTG
Organism: Neodon shergylaensis; assembly: GCA_025134845.1. Taxonomy (NCBI): domain Eukaryota; kingdom Metazoa; phylum Chordata; class Mammalia; order Rodentia; family Cricetidae; genus Neodon; species Neodon shergylaensis. The sequence goes on along the minus strand of JABTXL010000003.1, from coordinate 4,403,195 downwards.
GGACCCAGGCAGCTTCCTAGTGACCTCTGTTCTCTCAAGTGTGTGGACAATCACAGTGAAGACTTTAAACCTGATGAATCTGGCTCTACCTCAGGGTGAAATTCCGGAGCCTGCTGGCTAGTCACTTCACGAGGGCTTTCCTGCCAAGGTAACTCAGGGTGAACAAGCTTTTCCATAGAAATATTCATTCATTTTCCTTCCATTATTTTCCTTCCCTTGGGCAAATTTACCCTCATAATAATAATTACCTTATTCAGCTTCCCTCCAAATGTCATTGAGTTTGATGGTGTTTGCGTTTCTCCTCAGCAGCACCCCCAAGTCCTTTCACCTGGGCAAGCTCAAGGACTGTGACAACATTTACCTTCTGTTCCCAGTGGGTAGAGCAGAGCCAAGGGTGGGAAGAGAGAAAACTTGAAAAAAAAAAAAAGGCAGCTTTGAAGAATGGGCATTAAATATACATTTTTTTTCTTTCTAAACAATTTCTTGTTTTTGGCTTTGGTCCATTTGTTCATTCATTTCTCCTTCGTTGTCTCACTAGACATTTGCCATGCATTGCTGGTAGGAGAAAAGACCAGAGATTCAGAATTCAAATGAGACAGCCTTTTTAGAAAGTACAGGGGTTGTGCCCACACGCTGACAACTTTCTGTACTAAAAGCCTTTCTTTTGTACTTCAGTAAAAAATCTAAGACTTCTCCTTCAAGATTTGTCCTGAAAGAGAATTTGAAAGGTAATTTGGAAGAGGCCACACTATTTGTACTAAAATTAAAAAATATTCATTTTACTTAATGTTTAAGATTGTTTGGTCTGCCTGTGCGTCTATGGATATCATGTATGCTTGGTGTTCCTGGAGCTCAGAAGAAGATGTTGGATGCCCTGGAACTGAAGCTGCAGGTGGCTGCAAATGCTGGGAACAGAAACAGGGTCTCTTACCACTGAGCCACTGCTCTAAACATTTCTAGTGTCAAAACAGGAGGCAGTATTTGTGTCAGAGAATACAGAGGAAAGAGTACAAAGGAGTGGTAGTGACTATCCAGAGAACTCCAGTTAGGACCTCCAGGATCTATTTGATGGGTGAGAGTAAAATATATCTTTTAGAATAGTTTATAGTAGGATTTATTCATGCATCACATGATCTAGGCAGCACAGTGTGCTGGAGATGATTTAAATTCTCCTGCTATCCCTTTTCTAGTAGGAGAGACAAAAGGACAAAGTAGTGAATTATACTATATGATGGAAAATATATGTGATAATGATGACATTAATCAAATCAGCAGACACGAGAGAGTGCTGCTAGGGAATATATATATATATATATATATGTGTGTGTGTGTGTGTGTGTGTGTGTGTGTATTTACTCAGGATTATGGGGGTCTTTACATAAAAAAGACCTCTGAACTATGTTTTTAGTGATGAGTAAATTCTTTTTAGGTATATGGACAAGAAAGGGACTTCCAAAGTAAGGCATTAGCACATGAAAGGGCAGACCACCATAGCTGGTATTCCCAGTGGTCCTGTAATAGGAACTTGGAGAATGTTTTAGGAGATAGTTTCTGCAGATGGAGATGGAGAACACTGCCAAAAGTTACAAAAGTTACAACCAATAAAAATGCATAGATGTGTAACCCAGCACCAGTGAATATGTAGACAACACAATACCATATAGTATAATCACAGTCACTGGTTTAGATCAACACAGTACAGAAAGCAAGCTTTATTCTTGCCTCGCAAGGCTGGAGTCAGTAGCCTTCCACTCTCGTCGATGGTCTGCATGAGGCTCGGGGTGAGAGCCTGGTAACATGCAGGGCTGCGGCAGAGTTTACCAAGCCCCTCCACCCCCAGCCCTGCAAGGCTTCTCCTTGGCTGGCACGCTTTGCGCCATGAGGCAGCACATTCCCGACTTCCATTGTGTGAAGTAAAAATCTATCAAACGAAAATATGAAGGAGCCATTTATCAAATGGCTCAGTGTTAAACTGGTGAGCTGTGCCCTAGAACATTTGTCCTTATTAAGTATTGAAATGTCAGAAACTGGTGATTGCCACAGTATCAGCCTTGGAGACCAAGTCCCAACAGGATAGAAATACAGTTACATTTCATTTGTGGAGCCCCACCTCTGCTTGGTAATGTAGAATGGATGTGTCAAGCCCGTTTGCTGTCATTTACTTCCTGCTCTTTGGGTTAAGACCCTGTCTTCTGGGTGGTAGATTTCACACTGTTGCTCGGGGGAGGGAGGGAACCCTAGAACCAGGAGCTTTGATTCCTTCAGAACAGCGTTGCTTCTTCTGATTGTGCCTCTGGTAAATCTCTGTGAAAAGGGAGAGCTAGAGATGGGATTCTAGCTGTGATGGCTCACGGGGTGTCAGGCCATGTTTCAAAGACTAGGATTCAAATAGAGCAGGTTGCTCTTCATTCTACTTGAGTGGATCTCACTCAATTAGTTGAAGGCCTAAAGACTAAAACTGAGAAGGTGTTTGTAGGAATGAGTTGTTAGACTGGACCATGGAGCACTGCCTGAGTTTTGAGACTCTGCTTGGTGGACTTCAGACACAAGACTGAAACATCAAATCTTACCCGAATTTTTAGGCAGCCCTGTAGAATCTGGATCATGGCCCCATAGTCATGTAAGTCAAATTCTTCATAACAAATATTTCTATCCCCTATGTTTCACCTGTTCATCTTCTGTCTTATGTGTCTACATCTGTTTTGTTCTTTTGGTTTTGTTTCTTTGCAGAACTCTATTATGGTTTCTCTGTTCACATCCTACCTCTGCCAACTGTTTTATTGTCATGAGTTTTTATGTCTTTAAAGTGAAAAGAGAACAACTCCTAATTAAATCCCTCATGAGCTTGATGATATGAGGGCTGGAGAGATGTCTCAGTGGACAAGAACATTTCCTGCTCTTGGACTATACAGGTTCAGTTCTAAGTACCTACATGGTGGTTCACAGTCACCTCGAACTCTTGTTCCAGGGAGCCTGACACCCTCTTCTGATCTCTGCAGGCATCAGACATGAACATGGTACACATAGATACATGCAGGCAAGAATACTCATATACATTAGATAAATAAATAAAACAAAACAGAAGACTAGTTTGACATTACATTTCTGCTATTTCCTGAGTTAGATTTTTTCACAGACTGTATATGGAACCTGTTTTGTCACTGTTCAAAAATAACAGCCTGGGCTCCAGGGAAGATCCTAGGTGAGAAGACTCATGGCATTTTAAGACAATGAGTGTGTTCTTCATAACAGTCTTATAATTATACACCTGGTAAGTCTGAAATAATAAAAGTTGATAAATAAAAGCTTTGGAATAGCATCCAGCTCCCTTAGCATCTAAACAGTAGAAAGACCAGCATTGCCCACATCATACCCCAGTCCTGACAAATTGAATCTTCACAACTTGCTGCTCTGCAAATGATTGCAAACCACCACACCAAGTGTATTCTCTATCCCAACTTAACAAACTCCTATTAAACCTTCAAGACCTAGGAGAAACGTAACACTTCTCTAAATCTCTAAAGGCAATATATGTATTCCATATTTCTAGTTATTTTTCTCCTTCCTTCTTTCCTTTCTTTCTTTGTTTTAGTGATTTATTTATTTTCATTCCAAATGCATTGGTGTTTTGCCTGCAAATATGTTTGTCTGAGGGCGTCAGAACCTTTGGAACTGGAGTTAAAGACAGTTGTGACCTGTCATGTAGGTGCTGGGCACTGAATCTTTTGGAAGAGCTGCCAGTGCTCTCAACCCCTGAGCCATCTCTCCAGCACGCTTTCCTTCTTTCTTGTGCTAGAGTGGAATAGGGAATCCAAGGTCTCGTGCTTGCTAGACCAGCACTATCCCATGAGCTATAGCCACAGCCCTCTCTCTAACATTTCTGTTAATAGTGATGATCACATCAAATCCCCACCTCACCCCATCCTTCTGGATGCAGGTAAGCTCTTCAAAGTTGGACTCACATTCTTTATTTCCACATCACATGATGCCTGACATAGAAAGCTCATTTTTTTTCTCCCTCTGGAGTTAAATCACCGAGCGAGCTCCTCTTGTACTGATTCCACACTCACCAAGCAACCTTTTGATAATTTGACTTTCTCAGAAGCTGCCGCTGATGGAGTGAATGCGTGTTCTAGCAGACAGATGAAAATGTCTGGGCCAAATGGCAGAACATTTATTTCTAGCCGTAAATTAATAAATTGGAGTCCTGGTTTACACACACACACACACACACACACACACACACACACACACAGTTTGTGGGATGAATGACTTGCCTCTGGTCATAGCTCAATTATCCAAATACACGTGGTCCTCCTAGTCCATTATTTGAAGACTGGTTTTTATTTATTACCTCAAATTTGTTCTCCACATTGGCCCCACTAAATCTTTCCCTCCGCTTATGGGTAATTGAAAGCTGGTACTAAGCGTGGCCCCATCAAACAGACAATACTCTGGAGCATGGGTGTTGTGTTGTTCATGTCTCTGATGGTTTGGTCAAGTACTAGAGCAGAGGCTGGGACGGCGCAAACTCTCTATTCAGATACAGCACAACCTGCTGCAAACAGATCTAGTTCAGGACAGCGTTCTGTGGTTTCTTTCTGAAAGCCACGAGACCGATTTCTTGGCTGGAAGGAAGGGATGGAGAGAATCAGGCTAGCTTGTAAGGAGCCTGATGATATCAGATAGAGGAGGGGCTGAGCAAAGAAGGGTAGCTTCTGGATGCTACAGCTGGGTCACGGCTGGGATGTTCGGCATGAGTGAGAGCGGGTACCCAGCCTAGGGAGGCTGGTGGTGGAGAATCCATCTGCAAACGTATAAGTAAACATAGCAACCTACTTCAAATAGCAGAGACGGCCTCTCCAATTCTACATCTCTCAGGTCCCAGTGAGAGACCTCTTCCTCGTCCAGAAACTTGCTTTGATTTTCCCTGTGACACTTAATATCACTGGAAGAAAAATAACCATGAGAAACACAGGACCAGGGGTTCTTACCTGTAGAGCTTTCTAAACTACAGGTGCCTTGCCTCCTCCTGTTCCAAGAGTTGTAATCTTCAAAGGAAGGGCCCAGGAATATGTATGTTTTAAGAGTTGTCCAAATAACTCATATACTCTCCTGCGTTAGTCTATTTTCTGTTCCTCCAACTATCATTGACTGGAAAGATAAGGAAGAAGAGGAATGGATTTGACTCCTAGTTCTATCAGAGATGTTTTCGCCTTTATTTTTTGGTTGTGAACCTAACTGTTCATGGCTGAGCCATCTCTCCCAGCCCTAGAGATATTTTCTCAGTTGAAGTGTCCTCTTTGAAGGGAGACTCAGCACAGCACACTGCAGGGAGATGTTGTCCGCGAACAAGAACTACTACAGGCTATTTTGCAAAACAGCATTCTCCCCTACCGTGGCTGTGTATTCTGCTGTACCTGCCCATCCCTTTCCCGCACTCTAGTTTTGATATTTGATGGTTTCTTTTGATATAGTATAAACTTTGTGGTACACAACTGGAATTTCTGTGCATTCGAGGCTTATTTTACATAAGCATCAGAGCTCACTGCTTTGCCACTTTCTAGCTGTGTCATGGGGGGGTTGTGTCTTAGCATCCTTGATTTTCTATTTTTTTAGATGCAAAACAGAGACAAAGATATGGCTCGTAGGAGTTACTGTGAACATCAAATAGATACAAAATATAAAATTCTTTATTACCATTGATCATTAAGATAAATTTCTAGGCGTGAAATGATTAGATCAAGAGTTATAGAGGTATTTAGGATGTTTGCTATATATTAATAATTTGAAGGGACCGTTCTCCCCGCCCCACCTTTTGCAGTACTGTGGCTTGTACCCAAGGTCATGAGCCTGCTGGGTATATGCTTTATCTCTGAGCTATATTCTTAGTCTTTTTGTGACCTTGAAGTCATTCTGTAGTCAAGGTAGGCCTTAAACTTTTGATCCTTTGGTCGTCCCCTCACTCCCACTACCACCAACTATCTAGAATTGCAGACCAGTGTCACCAGGTGTGTCACTGTTGTGGCTGAACTGAGAAAAGCGAGGCCACCTTATATAGCTTAGTGGCTGAGCCAAGACTACACACCAGAACTTCAGAAAGACATGGCCTACAGCCTGCTTTTGTATGTAAGGTTTTACTGGAATAAAGATGTGATTAGTGACCAAATGGCCCCCAAGCTCACAACTTTTACTGTCTGACACTTTTTTGAAACTTTGCTTATCCTTGGCTTGGGGAGAGGATCTCAGATATGAGCATCAGCTGTCATGTTCATGTGCCTAGATCCAAGTGATCATGAAATAAATCCTCATAGCCATGGTCAAATATTTCCTCCCTTGTTTCTGTCAAGTATCTGGTCCCAGTGAAGAGCAGGCTCATCGACAGAGGTTCTTTCCTAGCTCTTAGAGATAACTGGTCTCTTCTGTGTTTTCAGAAGATGGAGCTAGTTAGAGGCCAGGGCTAGATTGTAGCCACCTCTCTCTACTCAGCATGTGCCAGCACAATTGATGGAAGGGAAGAACTATTATCCTGCACCAGTCTGTAAAGAGGCCCTAAGAGCTAAGAAATCATGAGCCTGAAAAGTGTCATGGGTTTATCTGAGGACAGCAGTTCCTTACCCCAGCACCTGTTATCTGAAGCCTCGAGGCAGTATTTTTTTTGGCATCAATAAAATTAATGGGGATGTTCCTTCTGGAAGCACGGTGAAGCCACGAGACATATGCCTACAGACCCAGCCTAGGATGTGGTCCACAGTAGAGCTTGGGAAAAGCATGCTGAGCAAAGGAGGGAAAGAAGCTGTGAACACAGGCAGAATGTCTCCGTCATCAGCTGACGGCCCCACAGCTATGAGGACTTCAGACATCTCGTTCTCAACATAATTCCCTGACTGAGTGTTCAAGATGGAATCATATGAGATTAAAGAGCATTCAGCTGGGCCCTAGGTCATTTAATTTAATCTGTCTGGGAAAGAACTTGGCAATGGTGTTTTCTAAAATGCTCCCCTGGTGGCTCTGCTATGCTCTTATGGCCTAGCCCCATTGTTTGTGGTCTACCTTGGATTCTCTGCTTCCAGGTGGGGAGACTGAGGCCTAGAGACAGGTGACAGCTTGAACACCCTGCCATGAACAAAGGCAAAACAACCCCAAAGCCTGACTGACTCCTTCTGGAAGATCTTCATGCTATTGTCCTCAGTCTTCTTCCCTCTAAATGTACGGGGAGTAATAAGACGGATTTTTTTTTTTGGTCCTGTATAACCCTGTGCCTCTCTTTGGCTCCCTCGTTTTGTTTCCCAAATGACTTGGGTTTAATTTTTGTCTTAACGGATAAAATGTCCCTTCTGGAATGTCATGTCTACTTTCCCGTGCTTTCTCTAGGAAGTAAACGAAAGAGATTTATGGCTCCGTGTAAAATCCCAGCCTTGTTTAGAAATTGCTTGTGATTGATTAAGTAATAAAAATGCTTTTAAGACGGGAAGGTAAATCTCCTTGCTAATTGCTCTGCGCTTTACATTATTAGAACCTTGTTACACTGCCTGATGCTCTCCAGGACTGGACCTCTTCGTCATTTCCATCGCCCTGGAAAGTCACGTTGGAATCATTGTCTGCAGCTGCCTTCCAGGACTGAAACTGTTCAAAGATGCAGGGGGGGGGGGATAACGAATGGGGCGGTAAGCACAGCCAGCAAGGCATTTGAAAGAGGATGGAAACTCCTATCTTCTCTCGGAGCATGAGTTCTAGCGCTCATCTGGGCAGGTGGATGGGAGCCAAGTCCTGGGGGAAGGGTGGTCCAGATGGGATACAGAGGGAGTTTCTCAGTCTCTACGGCCTCCATTGCTCTTGCTAGCACATTGACCTGGGTATTCTGAAAGGTAATGGATTATAAATTGGGGTCATTGGTTTGGAGCCAGAAGAATGTGTATCCCAATGGGAAGGGGTGTCAGAGGGACAGGTGGACAGAACATAGAACGTGTCGGAGACCTCATCTAGTAGCCTGGATTAGATAGCTGGTTGACTATCTGAGCTTTGTAGGTATTAAAAATAATAAAGCGAACATCAGATTCAGTTTTGGTCACCATCAGAAGTCATTATACTTATAGAAAACCCTGCAGAGTTCACTCCATAGGCCAGGTTGGCCTCGAACTCACAGAGATCTGCCTGCCCCTGCCTCCCGAGTGCTGGGATTAAAGGCGTGCTCCACCACCGCTCAGCAGCCTAGTCTACAGAGCTAGTTCCAGGATCTAGGACTCTTGCACAGAAAAACCCTGTCTCTAAATGCCAAACCAAACCAAACCAAACCAAACCCAACCCAACCCTTCATAGTTTCCAAACCTTTTCAGACCTCTAGCCAGTGGCCATGCAGGAGTTAAATACATTCTTCTTGTTCCCAGTAGAGAGCTTGGCTCCCACTGATAGGGAAGTTTCTCATCAGTCTATGAGTCCAGGGAAATGTTCCACAGGAAAAAGGAAAAGGTGGCACACAGGCCACAGAGGCTTCTGGTGTTAGGAATGAACAATCCAATCACTCTTTAGCTGAGAGAACACAATGTCTCAGCTAGGACCGGTCACTCTACCACTCCTTCCCCCTCTTCCGTGGCAGCTGCGTATATTTGTCTTGAAGGTAATCTGATTATCCAGAATATTCTGCCTGCTGTAAATGTCAATGATAACAAGTGATAGAAAAAGTAACATTAGAAGTATATAAGAATAAACAAGAATTTATAATCAGTCTTCAGATGATTGCAGGAAATTCTGTGCTACTAATTATGGGTGGTTGTAAGCATTTTCCTGATAAGGGTTTACTTCCTTCATAAAATGTAAAGGGGTTCATTCATAGTCATTGGTGGTTATTTAAAAAAAAAACTCTAAAAAACGTGAAAACCATTGGGAGGGTGGTGGGAGATCTGATTCTGACAAAGGAGGGCCCTAGGGAGGAGATAACTCTTGGACTTGAAGGGAGACAGCTCTTCAGGAGGATGAGGAGGAAGATTGCAGCAGAGTCTCTTAGAACAGAGTTCTGAAAAGCATGCTGTCCCATCAAACCAGAAGAGAGAGGGGCTGAAACAGAGGACGCAGAGTGGAATATGCCGGGAACGGGAGCTCGGGCCCCACCATGGGGAGTATGTTTGGATGGATACTAAGGAATTTGGGCTTTCGTCTCAGTCACCCGTCCTATACTAACTCTCTCCTGTGTCCACTGCTTTAGGGTTCTGTTTGGGAAAGGGTCACAAGCAGCTAAGAGAAGGACTATATGGCATAGCTTTAATAGAGTTGTCATGGCAGCAAAGCATCTTGATGGACAATAAAGCCAGGAAGAATGGATGTGATCAGGAGGGGACTTCAACCTTAGGCATCAGGGATAGCTTTTCCCAACGTCCTCAGAACTGCCCTAGACTTTTGGTCATTTGGAGTTCCCGGGTCAGTTTGTGTGGCCGGGCATTCTATTCTCATCAGTAACTGGGATGACTTGTTCTCCAGAGGAGAGTTTTGGGTTTTGACTATGGTCAACTGGGAACTTTTAAGCGAGTCTTAAAGGTCCTACACAGGGCAAATGGCAGAAGAACGTCATAGGTAGAAAGATTTCATTATTTTTTTAATCATAGCATTATTTATTTATTCCATTTTATAATGCCTCAGAGATACCTGCTTTAATTTGGTGTCTGTTGCTGTGAGAAACACCATGACAAACAACGAAAACCTTGGGGGTGAGGAGGGGTTTGGGCTTCCAGGTTGCCGTCCATTCTCAAGGGAAGCCAGGGCAGAAACTGGAGCAAAGACCACGGAGGGGGGCTGTTACTGGCTTGTGGCACCTGGCTCTACTCAGCTCCTGCATAGGGATGGCACTGGACACTTGTGTATCAATCAGCAATTAAGAAAAGGCCCACTGGCACGCTCACAGAGAAGACTGATGGAAGCGATTCCTCAATTGAGGGTCCTTCTTCGCAGGGGCCTCCAGTTTGTGCAAAGATGACAAAAACTAACCCACATAGTCCCCAAACTGTGAATGGCAGAGAAAAATTCTTCACTTGGGGAAGGAGAGTCCATCATTAGCATCCTGGGAAATCAGGTCTCTTTCCTTGCTCAGTGTGATAGAAGGATCGGTACAGGTTTCAGGTCATCCCATGGAGAAACTAGAACAATTTAGTCTTGGAGTAGGAGCATAAGAACCCCCATTTCAGGGGACAGTTGCTATAAGGCAGAAAGCTCTGCCTCTTTTTGCCCGTCCATTATCTTTTCTTAATTTTCCTGAGTCTTAGCGGATGTCAGTTCATTCTGGAAGGTGAAACAGCAGCTACTATAGCCTAAAGAAGGTAAAAATTGACACAAAAAGTCCCTGCCCTCCACAGCCTGGCTTCCTTGGTTTCTGTTGCCAAGTCCAGTAGAATAAGGAGTCCAGTCTGGAAAAAAGAAGCAATGAATTAAGTACATACTTAGAACCAGTCACTGGTTGGAATTATCATTGGGCTAAATGTTGGAATTATTGTCCAGATTTTCTTATTTAATCCTTTCAATAGCATTATAGATTGGATAGTATAATGTCTCCAATTTACTGGTGAAAAAATTGATGATTTTAGAGTCAGGGAATAAATACGTTCCATAGTGGCTGATGGACTCATGGTCCAAAACCCAAGCTGTCTGGTTTTGGAGTAGGGGGCATTCTTAACAACTGTGAGGTTTGCTGTTGCTACAGTCCTTGCAAGCTGACTGTGGTCCTTTGGGTTTTTATACCTTGGGTAGGGTGATGTATCCAAATCTAAGTAAATACAGTAAATCTAAGAGGTCTGGGTTGATGCAAAGGATATTGAGAGTATCCTGTAACCCATGGAGAGAGAATTTGGGCAGGAACCAGATGGGATTTCATGATTGTTTGTTCAAGTGGCTTGAAGCATAGGGCTTCCAAGCAAGTTATTTCTAGATAATGTTCCCTAGTGAGGAGCATCCACTGGAGGCAGACACGTCATAGTCTAGGAAGAGATAGGAAATGCTTGGCTCTCCTGAGGTGGACAATACGCAGATTGATGTAGTTTGATGAATGGGGCTGCAGAGCACAAAGCTTGGTTTTGCTGAGGTTACGGTTATTTGAGACTACTCTCATTCCTAATGCTAAATAGACCCGGTACCCACACAGACAGATAACAGTAGCTGCCACTACTGTCATCACAGCAAAGAACTTATTAATAAGGATATTATCATTTTATTAATATATTATTTATTACAATTACAGAGTGTGCTATAATAATTATTATGATGTACTATATATTTTATTAGCATATTATATTTAATTATTACATTTATATTATAATCTAATGTGTTTTATATGATATATTTTAAATGTCTAGTATAATTTTTTTCTAGTATAATTTATTATATATTCATTCATCATATATTTGAGATATATTTATATATAAAATGTATTATATAGTTATTGAAATGGGCTATGGCAGTAGCAAATTATTACATAATTTATTATAATTGTATCACAATTAATCAATAATATAATATAATAGAATAGAATATAAGTTTTTTGCTATGATAGCAGTCTTTCACTTGTTAGTCTGAATGGTCTTACCTTTTTCTCTGCTAAGATATGGTTTCCATTTGGGTGAGGGTAGGGTGTAAATGAATAGCACAGATTTACAACCCAAAATGTCCTCTAGGCTCAGCTGGTGCTAAATACCTTCACAAAGTGGTATACAAGCAGTAGCTTGCCCCAATGCCCTGAGGCCTGTAAAGAAAGAGCCTCACACCTCTTCTTCTTTGATTCCCTTTGGCATCAAATTGCTTATAAGTAGATAGATGTATTAGCTTGTGAAGTTTTAAAATAAGTCATATTAATCTTACAGGAAAGGGAAATGTATAAGAGATACCCTATTATACCTCAGTTCTGAAGTATAGAAAGACTAGTCCCTGCAACTGTATACACATTGTGAATAATTTAAAGCAATTTTTTTTAACATTTTCATTGGGAAAACTGCCCCATTGAAGGTGCTTTAGCAAGACGTAAAATGATTTGACTTGTGAATTTTCGTTCAACAGCCACGCGTTGTAATTAGTGCTCATTGCTTGATTGATTAGGATGCCCTTGAGGATGAGGCATGGAGTCTTCTTTGCCTTTGCAGCCCTGGCACCTAGGAAGCAAGTGCCACACACGTACTTGCTGCTGCACTGGGACTGAAGGGATGGGTGTGAATAAAAGTAACACCCAGCACAGGCAAGGATGGAATTGGGGTTGGGATTTGTGAGCTAGAAGCTGGAGTCAGGGAAAGAGGCTAGAGGGTTTCACTCCTAAGGACAGGAGGATGAGCTATGTAGTAGTACAATCAATATGTGTGCTTATTCCCAAAGGCCTTGAAGGGATCTGTGGTCTATAGCAATATAGTTGAATATAGCTTTGTGCAAAGATGGGAATGGCCTATTTTCCACTGTCCAATACAGTAGGCTGCAGGCATGGCTGTCTCTTGATACAGCAGACTGCAGACATGTGTGTCTCTTGATATGGTAGTTTGCGTGCAGACCTGTGTGTCTCTTGATACAGTGGATTGTAGACGTGTGTGTCTCTTGAGCACTTGAAACCTGGATATTTCACCTGAGGAACTGAATTTATAACTCAATATTTTTGAAATTAAATTTAAACAACTGCATATGTCTGTTGCTACCACATTAAGCAGTTCAAATATTCATTTATCTCTTTCTTTAAAAGGACAATAACAAAACTGGGGATCCTTATGGGGAAATCCAGACTAGTCTCAAATTCAAGACCCTCCAGCTTCAGCTTCTTGAGTACAGGCGTGCATAAAAGAACCTGATCGACGTTCAGGTCTTTCAGGAATGGTTTCATGTGTCCAAGAAAAGAGTAGGGGAGATGGGAAGGAAGACTGTCTGACATGCCAAATGGTGACGAAGACCATCTGCAAGAACAAGAGATTCCAAGTGTAGGCTGTTCACAGAGATGAAAAGCGGAGCAGAAATACAATTTCAGAATCAAAAAGACTGTATCTTGTGCGCATGGCCTATTAGCTACATGGAGCTGAAGTCATTTATTCATTAGTTTTTATGGTCAAAGCTGAGAGAAAGTATCACAAATTCTATTTATTTCCTTGGCATCCACCCTGTTCCAGGTGAAGGCGATCTGTTTCGCCTTCTGCTCATTCATGCGAGAGGCGTGTGTGGGGGTGAAGGATGCCACTGGGGAAACATCATCCAGGCCAGTCAAATTGCATTGTGCTTGGTTTTCTATATCACTGATAGCGAGCGAACCCAAATTTGCTTTGGAGGCTTATGGGGGAGATTTTCTGGCATAGTGTATTTAATAATAAAAGTGGGCCCCTTTAATAAAAAATCAACGACAACTTAAAATATACAATAAATGCTGCAGCGTTCATAAAACACACTAGGCATTCAATCCAACTTTATTATGTAATGCACACTATTTACAGCTTGCATTTCAGGCCTGATCATGCTGCCAGTGACGAGGGAAATGGCCTAAAACAGCTGTCAGATGGTGTGACGTGAAATAGACACGGGGTAAATCGAACGCAAATGAACCCCGAGTGTTCTCGCTCAGCACCGAGACCATCCCTATGTGACTGAGGATGTGTGGATTGCCTGCAGCCATGTGCACTATATCATCCCCCCCCCCCTTTCTTTCTCCATCTCCTCATTTTTCTTCCTTTTCTTTCTTACCACGGGGCCCATAAGGATGCAAAAGAAACCGGCAGCATCTCTGCCCTCCTAGGTGCTTACAGAATCATTATGGAAATTAGAGCTCAGTGGGATGTAGGATACAGCCCTTCATTGGTCCCCTGATGTTTAAAGGATATGTATTTTTGGCCCACTGCATTTGCTATTTTTCTTTACCTGAGTTGCCCTTCCTGTCCTTCACCGTGGCGGGAACTCCTAATCCATCGTTGAGAGTCCAAATCAGATGCCATTTCCTCTTTGAATGCTGTTTTGAATACTAGACAGAGTTCGTGGATACACTTTTCCTTCTTTCTTTTCCATGCTTTTTCTATTTTTCCTTTCTGCATTTGTGGTGATCATGACACACGCTCTGTGCCGACCTTCGTTGTCTGCAAGAGTCTGGGGAACAAAGTTTCCTCTGCTGTGTGCTCAGAAGGAAGAAGTTTAGCGCTCATATATCCAGTTTGGAGAGTTTGGCAGGACCCCAAGTTCTTGTCCATGCGCTCTCTGATTCTGATGCCAACACGCAGCAGCTTTCTTGTGTCAAGCAGCATTTTGCTCTGTTTAGGGAAGTGCCCCTGGTCTATCGTAAGTGCTCTACACCATTCTTCACCCAACTCCCTCTGTCTTTGGTTTTCTTGTAGTCCTCCCCTTCCACGTGGCTCTATTGGCCCCTTTACTAGGAGGTAACTTCTATCAGGACACACCCTGTCCTTTTCCTCAACCTGGGGCACTTACCCAACCAAGAATGTCCTATACAGATTTCTTAAGCGAATGAGTCAAAGTTGGAGGTAAAATTTTGGTCCCTGATAACTTGTCCCTTCTTGCTGCAAACCAGTGGCTGGGTGCATCTCGAAATTCAGCTCCTGGGGGCATACTGCTCAGTATTTAAGAGACAGCCTGATAATACCATTCTCCTTTGACTCAATGAATCCTGTACTCATTATCCTGACATGGCAGACACCTGACATGAAGCAACTTAAAAGAGGAACGGTTTGTTTTGGCTTACAGTTTGAGGAGATACAGCTCCCCACATCAGGGAATGCATAGCTATAGGAGAGTGAAGGGGCTAGTCACATAGCGTATGCAGTCAGAAAGCAGAGCAGGGGAAGGCGGGCTGAATTCATCAAACCTTAAGGTCGCCTCCTGCTCCCATGAGACACTTCCTCCAGTGAGGTTCCATCTTCCAAACGGTTTGAAGATTCTGTAAACCTGTTGAGCCTATTCAATAAATGTATCGAAAGGTTCTATAACTTTTTAATACAGCACTGTTAGCTGGGGATCATGTTCTCAGAGATACGAGCTTATCGGATATGGGAGGCATTTTACAGTCAAACCACCGCAGATCTGAGAAAGAATTCTTCCATCGTGTTCTGTATTCTGGTTTTGAAGAACAATCAGTGTGTGGTGGGGGCAATGCAGTTGAGATGTCTGAGAAGTTGTCTCATCTGTTGAGAAAAATGATGCTTCATGTTCCCTAAAGCTTTTTTTTTAAATATATATATAATCTCTGCCCCTGGATGGCCAAGTTGAGAATTAAAGAGACTACGGAGCCCGGTTGTTTCCCAGTTTATGATGTGGATATTACTTCACTTCAGCAGGTTCAGCTACTATAATATAGTTGTCATCATAGAGAGGATACAGTAATGGTTTGGATGAGTATGGACCCCACAGGCTCAGCTGTTTGAATACTCGGTCCTCAGATGTTGGTTTAGGAGGTGTGGCCTGACTGGAGGAGCTCTATCATTGGGGGTGGACTTTAAGGTTCAAAGTCATGTGACATTCTCATATTCTCATATCTCTGCTTTTCATTTGCAGTGCGTGATGAGGCCCCAGCTTCTGCTTTAGCTGCCATATCGGCTGCCTGCCGATTCTAGACTTTAATCCTCTAGAACTGTGAGCCCAATGAAAACCCTTCTTCTAGACGTTGCTTTGGCCATGGTACCTTATCATATCAATAGAAAAGCAGCTAACATAGAGGGTGTCGAGTGTGAAGAGCAACAGGACGTGTGTGGCAGATACTCGGTATATATCCTTTCTCCCCATCCCTTTTTCTTCCTCCTGGTTTTTTCTACTTTCCCTTCTTTTTCTCCTTCCCTCTTGTTCATTTTCTCTTATCAGGCTTTTGTATGATATATGAGAAATTGCTTTTATCTCCTTTGCCTCTTATCTATCAGCATATCAGATTCTTTCCTACTTCCAAGACCCACAACATGACCACAACGATGTTATTTCACTTTTTGGCTTCCAGTGTAGACTGACTTACCTGAAGACTACGTGATAGCAAACTTCTAGTATATGTAGTTAATAGGTTAACAGGCTTCAGGGGACCCAACTTGGCCCATATTTAGAATGCAATAATGAAGTGTGCTTTAATTGGTTTCCTATCATTTGAGAGCCATAAGAACATAATTTCCTCAAATTCGCCATGGGACCTATGATTGGAGTAAGCATTGACTTTTGCTGCAGTGTAAATTTGCCCCAGACCAAACACAACAGGCCTGTCTAGGATAAAGTAAATGGCTGGGTTTTTTTCTCACAAATGAAGGTGAGATGGGGTTGAGAATGTGGTTCAGTTAGTAGAGTGCTTGGCTAGCAGGTAAGAAACCTTGGTTCACTCCAGTACTGCATAAAACTGGACTTTGTGGTCATACCTGTAATCCCAGCACTTGGGAGGTGACAGAAGATGAATCAGAAGTTCAAAGCAATCCGTGTCTACACAATGAGTTCAAGGCCAGCCTGGGCTACGTGAGACCTGATCTTGTGGGTCAGAGGTGGGGTGAGGTGCTTTCTACAGACCTACAACAGTGTTGAATCTAGTCCCAGGGGATTCTTTCATCCGAATAGTTAACCAAATTTGCTGTATTGGTTAGACTTCCTGGATCAGGTGTCACTCTAAAAAATTATACAATAATTGAACAATACAGTGGGCTTCATAGGGTTGCTTTGTGTGCTCAGAAGGTACTTGGATTGTATTTAACCAGCTCCCATTATCCACACTTATACCCCCGTCACAAATGCCTTTTCCAATACTGTATTGACCGCAAGATCAAAACAATTTCTAAAAAATCCATTTCACTTGGTTTTTATGAATAGTAATAAGATGATAATATGCAGCTCTCTGGGGGGAATGCATATATGAAAGATCTGATACCAAGTTTCACTGGGTGAGTACAAAGGACATGGACATTAAGTATCAGTTCTTGCCTGTGCACCGTGGGAGCCTGGCGGGCACCACTTTTCATTCTTTACATCCCATGGATCATTATCTACTAGGTTCTTGATTGATATTTGTTGAAATACAGTCTAAAAATTCCCAGGGCTTATTGACGAGGGTACGGCTTAGGTGATACGATTTCTCCATGTCTCAGTGTGGTTTATGTTCCCATCTCTCCTCCATCTTGTGTTCATTATGTTTAGATCTGTTTGTTTGAGAGAAATGAAGAGAGGGACAGGGGAAGGGTGAGGGGGTCTTGCTTGTTCCGTGGGCATTTACCCCCAAATACTGATTTTATTATTTTCATTTACAGCTGAAAAAAATTAAGCAATTAAGTAACAGTTCTGAGATCATACCACCGTGAGTCAGCTGTCGAAACCGTGCTGTCTTTTTAAACTTTAAAAAGAAAAGTCTAGACCTGGATTGGAGGTGGGTGGTCCTTGGACTTCCCACAGGACAGGGAACCCTGATTGCTCTTTGGGCTGACGAGGGAGGGAGGGGGACTTGATGGGGGAGGGGGAGGGAAATGGGAGGCAGTGGCGGGGAGGAGGCAGAAATCTTTAATAAATAAATAAATAAATAAAAAAAGAACTAAATAAAAAAAAAGAAAAGTCTGGATCTATAAGAGGTCAAGGTGGGGATGGCAGGCAATGAGAGGTAAGTGGTGAGAGATTAGAGGGTACCTCCTACTCAGATCATGCACGTCAGCTGACCTGGAGAGCTTGGAAACCCCTTTAGGGCTGCCTTAAAACAAACTGTTATCTTTGCGCCCTTCAGCATCTCTCATCAGAGGGGGACTCGTATTTAGGTCATCTTGGAGATCTCTAGGTGGACTTCCATCTGCAGATCCCCCGAGGGACTCTGAGAGCAGGGGTGGTGCTGCTGGGTCTGGGGATCCGCTGCTGGTAGAAGTTTTAGGGCTTCAGTGCACTTTTCATACGGAGGCGAACGCAACTCTATTTGATAAATGGGGCGAGAGTTTTAAACCCCTCTCTTCTGAGATGATTGTTCAAGGGTGGTGATGATGGATGAAAGACAACCCTAGTTGCTTGCAGCCTTCCTATGGCTGCTTTGCTTGGGTGGTTTGGGGACACTTGTTTATCTTCCTGCATTCCTTCAGCCTCTAGGACAGTGGCTCTGATGGTTCAGACCCCAGGAACTCATCTCCTCCCTTCTTCCCTTGTTAGTGTCTCATTATGTAGCCCAGGGTGCCTCCGCCTCACTGGTACTGGAACTGCACATGAGAAACACCAGCAGTGATCAATTTTCACAGCCCCATAATCCTCTCTGAGCCCCCTGGGAGCGTTAGGCTGTACTGCACACCGCCTTAGCCTTTAGATCTGGAAGTTAGTCATCTTAGAAGAGGCAGTGTGGCTACGAGGGGAGGTGTGAGGACTTCGGCAACACATGGTTCTGAGTCTGAATGCAATATAGACTATGCTGTATGATGGCCTGAAATTTATGAGCCTGGATCTTTTGCCTGGGAAACAGGAGCATGCATCCTCTGCAGCAAATGGTGTTTCTCAGGAATTGCCTGTGGAGAGCCTATCATGACATTGGTAGGGAAAAATGTGAGCATGTTTGAAAGGCTGCTCTCTGAAGCGTTGGGGTCTAAAGCACCTTCTTTAAATTCCAAATCTGTTTTCAAGAGGAATTAAAGGTAGAGTGAGATTTCAGCCATGGCTGAAAATTCCCCACTCACAATAATTTAGAGATAAGAACTCTCTTCTCGGGGCAGCGTGAAGACGAAATGAAATTGTGAGTGAGGGGTGAGCAGGACACTTGTTCCATAGAAGGCAGCCAGGAAATGCTGATTCATGATATTATCAATCACTGTCATTATTTCTATTATAAGTATTGGTGAGGTCATGTAGCCTCCAACAACGATACGGTGTCACACTGCCCAGACTCTGTCTATTCAGGAAGGATGAGCTCAGTCCCCAGCTGCCAGGAGTATCAGCTACCGTGGCTCATGGCTGAGTCCTGCGGCTCAGATGCCCAAGGTTACACTCTTTCCAGACGCAGCTGAATGCAGTGACCTGTCCATGTGAACACACAAGGGTCTAGTTTCCCTATCTCAGATGGGACAATTTTCCAGATCTTCTTAGCCTGGGGCTTCCTCTACACAGACTGAGGCTTCTCTTGCAGCTGCAGCACCTCAGGCATTGTTGCAGCTCTCAACTCTTTACTGTGTCCAACTGGCTCCCTCACCCCTTCCAGATGCTCTTCTTCAGGGTACCCGCTAAAAACTTGGTCACGTTTCAGAACCTCGGTCTCCTTAAGGCAGGAAACCCAGCGGTTATCTCGCTCCACATTTTAGCATTCATCTCAGAAGAGAAACAAACCCTTAGGCCCAATTAGACAACCGAGGCTCTCCTGTATAATACCTCAACTCCTTTAGATAGCTGTTTGATCATTTGTGGAGTTGTTTAAAAATGGTATCCAGCACTTATGTAGCTCTTTGTTACACGTAGTCTTTACATATCTGTTGCCTTACTGAATGAGTCATGCAGACATTTGCTGAAGCAAATGATATTACTACCCCAGTATCACAGAGCAACTTCAGGTGAAAGAAAGGAATTAAATAACTTGATTGAGATTTATTTTAAGGAATTGCCGTTAGAGGCTCATGAGGCAAACTGGCTGAAGGCTATTTTTCTTTTTGGCTAATATGTGTTTTTAAAAATTGAATTGAAATTGGGTGTGGTGGTGCATGTGGTCAATCCCAGCACTCAGGAGGCAGACACAGGTGAATCTCTGAGTTCGAGGCCAGCTTGATCTACAAAGTGAGTTCCAGGATAGCCAGGGCTGTTCCACAGAGAAACCCTGTCTTGCGAAACCAACCAACCAAACAGACAAAAATTGAATTGAAGTAATAACTTAATATTTTTGCATTGCTATAACATGATACTTGATACTTTATATATTGCTACAACACGATACTTTACAAAGTATCATGGTATCTCTTCACAATAAGAGGAAAGTAACTGAGACAATGTGTAAGTCTGAGTGTGGGTTTGTGAATATGTGTGGGGTGAGGCCAGAAGAGAGTGTCAGAATCTCTGGACCTGGAGTGGCCTGCTGTTGTGAGCTGCATAGGCACTGCACAAGCCCTGGGAATTGAATATGGGTCCTCTGTAGGAAGAGCACGTGCTCTTACCTTCTGTGCTTTTTCTCCAGCCCTGAAAAATCTTTCAATATACCCTTTTAGTTTTTTTTGAAAATTTAAGACTTTAAAATAATTGTATAGAATATACACATGTTTTTTGCATGCATGTCTGAGCACCACATGTGAACAGTGCCTTTAGAGGCCAGGAGAGAGCGTTTGGATCCTCTGGAACTGGAGTTATAGATGGTTGTTAGCCATCATGTGGGTGCTAAGCTGTCCCCTGAAGAGCAGGCAGTGCTCCTAACCACTGAGCCATCTCTCCAGCTCCCAATCCTATCTTTTGATCCATCTTTCTTAAGTCAAGTCCTCAGCCTCCCTATCTAACATGGACTAGAATGATATGTCTGCACAATACACTGAGTCCACTTTCTCTTGTAATGACCCTCCTTTTTTGCCCACTGGTTGGCATAGAACTTGTCATGTAGCCTAGGCTGGCATCAAACTTACAGACATCAGCCTGCTTCTGCCAAGTGTTGTTATGAAAGGTGTGCACCACGACAGACTGGTGATGACATTCTTCATAATAGCTCTAGAACTAGGGACAGACTCTGAGACAGCCCAAGTCCAGCTGGAGCCCAGTGACCTCCAAATCACCACAATACCAGCTTTCTTTCAAGTCACATAACGTCATAGATTTCTTCAGTGTTTAAGCATTCCACTTGACTAGGAGAAACGAGGCTTGTGTGAGGATGCATCTCTTTTTTATTATCTCCCTTGAAGTTTATGTGTTCAAATATGGTTTGGTTATGAGTTAACAACACAAGGACAATCAATACCCAGTCTCTGAAAAACAGAACTCACAACATGTCTATAAAAGTGAAATGGGTATCATAAAACAATTACAGATTCCAATTTTTCTTTTCCTTTTTTTTTTGTTTGTGTGTGTATGGGGGTGTGGGTTGGTTGGTTACCACTTTGCTCCTGAGTTAGAATCTAAATGCTAAAATCCATGCTACTTTTTAGGGATATATGTGTAGAATTCTGCTGCTTTTTTGGGGGTGCAGAAGAGCTGTTTTAGTTGATTCCATTTGCAAGAAGACCATACCAGGAGCTGAGAAGGGTGCAGTGCTAGCAACTGTGCAAAGCATGTCGCAGAGCCTATTCTATTTGTCCCTCAAAGCCTTGGGGAGGAAGGCAGAGTGTTGGATAAATTTTCCTGGGGAGTCATGAACAAACGTCTGTTTACCCCGGATAGGGCACCAATGTTTGACCAAAGAAACAATTCTATAAAAGTCAAATGTGGCCAGTTTCACTTCAAAGTATTTGTTTTAAAGAATGGGTGCAGTGTTAACTTATAACATGAAGTTCTCAAAGGCAGCTGCATCCCTGAAAATTCTACCCTAGTACGATTCATGAAAGTTGCAGTCATAGAGCTGATGGTACCACTTGTGGGCATCTCAATGGTCCAGAGAGTCCTTCCCAGGCAACTTGTCTAGTTGGAGAGTCTCCTTCCAGCAGCTGTTTACTGCTTTCATAACATTGCTGTGGGAACTTGAGAAGTTTGTTAGTTTTAGGAATTTCCTGAGACTTGTGAGTTGTTTATTTCCCAAATAATATATGCTTTAACCCTTCTTCCTGGAGGGGATGTTTCAGTCTGAGGGAAATTTCTACAAAACACACGGTTACTGAGTAGCTTATACAGGGTCCCACAGCTTTGTGTGTGGTGTGCATGTGTTTATGTATACAGGTACATGTGGGGTGGCAGGTGTGCACATGTACAAAATACATGCGAGGGTCAGACAGTAGCCTCCAGGATCGGCAACCAGGATATCTTACACTTTGTAAAATTCTGGAATTGGTTCTTCATTGACCTGGAACTTTAACCCATGTGCTGGGCTAGAAGACCCATGAGCTTTCCAGAGGTCCTCCCATCTCTGCCTCCCTTCTCAAAGTTCTCAGATAGCTCCATGCTGCTCTGCCTTTTTATTTTTTTATTTCTGTAGGTCCCAGGGATCCAAATTTAAGCCTTCACACCTATGAGACATGTAACTAACCCACAGAGCCCTCTTCTCAGCTCCCGCGTAGCCTTTAAGAGGGACTGAGGATGAGAGCCTTGGAAGTTACACTAAAGAGTTGATAAAATTTTTGATTTTCCCCTGCCTATTGGCTGATGCCATCACTCAACTGTTCTAATTCAAGAAAGGAACAGGGACAGGTGTTTTTAAGAAGCTGCAAACTTACTTTCTCATTGTAAGGGACTTGGGGAGAGATCTGCCTCACAGATGTGATCCTGTCGCCTGCCACCACACCTCTGTGCTTTCTATCTAATGTATGTTGGGAGTCATGAACAACTGCAACCTTCCCCACACTTAAATTACAGAATTGTTGTGAATAAATAAGTGAACATGAGGAAAAGAAGAGGATGAGGGATGCAAACTGAGGGATATATGTGCAATCCGTGTTACGAAGATTGTTTTGTTATTTCATTAAAAACTCCTCCAAAGGCACAGATTCAACCAACCCAAGCAATGACTCCATCTTTCATAAATGGCAGTGTCTCTATCACTGGGTTTTAATATCCCGAATATATTTCCTAAAGAAGATCATGAGTGATTTTGAAAGCTGCCATAGATGATGTGGTATACTTAGTTAAGCAGAGTGTGATTCTTTGTGAAGTGTGTGCGCCAGGCATTTAAAAAAATGAACTCCCTCCAGTGACAGCAAGGGGGCTTGTCAACTGTAGGTTCTTACAGTGCCATGCTCCTGAGTCATGCCTGTTCACTGGGTTGTCACCCTAATGCAGAATGACTTTGAGGGTACCTTTTCCACAGTGACATTAGGCTCAAAGTCTCCACAGCACTCCCTCTGGCTCTGGTGTAGCTCCTGGGGATCCAGTTACTTCTCGGAGTGGCTAATAGCCATCCTATCGGATCCCCTACCCATCCTGTCACTTCCCTTGTAACGTGTAGGTCGGGAAGGGATGACTATAATACATAGACCAGCGCAGCTCTGAACTTGAAATTTATTGAAATCTTGTTCCTTATGGGATTTGGTGTCCCTTGCAGGGAAGCAGGATATGCCCTTTCCCAAGGAGATTTGGAACGGGAGGTGATGGAGAGAAATGGAAGCGTGTTCCCAAAATACTGATTGGGTCTCATTATGACTCTGCAGGAAAGGCATGACATCCTGTTTCCCTCTCGAGATGCTGATTTCTCCCTTGACATCCGCTGCTGATTTCTATAGTGGAAATAATTGAGAACAAATAGCCTATGGATCCCCCTCCAGCCGTGTGGATGTGAAAGCTTGATTGGCTGTCCTCAAATTGGAGCAGAGAGCACACACTTGGATTTTGGATCTTGGGGGTTTGGGTTTTAATTCTACTTCCTTTTTAGGCATCATGGGAAAGGTGACCTCTCTCTACTGTGATTCCCTGATCGCAATGTGGGAATTAATAATAATAATAGTATGAATTCTAGAAAGCACCCAATAAGCTGGGTATTGTGGGCACACAACTGTAACCCCACTTCTTGGGAAGCCAAGGCAGAAGGTTTGAGAATTTGAGGGCTATCTGAGCTTTATATCAAGTAACAGCTACATAGTAAGACCTTGTCACCAAACCAAATCAAACCAAATGAAACCAATCCAAACAAAACCACAAGCAAACAAATAAAAAAGATTAACTCCTCAGAAACACATAATTTAGAGTTTATCCTTTCTAGTTACTGACTTTCTATTTGTAAACATTATTTT
This sequence comes from Neodon shergylaensis, assembly GCA_025134845.1. Taxonomy (NCBI): domain Eukaryota; kingdom Metazoa; phylum Chordata; class Mammalia; order Rodentia; family Cricetidae; genus Neodon; species Neodon shergylaensis. Next base: position 4,379,442 of record JABTXL010000003.1, on the reverse strand, counting down.
ATCTATAATATACTACTACTACTACCTACTTCACATGGCCAGATAAGGATAATTCAGGACTGTTCTTGAAATAGTGTCTGATATACCAGGTAAGACTGGATACATTCAGGGTGGTACAGTCAGAGACCTGGCATATCAATACTGGGTATTAATATCATTGTAGTTTTTAGTTTGTTTCCTTTAAACTCTAAAAGCATGTTAGTGGCATGCAATATTGACCCCAAAAGGTGACTACAATACCCAGTGGAACCTGCTAAGAGGAGACTGTCTTCAGCTCCAGTCAAATTAAAGAGCTGTTGCAGGTCAGGAAGGGGGAACGAGGACAATTTCAAGAACAGGAAGAGGAAGGGCATTTGCTGTGGTGATCAGCCATCTCTGCTGGATGCTGACCCCTGGCTGACTGAAAATGAGTTGCCATGGGACTCACTTGCTACCAGTGACTTGGCTTTTATGCCAAGTGTCAGGTTTATGTCAGAAAGTGGGTTTGTTGATAATCAAAGAACGCCCGTTAAGTCCCACTGGCTAGTTTTCAATAAACTTGACACAGCTAGAGTTATATGAAAGGAGGGAACCTCAGTTGAGAAAATGACTCCATAAGATTCAGCTGCAAGGCATTTTCTTCATTAGTACTTGATGTGGGAGGGCCCAATATATGGTGGGTGGGGCCATCTCCGGAGTGATGGTCCTGAGTTCTATAAGAAAGCAGGCCGAGCAAGTCATGAGAAGCAAACCAGTGAGCAGCACCCTTCACGGCCTCTGCATCAGCTCCTGCCTCCAGGCTCCTGCCCCGTTTGAGTTTCTGCCTTGATTTCCCTCAGTGATGGACAATTACCTGGGCTTGTAATCTGAAATAAACCCTTTCCTCCCTGAGTGGCTTTGGTCATGGTGTTCACCACAGCGAGTAACCCTAACTGAGACAGTGACAAAACTGTTTCCAGCCAACGTTGAGTGAGGCTCTTACCCTTACCCCCATAGCTCATCATCTGTGTCTAACTTTACCAGGATGCTGTTCCTTTGGGCTACCGAGACTCCTACCAACCTTGATGTTTCCTCTTAGTAATGTCTCATCCACAGGCCTCCACTTTGCCTATTGGAACACGTTTCCTCCATGTCCTGGCTTTGGGGGCGAGCCCAAGCTGTTTCCCTACTACGAAGCTCTAGTTACAGTGTGTCTCAGTGTGCTATTTCTGGGAAGAGACACTGCGGTGACAGCAACTCTTTCAAAGGCAAGCATTGAACTGCGGTCTTGCTTACAATGTCAGAGGCTTACTCCATGATGGTCATGGTGGGGAACGTGGCGGCAGGCAGGCAGGCAGCTGTGGTGCTGGGGCAGTAGTTGAGAGCTACATGTTGATCCATAGGCAGCAAACAGAGAGACACTGGGCCTGGCTTGGGCTTTTGATGCTTAAAAGCTCACCCCCAGTGACATACTTCACTCAAGGCCATGCCTCCTATTCCTTCCAAGCAGTGTACCAAGGGGGGACTAAGCATACAAAAAGGTGCGTATGGGGGCCCTTCTCACTCAAACCGTCATGAAGTGGTTCTGCTTGAATAAATTTTATCTCCCTGTGGCCACTGTCCTGGCAGAGGGGGAAGATATTCCGAGGAGAGACACTTTATCCTTCCTTTGGCTATCAGACTATTGAAACAGTGGTCCCCAAAAAACTGAATTTTCCCCAGGAATCTCATGATGAAAGAAGGAAGAGGCTGGAGTCTAGTGTCAGCCAGAGGAGGAATTATTCTCCCAGAAAGAGATTGCACACAGTTCTGATGTCTTCTCATATCGACCTGCAGGAGAGACTAGAGCCCAGCTGATGATGGGTTAGTGATGGCCAGGGCCACGTCTGGACCAGGACTGTCAATGGAGGGAGGGCCACTCAGTTATCTTCTATTTAACGCCAACACTATGTCAGGACCCCTAAGATCACCTTGAAGGTCACTGGATCTCCTTATTCATACTGCACAAATCTCCTTTCTCCACCTTCCATTGTGACTTGTCTGTAATTAGCCTATTGACTACACTAGCTTCCTAGAGTTGTCGGGGTCCACGCTCTGACTGCAACTCCAGGAACCCTGTCTTCACCAAGCAGTGTGAGGAACTTGTCTTTAACACTTTCTCCAGGTACAAACTTGAGACCTGACAAGCTCGAGTCAGGCTTCTGAAGCTTTTCTAGACCTATCGGTGAGCTTCTTGAGAAATCCAGTTTTAACCAAAATCCCAACTAAGTCAGCAGGAAGACCTAGTCTGTATTTGATTTGGTTGATGTCTTTCCCTTCTCCCAGGTGATGTTGAAGGTCTGTCCTGGGCAAGAATGCTCTGGTTAAGTAATTTTCCACCCTGCTCCTCGGGTATAAATTCATACTTTCGTGTGCTGAGCCAAGCCTCTCCCCATGACGGCAAAACTCCAGTAGCAGGCCTGCACCTATCACTGTGGGCCTGAAAAAAGTCTTCCTTACCATGTTTTAGCATGTGTCATTGATGAGGAGGAGGTTAGCTCAGTGGTAGGGCCCTTGCCTAGCATGTACAGAACCTGTGCTCTAGAACTATGGTTTTAAAAATATCAAGAGTAACTAAGTAATTTTTGCTTTAAGGAGGCCCAGAGTTAACATAGATGGGGGGCCCTTTCAGGCAGTAGTTGATACCTTTTTAGGGTCGTGTGTGTGTGTGTGTGTGTGTGTGTGTGTTGTGCACATGCTCACACATTTGGATACACCGGCTTGTCTCATGTTTACAATACGTTCTTGTCTACCTTTCCAGGAGGACTAGATTAATAATCTACATAAGGCATTTAATTAAAACGGTGTCATCACCTCATTAATGTCTCCTCAGAGGATGCATCATCATTCTCTCTCTGGCATAGAAGTGGCATGCCCGTGGGGGCATGCTTGCCTGCAGTGGCAGGTGCAGAGGGAAGGTGATGTGGAAAGAAAGCAGTGCCATTCACTGGGGAGCATCACCTTTTGGTGTCTCTGTCGCGCTGCATACTCAGGCTGAAGGCATATGTCCCTGCAGGAAAGCAGGCACCCAAGGGTGTGGCTGCCTCCCAAGGCCTCCAGCTCCCCTGAGGTAGCTCCTTTCCTCAGAGATCAAGAGAGGATGTGGTGCTCACAGCGTGAAGGTCCCCAGCCTACATTTCCTCTCAAGTGTAAGCACAGATAGCAGAAGGGAACACAGGGAAACTTAGAAGTAGGTCCATGAATTATTCATCGCCTACTCTGGGTGCCAGGCTCACAGTGCCTCCCCCCCCCACCCATTCCCATCCCAAAAGGCAGCCAATGAGAAAGGCCTCTTCTTCCCTGGGTGAATTACTGCTTGTGAATGGCGAGAGGATCCATTTCAAAGCCGCACTTAGAATTAGCCTATTAAAAAGAGCAGCCCGATTTGTTTCAGGAGCTGCGGTGGAAATGAATGAGGGTTCTCCCCTCTCTTCTCCTAACCATTAAAAAAAGCCTCGCTTCTCACACAGCAGCTATTTTAATTAAATCAATAATTATGCTTTATTGAATTGAATGCTCTTCAGCAAAAAAAAATCAGCACAGAGTCTTTTGAAAACTTAATTTAGGTCATCAGTGGGTGGGGGAGGAAGGGAAACCCAGCGGGAGACGGGGAGAAAAACCAGAGTGATGTGGCTATTTAATAACGCCAGTTACAGTGTCTGCAGCTCCATCACTGCTGAGCAAGGTTGCATTTGCAATCTGGTGTCCATTTCCTAGAAAGCCCAGAGGGTTTGTTTCTTGAGTTGTGGTGGAGAGACACTGCTCAAATCCAACCTTTACAGTGTTGACACCCCACTCCTCACCCCCATCATTGTGTCTTTTTGCCCCAAGGCAACTATCAGACACGTCCGCACATTGGTCCACCATGCAGCATCTTCAGTTGTTCGCTGGTGAAGAATAGCAGACGTAGCCTTTCCTCTCTAGTCTCGGAAACCACATGCTTCTGCTGGGTTAGCCATTATGGTGGTGACCTTCTCGCTGGTGTTCTGGCTCCATTCTGTGCTCCTGTTCAACTTCAGACTCTCAGATCGAGGCAGGATAGACAGGCACAGGTCAAAAAAACAAAACAAAGAGACAAGCTGAATGATGGTTGAGGCCACCACACAGTTGTTCACAGCAGGATTTCCTGTAGAGGTACAAGCAGGAGGCCACTCCAAACCAGCAGAGACCAACATGGCTGTTCAGAGTGATTGCTAAATGCCCTTGGTTTTAGTCTAATGCCATCTGCATATTGTTAGCCTTGCAAACTCATTTACTATCATCATGCATCAGATGCCACATTGTACCTGTGACACTTCAGGAGGACAGGAAAGGGGAGCAAAAGCCGAGTAAAGCCCGTTGTGGGAGCAATCCAGACAGGCTCCCACATTCCTTTGCCTCATGAATAATGCTTCCCTACAAGTAGGACTTTCCCACAGGAATTGCTATCCAGACAGGTGTGGGGTTAAATGTCTGCAATCTTCTCTCTCTGGAGGATGAAGCAGGGGGATTGCTATGAATTTGTGTCTACTCTGAGGCACAAAGTGATGAAAAAGATCAATCAGAAATGTATAAGTAGACCCTGCTGAATCACAGCAACCAACCAACCAACGAACCAACCAACAACCTTCCAAACCTCAGATCAAACCAAACAACAGCAGAAATGCCCCCAAACAGAACAAAACCACTATCACAACCATAATCTAAGGACAGCAGCATCCAGATCCCAGGGGGATGCATCTCTCTCTTCAGGTGCTCTGTTCCCTGGGTGCCTTTCCTTTGAATAAACATCCTCTTAATTTTCTCTTTTTCCTTCCCTCATTTTTTTCTTTGATGGTAACAAAACTTGAAAACAGGGAGCAGATATCTCAATTTGGTCTCTCTGTTTTTGAGACTTCCTCAGCCTTTGCCACTGGCAACAAAACCGTAAAGCAGAACCGATCCATCCTCCCTCATCTTCTCAGTGACTGCCCATTGCTTTAGGAGCACAGGCTCAAGGAATCTTCAAAACACAGCGGAGTGGGCAGGCAGGGTGGGGCCAGGGACAGACTAGTAAGAACCTGCTTTAATCTAAAAGGCAGGGCTGAAGGCCAAGGCCACCGACTCTTGTCGTACAGAAACAGGACACTCTGGGGCCAGCGTGCCTTTTCTTTTCTTTTTCAAGAAAACTCAGACATCCTTGCTTTCTGCAAGTATTGGGCCATAAAATATTGAGCGCTTCGTAGATGAAGTGATTTGTTTCCAACATTTACTCTTTCTTCTTACTGGGCCACATGTGGTGGTGGGGTTTACATTACCCAGCCTGCTGGTGTGGCCACACACAGAGCGCTCTGGTAAGCGAAGTGCCAACAGCATTAATGTGTACCATTTCCCTCTGTTTAATGTGTTAAAACGAAAGAGTTTCTCCTCTTTGTACCTGGGACTGAAAGGTGATGGATTTACAGAGATAAAACTGCCAGGAACGAAGAGAGAGTTGGTTTTTCACAGGTCCATTGAGGTCCCAAGCATGAAACACCCTGAGGAAGAGTTCCACGGAGAAGCTGGTCTATACAACTTAATGAAAACGAGGTGGTTCACGGTGGAATGTGGGTAGGAGAGTCGAATCTTCATATGTTAATTCTCCAAAGCATGGGAGAACAGCAGTAAACATGGGTGTGAAGGTTATCTCCATGGCAAGCTGATTTCGACTCTTTGGAGGATATCTGCAGATGCTAAACAGATGCAGGTAGATGTCTCTTAACTTCTTTGTGGAACATCCACACAACTTTTAACACTAGCTGAACTAATTTGCATTTTTGCCAGTGGTCTGTAAGGGTTTGTTTGTTTTCTCCCATAGCCTCTCGGTTATCTACTTATTTACTTCTTTTTTTAATTATTGATGATAACATTTTTTTGATGATAGCCCCTGAGTGAAGTGGAATCTCAAAGCAGTTCTAATTTGCAAAGATATTGAGCATTTTATTTTCTCCATGTATTTATAGGCCAATTGTCCTTCTTTGATAATTGTGTTCAGCTCATTCGCCCATTTATTGATTGGATTTTTAACTTTTTTATTGTACCAGTGTTTGAGGTTTTTATATACTATGCAAATTAATGCCCTGTTGGATTGATAGTTGGCATAGTCCCCCTGCCAACCCAGTCTGTGGGCTGTGTCTTCACTCAGTTGGTTGGGCTTGCCTGTGCAGAAGCTTTTTAAATCTAGGGCAATCATTTTGAGCATTCTGATGCTAGTCTCTCTCCTTCCTGGCTGCAAGTTTTACTGTAGGGAGAGTTGATGGCAGCTGAATTTGTACTCATGCGCGCTAAGGGCCAGGCTTTCTGAAATGGGAAAGTCTCTAGGATGAGCCAATGACAGTTGAAACCTTGGGAGGGTCTCCTCAAGTCTGGATGATAGTTCTGCTGGTTCCTGCTTTCTACTCGACTGTTGCTCTCTTGAAAGAATCTCCACACCAAGGTGATGGCTCCTGACTCTTTCACATGTACATGACAAGTGGTGCTCGCTCCCTTTGCCGCCATCTTGCAAAGCTGGACTCAGCCCACAATGGACCTGAGTGTGAGCAAGAAGAAAGCGCTTGCCGGGTGATGCCTCCGAGCTGTGAGCAGCTCAGCCTGAGCGGGCCTAATTAAATGCTTCCTTTGCTAAGTAGCCTGGGTCATGGTGTTTTGTTACCTCCGTAGAAAGGTAACTAAGACAACCAGTGAGTTTCTTAGGGATTTTGTGATTGTGGAGAGATGAAATATTGGAGGTCAAAAGACAAAATCATTTGGGGGCTATCTTTAGCCCCCTTTCAATAGGTACTTACTATGTACATTTGTATTTGTCTTAACATCTTTTAACGTTTGGAATGTCTTTCTAATTTTGACACATTTAGTTATCATCAATGCTAAAGCTAAGATTTTGATAAGGTAATACCTACATTCTATAGATTTTCCTGTGTGGCTCTAGCTTCCTGTCAGATGGCCCTACTGTGTATTTTATATTTATTTATTTATTTTTCCTACTGTGTATTTTAGAAGCATATTTGTTCACGACCATTTTTCCCCTGTGACTGTAAATTTCACATAAACTTTTCATGATGAAACACGTTATTCATGATAACTTGAATCTATGTACCCAGGGCATGGACATTCATATTTAGTTCAGGATAAACTATTTTATCATTTAATTAAATCAGAGTTATTATTTTAAAGCCAAGGTGTCAGGTAGGTGGCACAGCATGCTCAAAAGATGTCTCCAGCATTTTTAGGTATTTCATGAATATAACTTTATGTCAAATTCAGACACATCTTAGTAGGACGAGCAATAAAATTGAATTGTTTAATTTAATAAGGGGCACATGTAGTATACGAAGACATAGAATTAAATGTTGATATAATAGGGTCTTGTGACTCTGTAGGAGTTCACACAAGTGACTTTAACAAGGTGAAAATAAATTAAAATTATGTGCACCTATGCATAGGTTTATGCATAGGTGTGTGTTGAAGGGAGGATCATGGGCCCTTTGTCTGGCTAGCTTACACCGGAAATAACCACACAGAAATTGTATTAATTAAAACACTGCTTGGCCATTAGCTCTAGCTTCCTATTGGCTAACTCTCATATCTTGATCTAATCAATTTCTGTTAATCTGTGTTCACCACGAGGTTGTGGCTTACCGGAAAAGATTTAGCATGTCTGACCTGGCATCTCCATGGTGGCTCTCTCTCTCTGCTTTCTTCCTCCTAGAATTCAGTTCTGTCTTCTCTGCCTACCAGAGTTCTGCCCTATCAGGCCAAGCAGTTTCTTTATTCATTAGCCAAAGAAAGCAACACATAAACAGAAGGAACTCCTACACCAGGTGTGTGTGCTTGAACACAAATGCCCATAGAAGTCAGAGAAGGGCATTGGAGCTCCTGGACTGCAGTTCTAGGCAGCTGTGAGCTGCTCAACAGAGGTTTTGGGGAACAGAACTCAGGTCCTTTTCAAGAACAGCACATGCTCTCAACCACGGAGCCATCTCTATCCCCGCACATGTGATTTTTTTTTTGATTGAGAGAAATATCCTCATTCCATAAAAATGCATTGTTTTCAGAAGAGAAATAAAAGTAATAAATGGCCAATGAGGCAGAATTAAAAATAATTTAAACTGAAGAGGTAGATACGCTCCCAAGAACAATTTAAACCACTTCCCTAATTTGGTGTCTCTCTTTGGCTTTCAATCTGAATTCTTAAGTAGCCTTGAAATACTGGCACATGGGAGAAATAGCCCGATAAAGGTTTCTTGTGTGAATACTTTCAATAAACAGCTAGTCCTGGAAGAGGAGAGGGCTACATATAGATAGAATCTCGGGTTCTATAGGAAGATCAGTGGAAGAGAAAGATATACAACTCTTCTCTCTTGAAGTTGAAAAACTAGAACACTCCTACTGTTCTGAGAGTGTCTACAGAAATTATTTTGGAAATGAGACACCAGGGAGCTCTTAGCACAACTCCTTTTCACAGGAAAATCTCTTGGTAGGTAATTTGTGACTACCAGAAGTTGTGTGATTGGGACTTAAAGCTCTTTTGGACTTTGCCACCCTGATAGGTAATGTTGTCTAAAAGGTGAGCCTATACTTAAAAAAACAAAATCTGAGAATCTGTAATTATAGACTGAAAAGTCTGGTATGACTACAGAATCTCTGTTCTTTTAAAAATGATATGCATTTATGTGTGAATGCATAAGTGTACGTGCAGGCATGCATGTCAGTGTGTGTATGCAGAGGCCAGAGGACGACATTGTTCTCTTTATTACTCTGCCTGTTCCTTGGAGCCAGGGTCTCTCCCTGGACCCGAGGCTCATGTTTTCTTAGCTAGGGTGGAAGTCAACAAGTCCCAGGGATTTTCCTGTCTCTTGCCTGCTTGGAGCTGGAGTTACAGGTGTGTGCTGGGCTTGCGGTGCTGGCATCTGAACTCTGATCCTCATGATTACACAGCAAGTGCTCTTGGCCACTGAAGCATCCCGTGAGCCCTAGAATCTCCTGAATGAGCCAGACTAACCTTGTTATTACTGTGGCAATGGCGAATGCAAAGCCATGTTTCAGTGTGGAACTCACCAGAAGCCACAGGGAAAAAAAATCACCACCTAAACACAAACAGTGCAGTGGTGACTGACTGTAACCGTGGCTGTTTATTTAAGAGGTGTTCATTGCAAAGTTACTCCCCTTGACCTTGTCAGCATCCCCAAATCATAAAGAAAAACACACCTAAATGACTAAGATGTTATGGGATCAATTTTTCCTTTTTTTTAGATTTATTGGGCATCTAGTCAAAGTCAATAGCCTCAGAATATGTAAGGCTTCTTCTTATTCTTTAGTCCTGTGCATATACTAACATAAAGTATAAAAGTAGTCACAAGAGGTTTAGCTTGTAGAACTGTCATGTGTTTGTTTAAGGCAACAGTTCTTAACCTATGGGTTGCAACCCACTTGGGATCAAATGACTCATTCATAGGGGTGGCCTAAGACCATTGGAAAATACAGATAATTACATTAAGATTCAAGACAGTAGCTACATTACAGTTATGAAGTAGCAACACAAATAATCTTACGGTTGGGGTCACCACCACATGAGGAACTGTGTTCAAGGGTTGCAGCATCAGGGAGGTTGAGAACCACTAGTTTCAAGAATCATTGGAAGTAGTCCCAGGAGGTCAAAGTCAGTTGCGTTGCTTAGGTGGAACAGGGGCATGGCAGACAAAGACTATCCCAGCGAACATGTGGTCCCCTGGCCATAGTCTTCTGTTCCTTGATTTCTCTACAAAAGCCTTTTGTGAATCTGAATCTGAGTTTTCTAACTTTTTTTGAAAAGAAATTTGGGGAGGGGCACAATAGCTCCCACACATTTTCCCCAGGAGACAGCCTTTGAGTAAACCAGTCCTTTTTGGTGGGGGCCACTCGATCGTTCCTGGCTGTTTAGACCCTAAATAATCACTCAGAAACTATATTATTTGCAATTCTGTTTGGCCAATAACTTAAGCGTATTGCTAGCTAGCTCTTAAATCCTAAACTAATCCATCTCCATTAATCTGTGCATCACCATGAGGTCGTGGCCCACCAGCAAAGTTTCAGCAGGCTCTAATGGAGGCATCTGTCTCTTGCAGTGGTTACATGGCTTCTTCCTGACTCCACCCCCTCTCTTTCTCTATCTTTTCCATCCTGGCTATATTTTGTTAAGCCATTGGCTGAAAGCAGCTTCTTTATTCATTAACCGATAAAAGCAACACATATACAGAAGGACTCCCACACCAAGTCCTACTTCCCATTGAGATAGGAATCTTAAGATTGGAACCAATGTTGAATCATCAGCAGTTATGTAGCACACATGACCAATCCCTTGACTGGACAAATAACTAATGGTCACTGTAAAATACGGTGTAAGAGAGACTTTGGTGGGTCCCATGGTGGGTAAGGAACGCGGGTGGAATACAAAATACACCATAGAGAAAGAGCTTGAGTGTGTAGTTTATTGTATTGGGAGGGTAGGGAGGAGGGAAGGGAGACACACACACATGCACAGAGAGAGACAGACAGAGACACAGAAAGAGAGACAGAGAAAGAGAGAAGGTGGGAGAGAGGGAGGAAGGGAGAGAAGAAGACACAGAGAGAGAAGAGAGGAAAGGAGCGATGAGAGAAGAGCTGGAAGAGAGAGATTGGGGGTGGGCAGAGCTTCTCTTTAAGGGGCCTTTGCACTTGCTTACAGTGCCATTGCAAAGGGGTGACTGTGCTGAAGGGGCAGGGCCAAAGTGTGCCTGAATGCTACCAGTGACCTTTCTGTTGGCCAGAGTGAGCATATATAGAGCCTGTATACACCGCTTGGGTTTGGCCCTGATACACTCAGAAATGACCGCTCCCAATGAAGAGTACCTTAGTCCCTGTCTAGTGTCTCCATATTTAGGGCGCTCGCTATAAAATCTCACTGTATTTTTTAAACCATAATTCTTATGGTTTCTATTTAGCAGTTTAAAAAGTAAGCTGATTGATCAGCTAGTCCAAGTTCATGGCAATCGTAAAGTTCTGTACCAGCCTTCAAAGCTAGGAAGACTGGTGTTAAAGGTTAAAGCATTTCTTAGGAGAGTAGAAGTAGCCACATATGTCCTGGAGTCTGAAAGGGGTCAGGACAGCTGTATTAGGCATGAAATATAATTCAATAATTTATTGAAATAAAACTCAAATCCAATAAATAAACCCGTGCTGACCATCTTCTCTCTTTACTCATGTTATTATTATTACATGAATTCAAGAGACTCAAGGGACAAGTCCCACTCCTCTGTAAGGAGTTTTTGGTGTAAAATGGTTCTGTGCCTTGTCTTTGTTCAGACCGAGGCTGGCTGTACTGTCTTTTAAATGGAAACAGCTTTGAAAAATAGAGAAAAAAAGGGCAGCCTTTGTGAGGCCTACTGTGTAGAAAAGCAAATGAAAACCCTTGATGCTGATAGACACCTGTGTGTAAGACAAGAAGCAGCTGACAGGACCAGGCCGAGCATCCCTGAGAAGAGGCGGACAAGCGGCAGGATGTTTAAAAGCCTGTTTCATTAAGGTGTTTTCAAACTCTGACCAGTGGTGAGAGCTCTCCTGCAGCTCAGACACTTCCCTGGATGCTAAGTGGGTGCTCAGGCAAATCACTCTGATTTGCCCTCTTTACAGAACACTCTGTTCGCCTGTGTGTGAGAGGGAGGGGGAGAGAAGGATGAACACACAAGCGTGTGTACTGGACAGTTGGAGACCTCCTGTCATCTGAGGAAATAGGGGTCAGCTTCAGAGAGCAATGCCTCAGGGGGGAAGGAGTTTCCATATGCAAAGCAGGGATAAGCAAACTCTTTCTGTGAGGAACTGGAAAGTAAATGTTTTAGGCTGTGTGCTGGCTAAATTTGCCAACTTGACCCAAACTATAAGGTTATCTGAGTGGAGGAAAGATTGGTTGAGAAAATGCCTCTGTAAGATCAGGTTGCGGAACAGCAGCTAGGGCATTCTCTTAATTAGTGTTTGGTGGAGGCAGATCCAGCCCATTGTGGGTGCGGCCATCCCTGGGCTGGTGGTTCTGGGATATATCAGAAAGCACGCTGAGCAAGTCATGATAAGCAAGTCAGTAAGTAGCATTCCTCCATGGCCTCTGTACCAGCTCCTGCTTCTGGGTTTCTGCCTAAGTTCCTCTCCTGCCTGGCTTCCTCCAGTGATGGACTGCAATGGGGAAGTGGAAGCCCACTAAACCTTTTTCTCCCCAAATTGCCTTTTTGGTCATGGTGTTTTGTCGCAGCAATAGAAATCCTAACTAAAACAGGCTATGGATGCCCATTGGTTTCTGTTGCCAGCTATTGACTTAACTGTATGATTGTAATGTGAAGTGACTGAAGGTAATATGTAAATGAATAAGCGTGACTGTGTTCCAATAAAACTTTATCTACAAACATAGATTATGGATCAGATTTCAACCACAGATCATAGCTTGGGGGAGTTCTACTTTAGTGTTTCCAGATTTAGCTTTTTAGGGGTAAGAGAAAGGGAAGCAAGGGACACAGCTTGATGCAGTGGTGTCTCAGGAAGGCATCACTTACTTTGGTACCTGGGCTTTGGCCAGTTTTAAAACAAAACCGGGTATTTATCCTTTCTTCTCTTCTTCCTCTTCTTCCTCTTCTTCCTCTTCTTCCTCTTCTTCCT
>JABTXL010000003.1:4346930-4366781 GCA_025134845.1 Neodon shergylaensis | reverse complement strand
CTTCTTCTTCTTCTTCTTCTTCTTCTTCTTCTTCTTCTTCTTCTTCTCCCTCCTCCTCTCCTCCTCCTTTCCTTTTTTGATTCTTTGTGGATTTCACATCATGTATCCTAATCCCACTCATCTCCCATTCTCTCCCCCCGCTCCAAAAGAACCAAAACAAAATTTAAAAGTACAGGTAAAAACCAAAACCAAACAAATAAAAAATCTTGGGATAGAAGCTGTGATGTGGTCTAGTGAGTCACCAGTACACCCTTTAATCCATACATCTTTACTTGTAAACTTGTAACTGTTCATTGCAATGAATCGTCGGTCTGGCTGGAGGCCTCTGACTTCTGCTATTCTATTGATTACTGGGTCCTCTCTGGGACTTCCCCTGGATATCCTTTTGTTGTCCTGTGTCATGGAGAGCCTACAGCTTTCGTTCTGCAGGACAGGCCCCTTCACAAACTTCAGCAGTGCATAGATGAGGTGGATAATGGGTGGGGTAACTCATAGCCCTCGTTCTGGGCCTGGGTGGTAGCTTGGTTGGTCAGCCCCCTAGCTTTCCCTCATCACCACCACCAGGGCAAGCTCTCCAGCACTGGTGAGCTCACTAGCTCACCCAGTGCAGCAGGCAGTAAGGAGCAGGACCAGTTCTCCCCTCATGCCTTGCGGGGGGTGGGGGAGGATGGTTAGGGGGTTCTGGCTTGCCTTGCCTGCACTCACACCACTAGGGCCAGCTCAACTATTTTACCTAGTTGAGGTATAGGGCCTGCTCTCCCAACTGCTGCAGTTGGTGAGGGACAGGGCCGGCTCTTATGTTCTCATGTACCTGAGGCCGGCTTTCCCTGTTGCTGCTGTTGGCAAGGAGTCAGGCATGCCACCACGTGATAGAAGGCGAGTGGGGGTGGGGGCTTGCTCCCATGCTGTCCCTATATATACACTTTCAAATAGAGCAAGATAGCAAGAAAGACTTTCCCTGAGGTCTGGAAACCGCTTAGTGAATGAATGATCAACCTGAGGCGAGGCTGTAGAGACCCCTGACAGAAGTGTGTAGGTGGTCTAGACACGCTCATTGTGGCTGGAATCTAGAGCTGGGCCAGTTATTCGGTTGGTCCTTCTGAACTTTGGGCCACTCTCATTGATTAGCTCTCCACAGTGGGATGAGATGTCTCTTTCTGCCTAAGTCCAGAGGGTTACAAGTCATCTGTCACCTCATCTTGGTCACAGTTAGCCCTGCTGCCTTACCTCATGGCGAGGACTAGAGGACTATGAGCACCGAGGAAGAGACGTGTTAACTTATTAGTGAGTTTTGCCTTTGACTTCCTCCTGCGGCTGTGTTGCCATGGCTACTAGGCTGGACAACACCAGATGTGGAGGAAACCTAAGAGCAGGGAACATTAGGAATCATTGACAGGATCTTACATAAAATAAAGTCCTTGGCTGTTTCCCTGAGACCCCAGGTTTGTGTGGGTCCACCCTTGTAACAGGATCTTTTAATTGCAGATTGCACTGATGAGTCTCCAACAATTTTTTCCCAGTCGTTTTCCATCCTCTGCCCTCACTAGGCAAGTTTACAATGGAGACGTCTACTTGATTTATTCCGGCGATGAAGTTCACAGAGTGGGAATCTGCTGAGCAAAGTCACCTGTAAAGACAGCCGAGAGAGTAACCCTCATCTCATTTGTGCCTTTCTGAAGCACCGAAGACAGGCCAAGCACATCGTCAGTCTATAACAATTTCCGGGGGTAGTATCCCCACTCTTGCTCTTCTTTGAGATGCTAGAAGTCACCGGAGGCACTCATTGCTTATACTGAAGAAGTCTCCTTCTGCTTTCTTGTCCACATTGTTTGAGGTTTTGAAAGCTCCCCACACCCAAACCCCAGCTCATTCCCTGAGCATCACTACATGGTACACAGCTTCATGTGTTCTCACTCTATCCAGTCCTTATGTTGGTGCTTCTCAACCTTCCTAAGGATGCAGCCCTTTAATACAGTTCCTCATGTTGTGGTGACCCCGACCATAAAATTATTTCATTACTATTTCATAGCTATAATTTTGCTGCTGCCATGAATTATAATATAAAGGGTCATGACCCACAGTTTGAGAACCACTGCCTTAGATGACCTGATAACTTTGTTTTTTTTTTTAAAGACAAATCTTTGTGTGTCTCTGTGTATGCTCTATGTGCGTGTATGTGTTCACATGTATGCATGCCATATGGTACATGTGTGGAGGTCAGGGAACAATATCGGGTACTGATTCTCCCTTCTGCCTTGTTTGAGAGAGTCTCTTGCTCATTGCAGAATGTGCCAGGCAGCTCACAACCTTGTTTGTGACTTGTTCCTCAGTAAAAGGTAGGGGAAGCCAGGCGGGTGGAGGGGAGGGATGACCTGAGGTGGAATCCGTGGCATCTCAGGGCCTAGAGTGTGGTATCCACGGCATCTCAGGGCCTGGAGTGTCTCATTATCACATCTCCTGGTCTATAACCTGTCTCCAACTTGAAGAATTTGGAATTCTGCCAGCCCCCACGTAGAATGTTGACTCAGGCCTTGGCTTGCTACTCAAAAGATTACCCCAGAGGTGGTAGCCACCTTCTCAAGAGGCTGCTGCTGTAGAAAAGGAGCCTAGAGGAATGTGCCACGGGTGTGGGGAGGAAGTACGAGCATGGTGTGATTAGGTTCACTAGGAGAAGTTTGGCTGAAGTGGAAATGGGATGATCTCTCTGTAGCACCCCCTGGAACAGGTAGTGAATAGTGGTGAAATGCCAAGAGTTCATGAGGGAACACTTCTCACCGCAGCTGGGGATGTTGAGTGCTTGCCTAGTATGTGTGAGGCCCTGGAATTAATCTCTAACAGGTTTTAGAAAAAGCTTTTCTCTCTTCTCTTGATTACTTCTCTTGTGTCCAAATGCCTGACCAGCCACAACTTAAGGAGAAGGGGTTTATTTGGCTCATAATTTGAAGAGATTCAGTCCACATGGTCATACTGCATCCAGTCAGAAAGCGAGGAGCAGATGGGAAGTGGAACCAGTTCGTAAAATTTTAAGGTCCGATCACAGTGAGCCACTTCCTGTACCACAGTGAGCCACTTCCTGTACCATAGTGTGTCACTTCCTGTACCATAGTGAGCCACTTCTTGAAGCAAACCTTACCTCCAAAAGGCTCCAAAACTTCCCAAGATAGCAGTGCAGTGGGGACCTAGCATTTAAATCTATAAACTTATGGTGATTATTTACTCTATCCTAAGAGTAATAAATAACCTTTGTATAGGAGTTTATACTAAGCTCTACAGCCACTAACCTATTAAATGATTATTTTGTGTTAAATTTTGCTTGTGAACTGTTACCCTATTTTCCTGGTTGAAAATAAAAAAGAGTTGGGAAGATAGCTCAGTTGGTAAGATGTTTACCTTGCAAGCATGAGGGTTTGAGTTTGATCCCCAGAAAACATGTTAAAAAAGTCTAGGTGTGGCCAGATGGTGGTGGCACCTGCCTTCAACCCCAGCACTCAGGAGGCAGAGGCAGGCGGGTCTCTGTGAGTTCGAGGCCAGCTTGGTTTTCAGAGTGAGTTCCAGGCCGTCCAGAGCCACATAGTGAGACCCCTGTCTCAAACAAACAAATAATAAAAGAAAAAAAAAACTAGGTGTGTTGACACAGGTTTATAATTCCAGCACTGGGAGGCAGAGACAGTGTAACCCTTGGGATTGCTGGCAAACTAGCCTGATAATTCCAGGTAGGAGTGAAACACAGTGTCTCAGAGAACGAGCTTCACAGAGCCTGGGGAATGATACCCGAAATTAATGTCTGCTACATATACCTGTGTGTATACCTACACACACACACACACACACACACCATACACATACACATGTGAACATACACACACTTAAAGGAAAGTTTCCATACTAAAAGAATATGTAGCTCTCATCTCCTTTTTGCCCTGCATATGCTTAAATCCCATTTTCTTCCAGACTCCCCTGCAGCTACCTTTATACCACTCGGTTTCCAAACAGACCTTATTTACATATTTGCAAGAAATTCACAATATCATCTCGACCTCTAATTTCTTTTAGCAGGAAATAAATATCTTTCATTTTTTTTAATGACTGAGGTGTAATTCACACCAAATAAAACTCACCCTTTACCGGAGTGCAACTCAGTGCCTTTCAACAGGTAATCATGGCCACTCCCACTGAGCAGTTTCTTGCTCGAGCTTTGCACAGACAAACCTTTCTCCCCACTCTTAGCCCCTGGCAATGGCTGGTTTGTTTCCCCAGATCTGCCTCTTCTTTACTGCCACACACACAGAATACACAATGAGCTGTCTATTCAGCCTTGCTTCTTTGACTTGCCGTGATGCTTTTAAGATGTGTGTGTAAGAAGTTCATTTATTTTTCTTGCTTTGTGCTTTGCTTGTTTGGAGGAAAAGCTTTTTCTTCTTACCTACTTAGGTTCCTGGGGTCAAGGACATGTGCATTAATTGGCAAACAGATGAACAGAAGAAAAGATTGACTATAGAGCATGAGAAAACCCCGTAAGAAACGGCTTTCTGGATAGATGTGTGGGAGGCTTAGCAGTGGCTTAATGAAGTGGGGGAGTAGGGCTTTCAAGCTAGGAGATGGAAGGTTCTGATCAGGTTTGTGATTCCTTAAGATATCCCGACACAAATGACAGCCTTCTGCCTCAGAGCTTCTGCGGGGACAAAACACCGTGGATGGTGTATCCTGTAGACAACAGAAATGTAGTTCTCAAAATTCTAGGGCCGGGAGAGCCCACGATCAAGGCATTGGCAAATTTGATGGATGGTTGAGATCAATTCGGGTTCTCTGCCCTGTTCCTGTGTTGTCATGTGACAGACAGGAGGGGAGACAGGCTCTCTAGGGTATTTTTAAAAAGACTGAGCTGGGGAGAGTACTTAGTTGGTAAAGTGCTTGCTTGCAAGCACAGAGACCTGAGTTCAGTCCATATTAGAAGCTAGGCATGGTGGCCTTTGCTCATAATCCCAGCGCTGGGAAGGCAAATGTAGGCAGGTACTCGGATCTCCCTGGCTAGACAGTCCTAGCCTACTTGGTGAAGAATGGGTCAAAGATGGACTGTCTCTCAAACAGGCAAGGTGGACAGTATTCCTGAGGAATAACAGTCTAGTTTGACATCATGTGCACATTTACCCTTACACACCCAAGCACTTACACACATACAAACATACACACAAGGGCACTAACTCAATTATGAGGTGTCTACACCTGTGACCTAATCACTCCCAAAGGCCTTCCCATCTAATGCTATTGGCTTGGAGGTCGGAATTTCAATCTATGGATTTTTGTCAGGGAGGAGACTGCTTCTAGCACCTGGGACCTCAGGATTTACTGTATGTAGACATAATTTTCATAACATAATATGGTGGGTCTTATGTGATATGATTGCTGTCCTTTGAAGAGGAGAATATAACACAGATGGTTTGGGCAGCTAGGTAGCAGTGTGATACCTGAGTAGCTAGCAATTTTCTTTCTTTCTTTCTTTCTTTCTTTCTTTCTTTCTTTCTTTCTTTCTTTCTCTCTCTCTCTCTCTCTCTCTCTCTCTCTCTCTTTCTTTCTTTCTTTCTTTCGTTTTTCTTTCTTTTCTTCCTTCCTAAAGATGTATGTGTGTGTGTATATATATATATATATATATATATATATATATATATATATATATTGGTGTTTTTCCTGCATGCATATATATGTGCACCATGCTCTTGCCTGGTGTCATGGATCCCCAGAACTGGAGTTACAGACAGTTGTGGGCCACCAAGTGAATGCTAGGAATTGAATCTGGGTCCTCTAGAGGAACACCTAGTGCTCCTAACCACTGAGCCATCTCTCCAGTCCCAAAGCTAGCCCCTTTCAAGTCAAGGAAAAAGGCAATATAAGAATTTAATCTGCTGACACCCTGCTCTTGGACTTTTAGCCTCTGTAAATGAGGAAGTAAATGTCTGTGGGCTCAGCTACACCCTCCCATGGCGACAGCTTATGCTAGAACTGGAAGCTAACATACACAGTAAGCCGTCTCTCACTTTTTTTTTCCATTTTAAGCAATGTGTTTTGAAGATGATTCCAAAGCACATAAAGCCCTCTGCTGTTTTTTTTCAGAGCCATGAAGAATTCCAGTATATGAATTTGATTCTCACATCAACTCTATAAAGAAAGGAATCATAATCACCCCTAGACTATAGCCGAAGGACTTACAAGGCTAAGTGATTTTTTTTTCCCTACCTACGAAGTAGAGGAAATGATAATATGCCCTGGGTCTGTTCAGTTAGTTGCTGGTCTTGCTGCTGTGACAAAATCTTGACAAAATCAACACCAGGAAAAGAAAATTTATTTTGGTCTACAGTTTGAGTGTATAGTCCATCATGGCAGGGAAGGCACAGCGGCAGGAGAGTGAGGCAGCTGATCACGCTGTGTCTATAGTCATGATGGAAAGATGAAGGTGGGTGCTCAGCTCAATTTCTCCTTTTTTTAAAAAAATTTTTATTGATTTTTATTGGGCTCGACATTTAATTTCTCCTTTTCGCTTGGGCCAGGACCACAGCCCAGGGACCGGCACTGCCTATGCTCAGGGTGGGTCCTTCTTCTTCAGATGAACCTTTCTGGAAACACTATAACAGACACGCCAGAGGTGTGTCTTCTCGGTGACTCTAACCCATCGAGTTGGCGATTAAGGTTATTGATCACAAACCCCAGTCTTATGCTACCTACATAGTCAAGTCCAAGGTCCTTGTCTTGACTTTATCTTTGCCAAAACCTATCATTTCTCATTTTAGCCCCCTTCTTGTACTAGTCCCTTCAACAAATCAGCTGCTCTCTTTTATTCCCTTGGCCTTTATTATAGGACTAGCTTATCTAAAGTCATTTTGTATGGACATCCACAACCTGCAAACCTTGCTGCGTGGGAACTTGGAAACCTGAGAGCAATGCCTCTGGGGGGACCGGGTGACCCCTAGAACTTGTTTAGTCTTCATTATCACATTGGCCTCTCTTCTATTAATTATGGGGGAAAATGCTTTCCTGTCAGTGTTAAGAAGCCAGGGCCAGCCATGGTTGCCAGGAGGTAAACCTAAGTGAAGTCCTGCCCAGCTGTGGAAAGGTGGTTAAAGAATCTTCTAGTGAATGAGGGAAAGAAAGAGGTAGTAGGAACCACTAGACGTGGAACTAAAGTTTGTGTTGCCACAGTGGTGTGTGTGTGTGTGTGTGTGTGTGTGTGCATGTTTGTGTCACCCCAGTAAGGGATGTATTTGTAGATGGTTCTAAGAATAGGGCATTTGCTGTACTTCCTATTTGGGTGTCCTCTCATCTTCTCCTGCTTGACCCTGTAGACTAAGCTTTTCAGTCTAGTGTGGATTGAGTTCCTTAAACTACCCTATATTGGTTATGTGCTGTAGATCGGTCCTAGCAATTGCCACATGCACCCTGAGGAGTGATTGTTTCAGAAAGCAATGGCATTGGTGGTACCTATTGAACATGGTAAAGGGTCAACAAAGCTTCCTGAGAGAGTGCTCAGGCCTGGGACATGTGCAGAATGTGAGAAAGACCCCGGCACTTGGGCAAGTATGAAGGGCACTGCTAGAATTTAGTTCTTGCTCAAAACTTGTTAGCAAGTGTGTGAAGACTGAGAAGAAAATTGGAACACGGATGTATGAAATGAGCAACATTTTCTTTGCCTATCTGAGTTTTGTGCAAAACAAGACAACGTATAAGAAAAGAGTCAAAGGTTACGGGTGTAGCTCAGTCATAGAGTACATGGCTAGTGTGCACCAAAGGCCTGGATTTAGTTCCTAGTGCTCCCCTTCAGCAATAGCAATCAAGCAAGCAGAGTCAATGTACCAAAATGGTCACTATTGAATGGCAAAATATTTCTTGCCTTTGTGGAAGGGCCAGTTCAGCTTTCTGTACTGTTTCTTTTTTATTTTTAAAAATTTTCTTTTTAAATTGATTTTATTGATCTCTAAATTTTTCTCTGCTCCCCTCCCTGCCTCTCCCCTCCCCTTTAACCCTCTCCCATGGTCCCCATGCTCCCCGTTTACTCAGGAGATCTTGTCTTTTTCTATTTCCCATGTGAATTAGATCCCTGTATGTCTCACTTAGGGTCCTCATTGTTGTCTAGGTTCTCTGGGATTGTGATTTGTAGGCTGTTTTTCTTTGCTTTATGATTAAAAAACACTTATGAGTGAATAATATGATAATTGTCTTTCTGAGTCTGGGTTACCTCACTCAATATGATGTTTTCTAGATCCATTCATTTGCCTGCAAAATTCAAGATGTCGTTATTTTTTTCTGCTGTGTAGTACTCTATTGTGTAAATGTACCACATTTTCTGTATCAGTTCTTCAGTCGAGAGGCATTTAGGTTGTTTCCAGGTTCTGGCTATGACAAACAATGCTGCTATGAACATAGTTGAGCACATGTCCTTGTGGTATGATTAAGCATCCTTTGGATATATACTCAAAAGTGGTATTGCTGGAGGAAGGTTGGTATTCTTGAGGAAGGTTGTTTCCTAATTTTCTGAGAAATCGCCATACTGACATCCAAAGGGGCTGTACAAGCTTGCACTCCCACCAGCAATGCAGGAGTGTTCCCTTTTCCCCAGAACGTCTCCAGCATAAGTTGTCATCACTGTTTATATCTTGGCCCTTCTTACAGGTGTAAGATGGAATCTCAGAGTTGTTTTGATTTGCATTTCTCTGATGACTAAGGATGTTGAACATTTCCTTAAGTGTCTTTCAGCCATTTTAGATTCCTCTGATGAGAGTTCTCTGTTTAGGTCTGTACTCCATTTTTTTATTGGATTATTTGTTCTTTTGATGACCAATTTCTGCCTGAAATCCAGTGGTGTCATCTCCATCATAGAAAGATTCCTTCCTCTGACCTTGAAGGCCCTGTGTGATCTGGTCTCCTTTTGCCTCTGGCCTTGATTCCAGTGGTCTCTCCTTGGGCTCTGCTCTGGGTCACCTTGGCCCCTGGCTGTTCTCAAAGCTGACCTGGTCTATTTTTTTGCAGGGCGAGGTTCTCCTCTCTGCATACTCTTCTCTAAGACTGTGGCTCTCAACCTTCTAAGTGCTGCGACCCTTTAATACAGTTCCTCATGTGCTGACCCGCAACCATGCAATTACTTTCATTGCTACTTCCTAATTGTCATTTTGCTGCTGTTATGAATCATACTGTAAATATCTGATATGCAGGATATGTGATATTCAACTCCCGTGAAAGGGCCCTTCACCCACCAAAGGGGTTATGACCCACAGGTTGAGAACCAGTTCCCTAAGACTGAACCCTTGCTTCCTTCAGGGCTATTGCAGTATTGTATTCTGGGCTTTTAAAAATCACAGTCAAGTTCAACATCACCGTTCTGCTAATTCTCACTCGTCCGTCCAATCCCTTGTTTTCCTTCTGGTCTCATTCTCTTCTAACTGAATGCATCTCTGACTCATGTTGTTTTCCTCTGCATTTCTTTTCCACGATAGCTACTCTAAGTAGGCAGCCAGTTTTGTCCACATGGCCCCTGACTTCATCCCCAGCTCTGGACATATCTTTACCCACAATAAATGTGTGTTGATTGAGGAAGTACACGGGACTCTCTTTTTGTCATTGGTGTTTGTGAGATACTTCAGTACTTTCAGGGCAAATTCCTTGTAGCTCAAGTCAGGGGGAGGAGGTTTCCGTTGCTTACGGGGGATGAGGGCCATGCTCCAGATGTCCGCTTTTTCTCTATGGTTCCCATGATACTTTGCATCTACAAGGCTTCCGGCCTACTTCCCACCAGTGCTGTGTTGTCCCGTGCTCGTTTCCTGACAAGACTGCAAACACACCAGGGCTGAGGTGTAGAATGCATTCACATGCCTACCACAGTGCGTAAGTCATTAGCGTGAGCGGCAGTCATTTGCAGAATGAAGTGGTTTTAAGCTAAATTAATTTCTCTCTCATTATAAAGGTGAGACAAATTGGAAGAGCAATACTCACTTGTGTCTTAGGAAAGCTTTGCTTTGCAGACGGGAAATCTAATTTACTCTTAAAGGCAACTGCCTCAAAGGATGAGGGTTTAGTTATGTGTTGTGTATTTAACTAAAACTGGTCCCAGAAAGGAAAAGAAAAAAATACTTGCATGTACACATTAGGAACCACTCCCAAGACTTTAAGTATACGAACTCGCTGAATTTTCATACCAACCGTTGGGTGTGGACATTACCACATCCATTGTGTGCACCAGGAAACCAAGAAACATGAAGTCATCCAGTTAGGATTATAAATCTCGAAGAGGCACCGCCAGGAGAGAGCTCAGGCCGCCTGACTCCTGACTCACAGCTTCCAGTTCAACAGAGCGGGGGTAGCATATTGCTAAACAGCCTTCCCGGAAATGGGTGCAAAGGCAAGATGAGCCAGGAGGAAGGATGGGCACAGCCTCCGTCCTTTGCATCGTTTCCCTTCACGTAAATCTGTCTGCACAAAGAATCAGGTTTCTGTAAGCACAGCTTGTCCCATGAAGTGGGGATCGACAGGCAGGTTGGGTTCTGAGTCAAAGCTAATCCTGGAGCTAGTTTTCAGCAGACATAGCTTCAGAGTCACTTTTTATCCCTTGCTCATGGTCCTAACCTGCTGCTCCATCACTCTCCATACATTTGGGGATGACAGCTGACTTGATCCTTCTTAGTTCTCTGTTTCCATGTCCTAAGGGTGGCCGGAGCAGTGTGGATATTAGGGTATGTGTCGTCTTTGTGGGGCCCAGTGTGGCATCTCCTATGGTTGGATTCTGGAGTGGCTAGCTTGACTCCTCCTCCACCAGCCAAGCCACATTCCACTTTCCTTCCAGGGCATGATTACATTATGATCGAGGTGGAACCTACCTGAAACCCACCAGCTATTCATTCGCAGGTATCTTCCAAACACCCTCTGTCTTGTCATGCTGCTATGAACCTCTACAGAGAAGAAACAAGAAGCATTGCCCTTGGTTCCTGCCTTTAAGCAGTTACATATTTATTAGAGAAATGAGACTGTCTATGGGAAGCAGTTACTGGAAAAGATGACCGTGGGTAATGAATGACCAAATCACACAGCAATGTTGTGAAGCATGGGAGGTCAGAAATTGTGCAAATTAGATTGTCCTGAAAAAAAAAACCCACAGTGGGGGGGGGATACAACTGTCCCCTTAGTGCAGAGAGCGTAAGCTCTGGAGATAATAAGGATAGAGGATAGCAATGTGAGGTTGCAGGAGAAAGAACACCAAGGAAAATAGAGTAACAGGGACCAAGAAAAAGAGAAAACAGAAGCAAACTCCATCTAGGAGAAGGACATGAGCCAAACAACCTATTCTGCACCAAGCTCAGGGGCTGTGGGAGAATTCTGCTTGCAGTTCAAGTACTGTCATCAGCTAAGTGGGTACCTGGTCTTCCCAGAGTGTCTGTTTAGCCATCCCAAAATGCTGACAGAGAGCTATAGGTGGAGGCTGTTTGTTTGTTTCTTCCCGGCCACCCAGATTCCTGAAATAATCACACAGAAATTTGTATTAATTGTAATACTGTATTAATTTGCAATACTACAGACACTGGATGGAACTTTATCTGGTAAGCCACAGCCATGTGATGATACTCAGGTTAATAGAAATGGGTTAACTTAAGATGTAAGAACTAGCTAGAAATACGCTTAAGCTATTGGCCAAACAAGTATTGCCATTAATACAGATTTTTGTGCGATTATTTTGGGAGTCTGGGTGGCTGGGAAAATGAACAAGCAGCCGGGAAATGAAGAAGCAGCCTCTGGCAAAAGAGAGCAGTTTGTAGAAGTGATGGCGAGATGCCATGGGCACGGAGGTTGTTGAGGTGCAAAGGCCCATGCACTGGAGACATCTGATGAATGTTTTTTTTCTGAGAAAGAAATGCAAAGCCACGTTACTGGCCTCACTGACTCCTTGTGTCTGTTTGGGCGGGTTTCGATGGCTCAACAGAACTCCCTAGAGAGCTCTGGCTGCCTCCAGATGTGAACTCTTTTCAGGAATGCCATGAGCTTGATGGCTTCTCTATTTCCTGATTCTGTGTGGACAGTGGTAACTTTATTTCCAAAACACCTGCATTATTTCCTAATGAGATTGTTTGCTAGGGGTAATGTCACTCTTGGTTACAGCTCTTTGGAGAGGCTGAGGATAATGCCAGAGGTTGGAAGAAATGAGTTCCTGGCTCTACCATGCACCAACTAGGTGACCTGAAGAAATTGCCTAACCTCTTTGAGTCTTCAAAGAGTCCCGATGAGATTATTGCTAAGGTCCATTTTGATCCAAATATTTTATAAGCCTAAAAAGACAACTTGTATGAGAGAAATCTACAAGGTTAAATCAGATGGGCCAGAGAATAGAATTTTTAGTCTGAGCCTTAATAGTTGATACACACACGATAATGAGGGAAATAAAAGCACTTACAATGACACAGGATGATTGGAAACATGCCAGATATAATACATTTGCTTTCCTACTTGCTGGTTGCCTTATTCCCCTTCTCTCTGGTGACCAAGAAAGCCAACGAATGAACCATACAAAATAAGTCTTTTCTCATTCCTTCCTCTTCTATATAATGCCATTCCCTAAGCACCTCTGGAAATCCAGGTCCAGAATTAGGCCCTGGGGTTGCTTGAGTGGACATGGTTTATCAGGTTGCTCAGTTCCAGAAGCCTCTAGGATGCTTTGTGAAGGAGTTATCATCTTGGCTAAGGTACCACCTTGTGTGCATGCGTGTGTATGTGTGTGTGGGTGTGTGTGTCTGATGGATGGATGGATGGATGGATAGGACAGTCTTGAGTGTCATCCTTTGAAACACCGTTTACCTCCTTGGAGACAAGATCTCTCACTAGCCTAGAGTTCACCATTAGGCTCCGGTGACTGGCCAACAAGCCCCAGGGATGTCTTTCTCTGTAGTGGCATTTCAATTGTATCTTAATAAATAAAGACTGCCTGAAGATCTGAGAATAAAGCAGTCCCACTGGTCAGCCTTAAAGACCAGATTATGGTAACGTACACCTTTAATCCCAGCAGCCATACTAGTTGCCATAGAAACCGAGCACGCCTTTAATCACGGTGTTGCACACCTTTAATCCCAGCCTTAGAGAAGATTATAAAATGGGAGGAAACAGCTCTCAAGAGACAGCTCTCATTCTGAGATTCCGGGAGGGAGGCAGGACCGCCATTTCAGACTAAAGTTGAGGTAAGAGCCAGTAGCTGGCTGTTTTGCTTTTTGGATCTTCAGGTTGAACCCCAATTTCTGACCCTGAGTTTTTATTAATCGTGCTTCATGCCTCTGCTGGTCAGTGCTAGGATTAGAAGCATGTGCCACACACCTTGCTTTATAACATGGATGCCAGGGATCAAACACAGGACCTTGTGCTTGCGCAGCGAGCTCTTAACCCACTCGCTCCTTCCCTTAGCTCCAAGACATAATTATCCTAATTACAGCTAATGTGTGTGGATTCCCCAATGGGGCTGAAGCTACAGCATTAGTTCAATCCCAGCCTGGTGAATCTGGGAGCTACCCAGACATCTAGGCACCTAAGACAGACAAGGGCATCCATGGAACCTCTATTTTATTTGGAAAATGGCCCATTGTTCTCAGATAACTCAGGAGTCAGCGAATCCTCCTCTTGGCTTCACAACTCTGTGTCTGCCTGACCCTGCCTACCAGGCAGAGCCTTGAACTCTTGGAAAGGCAAACTGGTGGATGTTTGTCCCTACCAGAAGTCGGCAGGCATCACAAGAAACTTGTAACCCTACCCAAGCTGAGCCACAGAACCGGAGTCACAGGCTGAGCCAGCCCTTTGGCTTGGATGTGACATCTGAGCCACTGGCAGTCACTAGCTCACCTCTGAGGAGCAGTGACCTATGGAGACACCTGGACCAAGCCTGGGGTGTTTGCTTTCCTCTGGAGGCAGACTGTTATTCCACAGGTTGAGTGCTGGGATCTTTTATGCTAGGTTGGCAGGTCTCGTTTCCAGAGAGGAGTGTTAAGCTTACAAGTTTTTTTTTCCCTATACTAAAAAATACAGAGCTACCTTCTTTGATGTAAAAAAAAACTGACCGAGGAAGTCAAGAAATCACAATTATGATGAATGAAACCACTGATCCACCTTTATTTATTTATTCATTTATTGTATGCACATGTGTGCATGCAAGTATGTGTTCCCAGATGCATGCGAATGCATGTATGCATGTTTGTTGAGCCCAGAGGTCTATGTCAAGGTGCCTTCCTTTATTGCTTTTCAGTTTGTATTTTGAGACAGGGTTTCTTGATGAAAGTGGAACGCACTGGTTTTGCTAAGCTGACAGATCTGCAAGCTCCAGGCATCCCCCCTGTCTCTTTTTTCTCAGCTCTAGGATTAAGGGTGCATGTTATTGGGCCTGGTTTTTATGTGGGTGCTGTAAAGTTTTTGTGGCCCGATAAGCCTCTCCCTCAACGCAATAATCCAAATCAGACCAAATCAAACCGAATTAGAAAAAGTCCATGTTTAATGGGTGCCAGTGCTCCCATGGGGCCTGACCGGGAAACCACGGAGAGGGGAAAGGAGAATCAGAAAGACCATGTGTTCATTCTCTGGGGAGCAGTTTAATAGCCTGTGGGAGTTGTCTTGACCCTCTCTGGGGAGGGGTCACCATTTGGTGTGCTTTCTGGGAGGTGGAGTCTGGACTGTGGCAGCTCCCAGGGGAAGGGGCTTGGGATGGATGCCAGGGGCTGGGGTGACGCTTCCAACCAAACATCCCAGATTCCATGGATATAGGGGTGTCAGGGGGCTGGGGTCTCATTTCCAACCAAACAGGTGCTGGAAATCAAACTTGGCTCCCCAAGCTTTCATGTGAGCAGTTTACTGACCGAGCCATTTCTTTAGTTCTGTTTGCTGTCTTAAGCTGCAAAATAATCTTGTCTAGGATATCAGGGCTTTCACCACCACCACCACCACCACCACCACTATTATTATTATTATTCTCTCACATATTACAGTCTGGCAGCAGTTTCCCTTCCCTCCCCTCTGCCGGTTTCTCCTTCTCATCTCCCCTCTCCCCCAGATCCATGCCCCCTCCATCATAGAAGAGCAGGCCTCCCAGTGACAACCCCCAAACACAACATAATATACTACGTTAAGACAAGGCACATCAGATCAAGGCTGGATGAGGCCACTCAGTAGGAGCCAAAGGGTCCCATATGTAGGCAAAAGAGTCAGTGGCAGCCCCCACTCCTATTGTTAGGAATCCTACAAGAACACCAAGCGACTCAGCCAAAACATATATGCAGAGGACCTAGGATCTTTGTGAGCCCCCACGAGTCCTGGTCAGTTGATTCTGTGAGTCTTGTTCTCATGGTGTCCCCAACTCCCCTAATCCCTACAATCCTTCCTCCCTCTCCTCCACAGGACTCCCCAAGCTCCACCTAATGTTTGCCTGTGGGACTCTGTATCTGCTCCCATCGGTTGCTGAATGATGTCTCTCTGTCTCTCTGGTCTCTTTCAAGAGGACTGTGCAAGGTCCCAGAATGCTCTGCAGGCAGGACAAGCTATAGGTTGAAGGTTTTGTGGCTGGGTTGGTGTCCCAATCCCTCCACTTTGAGGCCTTAACTGGTCACAGAAGATGGCCGATTTAGGGACTTTCTTTTCTTTCTCCTCTTTCTGACCTTCTCTCTCTCTTTTTTCTCATCCTTTTCCCCTTTCTTCTTCCTTGCAATCCTCTCTGATGGAGTGCATTTGCCTTGCTTGAGTTCAGATGTGAGTGTGCTTATCCTCTTGCATTCATTGTAGAGCAGAAGGGATGCAAAGGAGAGGCCCAGCCCAGCAGACAACGTCCCTGGAGCTAGAAACCACCGGACCAGCAGCAGAGACCCCATTTTGTCATGGAAGCCCCTGGCTGCAAGGGCCTCATTTGAGCATGGGGATTTGCACTCTGAGGACAGTTGCTCTCTCCCAGGGCAATGGTTCTTGTTTTCCTGTAAAAATTCATGCTGCCAAAACTGATAGTTTTTCACAGCTTGCCTGACAGGTACAATTGTCGCCGGGAACAGAATAAAGAGACAATGCAAAGTAGCTCCTCTAAGCTGCCTTTAATTGGCTCTTCAAGTCACTTTCCTGAGATGGATTAATCACACTGAGACACAGCATGTCAGTGAAGCTCATAAAACCTGCGTTCCCCGATCATTTTCCAGAGCCAAGAGATATGTCGCATTGCTTTTGGTCCTTCTGTGAAGTCCTGTTAAAGGATCTTATGGAGACTGGCTGGTGGGCCACACCCTTTCAGGTTTTGGCATAATAAATCCCGTGGACAGGTGTGAATGCATCCCAGAGGTAGGTCTAAGTGCCTATGAAATCCTTTCTGCTTGTGAAAAGACGACAAGACCCCTCCCTCTCCCCAAACCACTATTCTGCTGGCAGGAGGTTGTATTATGCAAACTCTTGCCTGGAGCTCCGCAGAGATTCCTATTAAAATTCTATTTCCTATTTAAGGACACTTCTGTGTGAGTATTGATCACTGGACCAGGGCCATTTCAGCGCTGAAAAGCCTTCCAAGTGCGCCTGGCTGTCCTTCCCCAAAGCGAATGCACACATTTGAAGAAAGTCATTGGCTGTGGCAGTTTTAATTTTTGGTGTAAAGCTCGGTTACTTGGAAGGAGAAAACCACGGAGGCTCAGCATCCACGAAGAATTTAAGGCCAAAATCAAATCAAATCAAATCAAATCAAAAATGTGCACAAGTTAATCTTAAACACTTGATGGTATGCAAATTTACACCCCTGTTCATGTAAATTGCTATAATGAGAATTGGTCTTGAACACCCAGATGAGTACAGCTTCCCTCCATTTACTTCCTAGTTTGGGAGTGTGAGCCGGAGAGCGTGAGCCGGAGAGTGTGAGATGGAGAGGAATGTGAGCTGGAGAGTGTGAGACAGAGACAGAGGGCGTGAGCCCGAGAGTGTGAGACCATGGAGAGGAGTGTGAGTGATGGACAGCAACTCGGGTGACTTTCCCAGGGCTTCTTTGAGCTGGCAGGATGGCTGTAGGGTGGGGAAAGGATCAAGGATGGAAGGGCGGGTCATCTGGTCTTGGTGGCCTGCTCATGGCTATGGCTTCTTCTCCAAGGTTTTAGCTGCATCCTTCTCTGGCTGGGCCATCATGACAAGCACTTGAGGTACAGAGATGGACCGTGGATGCGTGTTGGTGGGGACTCCTTGCTGGCTGTCTTTTGCGGGTCACCTGTAGCTTATTGACAAAGGATCTTTTCAACTTGGCTGCTTCCTTTGGAGAGGGAGGACAGTCTCTACAGTGATGCTGATGACAGGGTAGGGCCTGCTACAGTGTGGTGTAGTCCCTCAGTGGCATGACTTGTTAGCTGGAAACAGATCCTTCCCACACTCAAGAAGTCAGGCATAGTCATGCAGATGAAGAATCGGAGTGGGAAACTATCATACCATTTCCGTGTGTGTGTGTGTGTGTTTGTGTCCATGTGGAAACCAGAGGTCAAACTTGGGTGGTGTTCTTCAGGTGCCGTCCAGTTCCTTTTCACAAAGTCTATGACCACGGCTCACTGATTAGGTTAAGACTGTTGCCCAGAGCCTATCTCTGCCTCCACAGTGCTGGGATTACACACATATGCCACCATGCTCAGAGTTTTTGTTTTTGAGACAGGGTTTCTCTGTGTAACAATCCTGGCTGTCTTGGAACTCGCTTTGTAGACCAGGCTGGCTTCGAACTCACTGAGATACACCTGCCTCTGCCTCCCCAGTGCTGGGATTACACCTCTGTGCCACCATGCTCAGTCTTTTATTTATTTATTTTTATTAAATTTCTTTTAAAATGTATGTTGAAGGGTCAAACTCAGCTTGTACAAGTCCTTCAACACCTTATCTACACCCTTAGCCCTATCGTACCATGTTATTTACACCCAAGTGTTCCAAAACGGTTAAGCCATATCAACTCTCATGTCACCTTGGTAGCATATCCCAAGCACTGAGCTTTGGTCTTTTTACCTTTCAACTGTCCCTGCTTGTTTGCAGTTGTTTTGTCCCCTTCTAAATGAAGCAATGCCTTTTGTTAAGCTCTGTTGATAGAAGACAGCGGATTTTAATGTTGAACACTTCTTTGATGTTATGCTTAACCAAATTTAGTTGTATGGATGGATTATTGTTGTTCAGGGCTCACACTGGATCATCTTGTGTTAGAGAAAGGACGGCTAGAGGGCAGAAGAAGTCACACTTGAATTATGTGTGTGACACAGAATAAGACGGGTATGAAGGATTCTGTCTAGATCTTGGATCTTGGCTTTGGACAGCAGTCAGGTTGTGAGCTAGGGTGCGGGTGTTGACTCTGAACTACTGCAGACGGACAACTCAGTGAAAGTGCTGTCATATCATTGAGGGGACATCCAGAATGTGAGATATGGCCCCCAAGTCATGGACTTCCCAAGAAAGCTGTACCAGAACTTTTAATCAGTCAATTAGTACAGCATCAGCATCACTGAGGGTGGGAACTGAAGTCTTCACCTTGACCATTAGACGCCGGCCCAATGTTTGAAACTGGTAATTACTAGCATTTGGTCATCACTTGTTTGTGCCTCTCCTGGGGATACACGTGTTTAATGCAGTGCCCATTTACACCCTTCCAACCTTTTTTTTTCTCTTTTTGCTTCAGCACTGAGAAACTGAGGCGCGTGGAATTTATATAACTTAAGTTAGGCAAGTAGAATTGGAAGCGCCTGGAAGCAAACTGAAGTTGTGGTCCTAGATATTATTCTTGGCGGCTATACTCCAGAGCTGCTCCAGAGCTGCTCCTACTTACTGTGATAGAACAGTGATTAATACTGTTCCATGTGAAGAAGGTGTCTGGATGGACCTGACATAGGCCAGAATGTGGCCTTTGTCTCAGTTCTTTCCCAGTGGATCCATGCCCCCGTCCAGGCTGGGACTGGGTTCCTGTATTCCTGGCTAGCAATCTCTTAGTCTTTGCTGAGGAAGGAGGAAGTATCTGGATGGAGAGCCCTGATGGCGGATATCTCTATTCCGCCTCCATTTCAGTCCGGGCAACCTGGCC
This sequence comes from Neodon shergylaensis, assembly GCA_025134845.1. NCBI lineage: Eukaryota > Metazoa > Chordata > Mammalia > Rodentia > Cricetidae > Neodon > Neodon shergylaensis. Next base: position 4,347,730 of record JABTXL010000003.1, on the reverse strand, counting down.
TGAGAAGCCCTCGTTTTCAACTTGTTTGTGATCTGATACTTCATCTTGGGGGCTCAGAAGCTGTGGGCCCCTGAGCTGGCTAAAGCTACAAGAAGCTGATGGCCATTCCACACCTGTCAGCACTGTAGGCCTGGCTCCCGCTGAGGCTGGCTTGGAGGGAGGGTTTTCTTGGCTTTCCCTGAAGAAGTCTGTCAGGTGTCCATGACAGTGAAGGCCTGAGGAGATGCTGAGTAGAGCTGGCCTTCTGCCTGATGGGGACAAGGGTACGGTGACCTCTGAGCTGCCTCTTGCTGACAAGGCTGTGAACATTGGCCTATATACACGCTACCTAGCCCAGAGGCCTGGGACTTTCACTTTCGTTGGCTGCCGCTGGAACCCAATATATGTGTCCACTGCTTTGCTGGACATGATGAATACAGAGGGCCCCAGTGGCCTTTAGAAGACGCTGGGTCTTGTGATAGAGTACCCACACTGACCGAGTATTATAACATAAAATTACCACTTGTTATTTGTACATATACTCTGGAGACACACAAAAAGGAGCGTTCAGTTCTTCCTCTTGATACAGTGATATTAGATAAGGAAGATGCCGAAGAGAGAAGGCATGGTTTAGTGAGGGATAAAGTCGGTTCAGCTCCTGCATGGCAGCATCATAAAGTAGTCTAAAGATAGCCACGAGCAGGCAGTAAGTGTCCAGTGATCTGGTTGTGGTGGAGATGGTTATGTTGTCTCTGCTCCGTCGCTGTTAAATTCTGAGTTTGGTTTCTTTGCAAAGGGAAAGTGCTATTCCTCCCATGACC
>JABTXL010000003.1:4332004-4346920 GCA_025134845.1 Neodon shergylaensis | reverse complement strand
TTCTCTTGTGTTTGTTGATTCCAGTAATCTAGAGATGACTGAGAGTCCGTGTGAGGATGTACACAGGGCACACAGTACACCAGATCAGTTATGAAGGTCTTGAGCATCATTGACTTGCAACCTTCAGGATGTCCTGGAAAAAAAGTCCTCTGGCTACCACACTTAATACTTTCACTATTAACTGAGGCAGATTTTATTGGCCCCATAGCAGCAGCAATAATATTAGCAACACCTACATTTAACAAGCACTGTGCTGAGAACATTGTGGCTGTTACTCCTGTTAGTACTCTTGGCACCTTGTGAGACAGACATGTGTATCACCCTTGCTTTTAACAGACGAGAAAGTCGGGTCATTGGGAACTTGGTTCATTTCTTAAAGTTATACAGCTAGTGGACAAGGGAACAAGAGTTTGAACATAGATGTTCTGTATTTAGACAGGAGAGACCAGCCCAGAAGGAACTCTGCTTCCACTGTCCCCTTCCACAGCAGGGACCTGCATTCACGAGCATCTAAGTCCCTGCCTTCTCTGAGGAGTCTGCAAGCATGGCTTCACTGTGGGCATATTCTTCTGTGACCCATGCTGTCTTCTTGTCGCAGCAAAGCAACACCATTTTACCACTTGAGAGTTTAAATCCACTGAGAATTTCCCTGCCTGAGGCTTCTCCACACTCAGCCTTTCCACTCAAAGACAATCTGGAGAGTACCCCGGGAGGATGTCCCCCTCAGAGGGCTTGTGCAAAGACTAAATTCGACAACACTCACAAATAACACTCCTGCAAACAAACTTTCTCTTAGATGTCTCCTTCACTGGTGTGATTGATACTTGACTGCCCCCTCAAGCTCATGTGTTGTAGACTTGATCCCCAGAGTGGCCATATTCACAGGCAAGGTCTTTAAGAGGTGATCGTATCTTGAAGATTCTGACATCAAGCATTTATTATTCCAACTACGGGGTCATCGTTCAGGGCTATTGGGAGGTGGTGGAAATAACTATCAGGAGGTGGAGCCTAGTTACAAGTAAGTTACCAATGATGTGCTTACATTTCTTTTCATTAAAATTTTTTTAATTGTGTGTGTGTATGGATATTTTCTCTGAATGTATGTTTGTCTGAATGTATGTCTGTATGCTACATGCATGCAGTGCCTGAGGAAGACAGAAAAGGGGACCAGATCCCAGGTTACTGGAGTTTCAGATAGTTGTGAGCCTCTACATGGGTCTGAGATTCGAATCCTGGTCCTATGGGAGAGCAGCTCATGCCCTTAAACACTGAGTCATCTCCAGGCCTGATGACAATTTTGAAGGGTGTACTTTATCTCCAGTCTTCTCCTTGGTTTCCACAAGGAATGTGGTTGGTTTCCCTGCCACAATGTGATACTCTGCTTTACCACAGGCTCATAGTGGTGGGGTCAAGAGATTGTACCAAAATAAACCTTTCTTACTTAGGAGTTGAAATTACCTTAGAGAATTTGTTGCAATGACACAGAGCTGAATAACACCTCTGTCTCACAACCAGGAATTTTACACAAAAAGAGAAGGTGGAGAAAGGATTCTGAGGGATAAGAGGACCAGTTAGTCAATGCTGATACACATTGCAAGGCGGCTTCCCAATGACTGGTAGAAGAAAGTCATGTAGCATGTCTTTATCAGTACGCACACATCACTGAGCAAAAGAGATGATGGGTATTATTTGAGAGAGATTTAGTCTCACTGTTCAACTAAGGCAAACACTCTGTGTTTCAAGTACAGGGGAACTCAAAATAATGTGAGTCTTTGATAAATTCTTCTGTTATCTGCTTTCCCTGGGGCCTTTTACTGTGAATGGGAGCTACTTACATTATTGTTCACTTAATATTCTCTACCATGGACTCCTTTTTAATCCTTCATTTTTTTATTATATATATTGTGTGTGTGCATGCATGCGTGTATATGTGCAAGCAGTCAAACATGCAATTGTATGTGTGTGCATGTTTGGTCAGAAGACAATTTGCAGGGCTCGGTTCTCTCCTTTACCACATGAGTCTTAAGGATGTAATTCAGGTCGTATGGCTTGGTGGCAAGCGCCTTTACCCACTGACCCATCTCACCAGCCCTTATTTCTAGTCTTTAACATTCAACATGGGAATCATTATTGTTGAGGATTTATAGACACACACACACACATACATACATACACACACATACATACATACACATATGGAGGCTAGGGATAAAATACACTTTTTAAAAGGGGTATCATCAGGGCTAGAGAGATGTCTTTCTTTCTCTCTCTCTCTCCCCACCCACCCACCCACACACACACACTTCTAAGATATGTTGAAATAAAACCTATTCACATTTCAAGAATTCATTGAGGTTTCACATGGAGAGGGTGCTTTGGGAGAACGGAGAGCTCGTTCCACTGTCCCTTTTTGGCTGTGTGGCCTGGGGTGAGTGAGCATTGCTCTTTGACCTCACCTCACTAAACTTCTGAACTTGGAGCCTGTCTCTGGTCACTCAGTCCTGGATTTTCACTTGCTACCTTTTGAAGAGAGATGTCTTCTGAGTCACACTGGGCATCATTGTTGAGAAGCAGCTTTGCGATGTCTGTCTGCAGGAGGTTGGTGCAGGTCTTCCCTTGTGTCTCTGGCTTTACCCATTGGCCTTGCTTCTAGCCTTTGGGACCCACCCCTCTCTTCTGTACACCTTTGCTGTGTTTTTGGGGGTGCTCATGTGCCTCTCTCTGGAAGCTGGGCATGTTTGATCAGCCTGGGGCTCTATTAGAGTTAGAACAGTCCTTTTGCTGCTGTTCGGAATACTAACACCCAGTTTTGATGACATGGACCTCCTCAGTGCTGGGCACCACATCGATGCTCTTCTCGGATGAGATCTTTATCCAGTTTCACTTCCTCTCAGTAACAGAGACGACACTCATCCCCCTTCTAATGTGATGATTTTGGATGGGAATAAGACATCGAGAATATAGGGCTGGTTGTGCTGACAGTCTGATTTCACCCTTGGCCAACCCCCGAGGCTTTCCTGCATTCAATACCAGTTCACTGAGTTGTCTAACTTTAGTTTTGCACTGGTGTTAAGGACCCAGGGGAGGAGCTTCCACCTGGCTCGGTTCTGTTTCATCCTGTAGGACCTGGTTCATCACTCAGGGCTGCTGACATCTTTTTGGAGTCCAACTGTGTCATCTGATGTGTTTCTGCCTTTCTCCATTGGTGTTCTCAGAAAGCCGATAAGTGTGTAATACTTCTTTTCATCCAAGTCATTGATAAAGATGATGAATAGAAAAACCCATGGGTTTCCAGACACTGTTCGGAAACATCCTCCACTCCAGGGAAATTTATTAATTTCTTCTATCTAAGCATTAGCATGCTGCCAGCCATTGAATTATACAGGCCTGTCCATATTCCTCTGTTTTATTAGCACGATACAAGAATCTCCTGCCTGATATCGTGGGATAAGAACATATTTGTTCGGTAAAGAATTGATTCTGTTCAAATAAAGTTTTGACCCTTGTTTCCAGCTCCTAGGAGATAAGCTCAGAGCTCTTGGAATGTTCTGTCTAGGAGAGGCTCTGTTTATCGGGGACTCTGGGCCAGGACAGACTGTTTAGGCAAATAGTGGGATTTAGGTTAGGTCTTGGGCCGTGAAGGATCAACCTGATTACTGGAGGTGCTGGAGGTTCAGGTCAACTATGTCTACATGATCAAGGCCAAAGAAAATCTGGACTTTAAGACATAGGCAAACTTCCTTGGTTAGCTTGACCCTGTGCGTGTGTGTGTGTGTGTGTGTTTGTGTGTATGTTGCACGCGTGACTGTGGGGAGAAGTGTTGACTGAATGCCTCCTGTGATCGACACTGCCAGCTCTAGCCCGCTCTCAGTTTTCATTTCTGACTCTTATCCTTTTACAGTGATCAGCTAGCCCTGTGAGTCCCAGCCCCCCCATCACTGAATCAGCAGGCGGTCTTAGGGACTGCAGAATCTCTGGACAGCATTGTATATTTCTTTGGATCCAGAGTGTAGTTTTTTTTTTTTGGGGGGGGAACTTCTTCTAGGATCTTCTGTCTGTCTCCTCTAGCTTCCTTGAAAACGCAAGCAGGAAGGTATTTTTCTCAAAGGCCTACCCAAGAAGGCCTCTTTTCTTCATGGCTGCCCTATGTGTTTTAATGGTACACATTTCAGTTTAACCATACCAAGGAGGATTTCAGGCTTGAGTTTATTTAGCTCTTGCCTTTGGGAAACTCCTTGCTCAAATGCAAAGAGCAGAGAAGCATGCCACCCCACTTCTTTTAGGCACTTCAGCCTAAATGGATGGGAGGCCTTCTTCACAATTATAGCCACCAAAATTACCCCTTTCCCCGCCTCCCCTCCTCTTTTCACCCCTCCCCTCCACCCCACAAATAAGACTGACCTTGATCTTACCAGGTAGCTTAGGTTGGCCTTGAACTTAGAATCCTCTTCCTTAGTTGAGAGCATTGCACTGCAACAGGATACTTGGCAATTGTCATGGAAATTTCTTAAGGTCAACTGCAAGAATTCACCCTTCCATTTAGACTCTGACCACATCTGACCCCTGACTCAGAACTGACACTCTTGCCAAGTAGGACCGGCAAACAAATGCACACTGTCCTGTCCTCGCTCAGTGGGGCCACAGAGCATTTGGGCAGCTGCAGGCTAGATGCCCAGGATGCTCTTGGGAGCTTCCAGCTCTGCAGGAAGTGTCACCTGGGAGGTGTTGTGTGTGTGTATGTGTGTGTGTGTGTGTGTGTAGAAGAATGCTTGCTGCAAGAGGCTGGATTGTCTTAGTGGTTGCAAGCTTGGTGGTTTGTGGCCAGGCATAAGCTCCCAAACCCTATGCTCCTGACAGTCAGTATCTCTTCCCCTTGGTTTCCTCTTCTGCAAAAACAAAGGCAGTGATAATAAAACTTACCTCTCCACAGTTACAGTGAAAATGAAAGGATTATAGGAAGGACTTGGTCCGTAAACATGTCCAGAATAGTTATTTTTTTTCTCGACTGGAGCGTCTATCCCTAAGCCCGGGACGTCAGGGGGCCCTGGGCTTCTGTGCCCTAAATGGCCACAGTTGTGCAAGCACTCTTGAGTCTCCTGTTACAACCAGGAGCCGGCAACAGACCAAAATAAGTGTGTGCGTGGGGTGGGGTGGGGGAGGGCAGTGCGGGCAGGCGAACCTCTGCAGGGAGTCTGACCAGGTCAGCTGGGAATGCCTGTCACCCGTCCAGGGTGGCTTTTCCTCTAGGTTCCTGTATGGGTCTGGAGGTGGCTGAGTGACTGACTCATGAGAGTGCCCTCCCCACTCCTACATCCAAATGCTCAGCCCTTCCCAGAGCCAGGGCTCACCTAATCCCCACAGTGGGAGTCAGGGGGCATCCAGGCCTGTGCTGAAGGCTAAGGTTGCACAGTGGTAACTTTACGCTCTGAAAGCCTGCGGAGCCGAGGCCTCTGCACGGCAGTCTCCTGCAAGGCGGGCAGCGAGATCAGCCTGGCAGGTATCACCTCTCTAGCCAGGATTCAGCCTCAGGCACTGGTGCCCCAGGACCTGAGCAGAGATGGCTGAACAAGAAGGCAGTGGCCTGCAGGTGCTGTTGCACACACTTCAGGTAGGAAGTGCACAACTCAGTGGGCTTCGCCTTTACCCCACTGGCCTGTGTCGGTGTGCGAACACCCAGTCCCCTCTGGCGGTCAGTGGCCTGGTTTGCTAACCGAGCAGTAACATAGGCACCAAGCTCTCACCTTGAAGCTGCCCTAAGTGATGCTCTGGTGTTTAAATATTAAACGCGACAACGCCGACGATTGTTCTGCTTAAATTATTGAACCTGCTGGGATCAAAGGCTCTGGTTAAAAGATACCGGTTTGCTGGATATGGGAAACATACAGGGGGAAGGGAAGGGCCTGTCTGGCAAATAAAGGATGTGGACTGAAACTATTGAACGAGGCCAAAAACCTTGAGACTTGTGTGGGCGGAATGGGTAGTTAGGGAGAGGACTTCTGCTCAATGGTACCTTCAGTAAGCCTCCAAATTGTATTCTGCGTCAGACTGACCCAGGATGCTAACTGTGTTATGTTCTCAGGCGTTAGAACCATTCGGGGCTAATGCCTCATTCTAACGCCTCAGAATTGGCTTTCTCCATGACGATGCTATTCACTGGTAATTGAGAAACCTTTTTACAGGGCAGTGTTTTGCAGAAGTGTTTGCCCTGTGGGGTTACCTAGAGAATGCTGAAAATACCGATGTTTGTGATGCCAACCCCAAACAAAGATGCAAATTCGTTGTTCCGGTGTTCTGGAGAGAAATCCTCACTGGAAGTTTGGAAATTCCTGGGTCTTAACACACAGCTAAGGTTATGAACTACTTGGGAAGATGCTTGTGTTTTGTGGGATTCAGAGGTTTTCTGGGCTGCAGAAGCCTCGAAGGGCTTCTACCCTGGGAGGTTTGAACCCACACATTGTGAATAGAAGTCATAAGACAGCAAACAACCTTCCGGGGCAGGGAGCTAGACTTTGTCAGTGTTCCGTGTGAGCCCCTTTCTTCCCGCCGTGAAAACCATTTGCTTCCTTCTCCTGCAGCTTGAAGGAATCTGGTGTTCCTAAGATGCTAAGAAACCATGTACAGAGGAGAGTAAGTCCTAGAATTAAGTGGAGTGGGTTTGCAATATCACGTGATGGTCAAAAAGGAGAAGCTGGGCCAGCACTCAAGAACGTCAGAATTCCTTTGCGTGTGTACTTTTGTGGCCTCCCTTCTGTATGTTTGCGTGCGCATAACGCCCATGTGCACATGTATATGTGGATGTCAGAGCACAACCGTGGGTACCTAACATTCTTCACCTTGCTTTTTGAGGTAGGGGCTCTCACTGAACCTGAAGTTTGCTGATTTGGCAAAGTTGGCTGGCCACACATCCTTGACACCCCATCTGTCTCTCTCTGTGCTGGGATTGCAAGCACATGCCACTATGCCTAGCTTTTGGATGTGGGTTCTGGAGATCACACTCCGGTCCTTATGTTTGTATGGCAAGCTCTTCACTGATGGAGTCATTTCCCCAGACCCAAAGTTTTTAGCATTGTTTGTCTCATTGTATGTGATACATTCAAGGCAAGCACCTATCTGGGTCAGGGGTATACCTTAAAGCAAACTGGTGAAGTATATCTTAAAAGCACTTACATGGCTAGGTGCTTTGACAGGCAGGCATCACAAGTTAATGTTCTCAGTTCTCTTGTTGTTTCTGAAGTTATATAGAATTCTTGATTAATCATTGCTCACAGAAGCAAAAGCCTTGACTGATTAGACTTTTCCTTGTTCTAGCGAGTTTCTGGGGAAAGAAGGACGCTGGTAGACTGGCAACAGTGAAGATGAATGTCCTGCCTTTGCCTGGAAGTTGCCATGGGTTCAGCTCCGTCTTCTGTCTTCCTACCAGAGGGGATTTATAATTGATATTTAGAATGAACACTCTAGGGCACTGCACGATTCTCAATTATCAGGGAAAGATTTAATTATTTTCACTAGGCCCTACTTAGTTTCCAATTAACTAGAACATTAAAATAACACCAGTGTGTCTCCTGCTGGTTAGTTTGGTTGTGGTGTACTTGATCTGAGCCACCTTAAGTCAACGTGGCCCCCACCAAATGCTTCTAAGAGCCCTGTATTTAGATCCATTGTAAAAGTTAGAACTATAAAATAATTAAGAAAGAAATGAACTCAGAGAAAGCCTGGAATAATCTGGGATGATGGATATTTGATGCCCTGTCCCAGTGCCTATTCCCTGTTGTCTTAACTAGCTCTACATTCTAGAGGCTACCAAAGGCTTCTGAAAGGGCTTAAGCAGAAATAGTCCTTATTAGGAATTTCTAAGAACTTGCCAATCCAAGCCCTCCCTTTCTTATCATTGACAAACTGACAGAAGGCTTCGTGTAGTTTTCCAAAGCTCTGGAGAAGAGGAGCAGAGGTGAACCTAGGTTCTGCGATTCCTTTTCTTTTAAGTGTCCCAGATCCTTACCAGGGAAGGATAAAAGAGAACAGGGCTAGAAAGATTGCGTTCAATGTAACAGATGCCCCCACGATGCCACCCCCCCCCACCACTGTAAAAGCTTCCCTCCTTGAGAACGTCACCTCTTTGGAATCGCAGCATAAACCTGACCACCATGAAATATTCTTTTGGCCTGTTCCCTTTCTCTGTGAAAACTAGGTGGGACAATTATTTTTTCCTACTCCAATTTATTTCTACCCAGCGTATGCGAATCAATTTTCTACCGAGATATTTTCCAAGTTCCTGGCCTTCACAGCCCTGGTTATGGGGATCTTCAGGGTGAAGGGGAACACAATCTATAGCGCAGGTGTAAGAGGCGTATGAGATTGTGGTCCAGCCCCAACTCTAGCACTTATCAGCTGTTTATCCTTATGCAGTTCCCTTGACCTCCTCAGCCATCCCACTATGGAGCTATATGTGTGCATGGGGGCGGGGGAGCAATAACACAGGTTCCTAAGCACTTAGTATAAGGGCTAAGAGGACACATTTGAAAAAGCATCTGTAAACTACACATGGCTGACCAAATGCCTGTGGTTTGGGTGATTTCCCTAGAGGAATCCTGAGATGATGGGAACACATCCCCACACCCTTCCCAAGCCTGTCCTTTCCTGGGCTGACTCCAATATACTTGGAAAAAAAGGAAGGTGTCTCATTTTGTCCTGTTATTGTCTCTTTGTGTGGTTTGAGCTAATGGGGAAGATGGGGTGCTGCCAGGGTCGCAGGATGTGCACTGTGTGCCAGCCCTGATGTCACAAGCCCTCATCCTGCAGTATCCCATGAAATGCCAGTTAGGAACCTTATTGAATCATGAAAAATGTATAATGATTAGGTCAGCTTTGGCACACTCTGAGCAGCGATGTGGGCACACGCTTGCTGTTTGCATTCATGCTTTATTATTTTATGTTATAGCTGTTCAAACTGAATCCCAGGTCTGCAGCCTTGCCAAAATGTGTATAGATGATTGCGCTTCTCGAACGAGGTTCCAAGAGCATCATTTATTATGGATTGTGAATGAATGAGGTTGCAGGATGTGGGATTTCCTGTCTTGAGTAAACACTGACCTTTTCTAATAGGAAACCTGGACTGGGACATCCAGTCTACTTTTGTTCTTTGGACTTGATCCTCCAAGGATTATTTTCAAGATAACAGGTGACTCAGTGCCTGGACTGCAATGAGGGAATGTGTGGGAAAGTGATGGCTGAGATGTCTCATTCCCAGCCATTAGGAGATTCTGCTCTCTCCTGTGCTTGATAATTTCCCTTGTAGACCTCCCCATGCAGGGTGAGGAACTACACATCTACTCCATCTATGGAGCCAGGAGGGACAGAAACAGAACTTTCCCCTTGAACAGAAACAGAAAGGCCGGGACAAATCCAGTAAAGCCTTTCCCACTTATATAACACCGAGAATTGACTTATAAGAACTTGTGAAGATAGTTCACCTTGGATGTTTGAGGCTTTCTGAGTTTGTTAGAGACTTTTTTTTTAACTTCAATCATGACATGAACATGGATGCAGAATGAACTCTCTTAATTTTGATCAGCAGTAGAAGAAAGGAAAAACATCACCCTAATGTCATGCAAAATGGAAAGAGTGTAAAAATGTCAAGAAGTAACATGTCAGTCTCTAAGGGACAACCATGCCAGTCAAACCAAATCATGAAGGGAACAATGGCTGCATGCAGGTGTGCAGAGAGTTGGAAGTAGAGCAAAACCTTCACTTGGTGTTTTTCTTTAAGACACTACTGATTTCACAGATTCTTAAAGTCTTGTAAGATCGGAGAAAATGGCTAGGGTTTTTTTTTGGGGGGGGGCCAAACCATTACCTTCATCACCTCATATCACCCTGCCGCCATGAGGGAGGTGTAGTTACCCTGTCTCTGAGGTGAGATCACCACGGTCCAAACGAAGGTGAAGTTGCTCAAGGCTCAGGAACAGAAATTTAGTAACTATCCAGAAAGAGCATTTGAAACAGGTCTTGCCACTACAAAGTTCGTCTAAGTGATTTTCTTAAGTGATTTTGTTGAGGGAATTGCTTTGGATTGACTGCATGTCCAGTTCATACAGCGTATCATCAAGCAGTTCAGGCAAAATCGGTTTCTTGCCCAAATGGCTAGCAAATTCCATAAGGAGCTTCTTTGATGCCTATCATCCTCTTGAAGTAGATTGGTGCTGCTAGGAACAGATGTGTCTCATTGTCATGAAAAATCCTAAGTTGTTAAAACATTTTAAAATGCCATGTTTTGAAGGTCTCTGAAAGATTTAAAGAATACCTATCTAACTGAAATATATCTCTGTACATCTAGAAAACCTAACTAACATCACTACAAGCTTGACTATTATAGATGATTATCTATTAACCTGTATTTCTTAATTATGCATTACATATTTAAATGAGTTTCACAAACACAATACCTTAATCAAGACTGTAAATGTACATATAACAAAATTGGCCTTAAATTTTTATCAATAAACCAAGATATTCGTGGATGTGTTCATGTATAAATGTGTTTACATGTGAAGGCCAGATACTGATGTCCAGTGTATCACAGTGTGTGTTTGGTGTTTGTGTGTGATAGAGAGAGAGAGAGAGAGACAAAGAGAGACACAGAGAGAGACAGAGAACAAGAGAAAGAGATGATTGCTTAAATGCACATGGATGTTAGGCTAGTCACTGGATTTAGGCAACTTGCCAGTGACTACACCACCCAGGAAAATGATCATCCTTGTCCTCTATTCTTGACCCAACTTGTTTTTCCCTCTGCTCCTGCCCTCTTCTTCCTGTTCCTTTTCTTACTGGATTGGCCATTGCCTGGAGGTCTTTACTTTCCCACACCCCTGTATCTCACCTACTTTTGGGCTTCTTCCCAACTCTAATCCCACATCACAGAGAAGGGCTACATTAAGTCTTGTCTTAGACTGAGGGAGGAGAATGTTTTAAAATTTTTTTGGGGGGGGGGTTGTCACTTTAATTTGGATGAAACACAGTTATTTTAGGGCTAGTATTCAAATGTTCTGGCATCAGGATTGCTCTGACTACATGGCTAAGTTAAAGCAACCAGAGCTAATTCCCTTGCCAGGCGGTGGTGGCGCACGCCTTTAATCCCAGCACTCGGGAGGCAGAGGCAGGCGGATCTCTGTGAGTTCGAGACCAGCCTGGTCTACAGAGCTACTTCCAGGACAGGCTCCAAAGCCACAGAGAAACCCTGTCTCGAAAAACCAAAAAAAAAAAAGGCCTATCCTCATTTCAGAACCAGGAGTAGCTAGCATTTTTACCTCTAGAGCCCTGGTTCTGGTTCTGGTTGTGTCCCTGAATATCCACCCCTGGCACAGTAAAGGGTGAGACCTGGAGGTCCGCATGACTTTGAGTTATAATTGGATATTGGTAAGAGGCTGAGGCAAATGGCCAACAGAGAGACCCATGCTCAAAACAGAAACTACAGATTGACAACATTTGCTCTGCAATTTCCCACTTTTAAAGCTGGAATGGGTCTTATGAGAGGCAAACAGTTTCAGTTTGAGCCCTGGGTAAGGGGGCATATGCTCACTAGAGGAGATGCTGGTTATTTGTTACTGTACCTATAGTCCCTGGACAGGCAGCAATGAATCAAATAGACTGGGGCCCTCTTCAGATTTCAGAAATGGGCGCATGGAAATGCATCCTCTTGGGTGTGACCTGCGTATCCCTTTGCCAGACCTGGAGTGAAGGAAGTAGAGGCTTTGTTGGACTTGTGCCTTTTGCTGCATGGTTTCCTCAAAAGAGATCTGTAAGCTGGTTCCTCATCGCTGCAAAGCAGGCTTGAGATTGGACATCGAGAGCAGGGATTCTGGGGATGAAGGAGGGGCAGAAGAGATGCCATGGAAGAGAAGCCCAGAGCCATCCTGAGCACACATTCCTTCCCTTCCTTTCTCCCTTCTTTCCTCTTTTAAGTTGTCTTTCCACGTGCTTTTATTTAAAATTGTTAACTGTAGATAAGACACAATGGCACACACCTGTAATGCTAGCACTCAGGAGTCTGAGGCAGGAGGGTTATGAATGAGGTCTGACTAGGTTGTATTTTTTTTTTTTACTGTATTTTGAGATCAATCAGCTAGGCTATGCCATGATATTTTATCTTATTTTAAGACAATTGCAATCAAAGACACGTAACACACAATTTGTCTTTTAACCAGTTTTAAGTATTCAGTTCATTAGTGTGAGTGCCTTCTACCATTGTTCATGCAATCTCCAAGTCACTTCATCTTACAGCAGCTTGTCAAGCTTCCTCCCTGGCCCCTGACAGCCACAATTCTTCTTTTGTTTTGGGGTCCTTGTATAAGCGGAACCATACATTTGCCGTTTGAGTCTGGTTTGTTTTCCTTAATGTACTGTTCTTAAGGCTCATTCTTTTTTGTTTAAGTGCATACATGTATTTTATTTTTTATTGAGAATTCATACAGGCATATACTATATTTTGACCAAGTCCATCGCCATCCCCTCCCCTCCATTTCTTCTACTATGCTGCTCACCACCTTTCCCCATCAATGAATGCACTTAATGTTGCCTGTATCACCGGCACTGATGGAGAACCTAATGCTATTACTCTACTAAATGAACACAGTCAGAAACTGCCTCCTAAGTTCTTGTCTTTATACCCATAGATTAGCGCATCTCTCAGTTCTCATCGGAGAAGCTTCTTTTTGCAGTAAATGATGATGGATACAGAAACCAAGGTGAACAGAATGAGAGCCCATGGAATACTCAAGGCTCACTCTCCTTGCTGCCTATGTCAGAATTTCTTTTGTTCTAAGGTTGAAGAACTATCCCAGTACATTCAAATGCTACATATCCCTCCACTCCTCAGTGTTGGAATTTACTCTTTGAGTAATGTGAACACTAGTACTGTGGACATGAATGTACAAAAAACACGTTTAGGTTTCAGTTCTTCTGAGCTGATCCTTGTTCATATGCCTCCATATTGATCTCTTTAGGTATTCCTGTATTAAAAACCACCAATCACAAATAGAGCAGCAATGAACATGGGTGAGCACAGGCCTCTGTAGTGGGAAGTAAACAGTCCTTTAGGTAATGCCCTGTAGAGGTGTCAATCATGTGTTGATCTAACTCTAGTTTGTTGGTGAACTTTCATGCTCATTTCCATAGTGGCACCACCAGTTTGCAGTTTCACAAATATAGTGCATGAAGGTTCCCTGTCCCCATATTGTCACCTCTTGTTTTGCCTCTTTAAAAAATTCTTTCTTAAAGACAAAATCTCCCAAGTAAATTGGGAGCATGGAAACCATGGTAGAAGGTAGGAGGGGAGGGAAGAGGAAGGGAAGGAAGGGAGGGGAGTGGAGAAAAATATAGCTCAATAAAAACAATTAAAAAATTCTTTCTTTTATTTTTTTGAGGTTATAATATAACTGCATCATTTCCTCTTCCCTTTCTCCTCTCCAAACCCTTCCATAACTTCTCTCTCCTTGATCACCTTCAGATTCACGTGCTCTTCTTTTCAATAACTGTATAGGTATGGATCCCTAAATACATAAGTACAGATTGCTTTGTCTGTAGAACGTTATCTGTATTCATGCTTTCTGGGCTGACCTTTTAGTATTGGATAACCAGTTAGTGTGCCTATCATCTTAGCTATTATGACCAGCATCAGACAATGTGGAAGACTTCGTTTTCATTTAAGTTTCTCCAGCAGCTAAGAATAGAGAGTACTTTGAAGAACGTTTCTTAGTCATTTGTAGTTCTTCTGAGAACTCTGTTCAGTTCCACAGCCCACATTTTAATTGGTGTGTTTGTTTTCTTGTTATGTACTTTTTGAGTTTATTGTATACTCTAGGCGCTAATTCTCTGTCACATATACAGCTATCAATTTCCCCCCATTCTATAGGCTGCCTTTTCAGTCAGCCAACAGTTTTCTTGGCAGCACAGACAGAAATGTCTTAATTTCCTTTCCAGTACAGATGGTTGGTCTTGGATGACTAGAGTTATATTGGAAATATCCTTACCTGAGTCTACAAAGACAATTAATAAAAATTTAATCTTTGGAAACAGCTAGAAAGATCAGTTTTCAAAGAAGAAAGCAAACCCTAAAGTTGAAATCAAAGCTGAGTTGAAATACAAACAAGTCAACTAAACTAATATCACATAACCATACAGGGAATAATATGCATTCATGTAACCAGCACCGAGATGAAGCAATTGTGAACTCCCCAGGCCCGAGAGGGGCCCTGTCATGCCTGCTGCTCTCCAGATTCACCTCTGCTCTGACTCCTGTCATCACAGATTGCTTCAAAAGATCTCACGTTTCATATAAATAGGACCCCACAGCAGGCCTCCTCTTGTGTCCGGCTCATTTTATTTAACTCTGTGTGATTCCTCCAAGTTTTGCATGTAGTTGAAGATGCTGATTCTCATGGCCAATAGAATGCCATTGTGTGATTATGCTCTGGTTTCTTTCTACCTTCTGGGGTTGGTGATAATTGTGGTATTTTCCAGTTTGGAGCCAGAACAAAATAGTGCTGTTATGAACATTCCAGTAGAGCATTTGCGAACATATGTATACATGTCTGTTAGATATATACTTACTACTGAAAGAGTGTTTTAGGGTACCCATATGTTCAGCTTTTATAACTAACAGCAATTAATTTTCAAAAAAGGTTCACTCTAGAAAAAAAAGCTTATTATCCACATAGATACTATTAGTCTGAGAAAGCGCTAGCTACCATGTGCTCTTGCCAGAAGTTGCGTCATTTATATTCGTGAGCTAAAGGTGGTTTGAGGTGCTTAGTATTGGAATCTGTAGAAGTCTTTATTATATGACCCTTTTCTTTCTTTCTTTCCTTCCTTCCTTCCTTCCTTCCTTCCTTCCTTCCTTCCTTCCTTCCTTCCTTCCTTCCT
>JABTXL010000003.1:4320600-4331994 GCA_025134845.1 Neodon shergylaensis | reverse complement strand
CCTTCCTTCCTTCCTTCCTTCCTTCCTTCCTTCCTTCCTTCCTTCCTCCCCTCCCTCTCTCTTCTTTCTCTCTTTCTTTCTTTCTCTCTCTCTCTCTCTCTCTCTCTCTCTCTCTCTCTCTCTCTTTCTTTCTTTCTTTCTTTCTTTCTTGTATGTGCACATGCACATCTGCCTTTTTATCTGGGTTTCCAGGATCTCAACACTGCATTCACACTTCTGGGGCAAACGTTTTGCTGACTAAACCACATCTTGAACTCTCTCATCCTTTCAGACTGATAGTTATAGAACAGCTCACATTTATTAAACCATTTCTGTAAGTCAGAAACTGCGCAGAGTTCTTCATGGTTGCTGTCTGATTCAGTCTTTGGAGCAATCCTTTGAGGAAGGTAGCTTTATTTTCTCAGTTCTCATCGGAGAAGCTTCTTTTTGCAGTAAATGATGATGGATACAGAAACCAAGGTGAACAGAATGAGAGCCCATGGAATACTCAAGGCTCACTCTCCTTGCTGCCTATGTCAGAATTTCTTTTGTTCTAAGGTTGAAGAACTATCCCAGTACATTCAAATGCTACATATCCCTCCCCTCCTCAGTGTTGGAATTTACTCTTTGAGTAATGTGAACACTAGTACTGTGGACATGAATGTACAAAAAACACGTTTAGGTTTCAGTTCTTCTGAGCTGATCCTTGTTCATATGCCTCCATATTGATCTCTTTAGGTATTCCTGTATTAAAAACCACCAATCACAAATAGAGCAGCAATGAACTGCTGGAAGACTGGGGAGGCTAGTAAGTGTCCTACCATCTCAAGGTTAGCCCATGCTGTTGCTGGAATTTGAGTGGAGGGAAGTTATTACAGCAGAGGCTCCTTTGCCAGGTGTACTAAGTCTCTTCAGAAAAAAAGTGAGCCTTTACAAACGCTCCAAATGGAGACTTATTTGGATGGATTGCCTCCTACAAAAGATGGATACACATTTGCAAATCTGGGAAGTGTGCCAGCTGTCCCTATGGCCAGAATCACTAGTATAGAAGAAAGGGAACAGGTGCCCAGTACTGGACTCTTCAAACGATGTCACAGGATGGATATAAAATGTCCCTCACGGTGCTTGATCTCCAGCTGGTGGCCCTATTTTAGAAGGTTCTGGAAACTTAAGGAAGTAGGCCTTATTGTAGAAAGTAGGTCACTGGGTTGGAGGGCTGATCTTTGAAAGTTATTCCTGGTCCTTGGTGTCTTCTTTACTCTCTGCTTCCTGTCCATCATGAGGTAATGGAGTTCTTCTACCACATACTCCTGCCACCACAATGTTCTACCAACTCTATGAGGCCAAGTAGCCATATACCGAGCCTTCTGAAACTGCAAGCCCAAGCAAATATTTTCTTCCTTAAGTTATTTACCTCAGAAATTCTGTCACAACAATGAGAGGTCTGAGTAGCATTGTCTGGAAGGGGTGTTAGTACGGTTCTGTAGCATCCATGTTATTCCCCACTAAGTCTTCTCACTACGTGCTGTAGATGATCCCCATGCAAGACTGTGACTGTATGGCAGAACCACACAGTGAGGTTGGCGTTGGCTCATGGTCTGCAGTTTGATGATCCTGGACCACAGTCCAGGATGCAAGGTGGCAGCTGAGGTTGGCAGATAGCAGTGGAGGGAGTGGTGGGTGGCCATTGGCTGCTGCAAACTGCCAAGCAGAACCTGCAGGAAGTGCATAACCTCCTCCATCTCAGGCTGTCCTTCCTACAAAGGAGCAGCAACACCACACCCCTTTGGGTGTTGGTGGTCCTGGGAGAATCTTGAGGACCCTGAAATGCACAGCTTTCACCATATCTCCAGAGGCTCCTGCAGTCCTGCTTCCTTGGGTGTAGGTAGAAACTGCATGTGGAATTCTCAGCCCTCTAAGATGGCCTTCTTTCAGCATGGGTAGAGTGTGGTGGGTACTGTAGTGTAGTGTCTACATTGCCCATCACGACCTGCATGAGGACTACATTCAAACCAGCCCTTCTCAAATAATGCCACTGTCACCTTAATGAAAGAACGAAGGGAGGTATGGATTTGAAATATTAGTACAGGTGCATTTCTTAGATATGTTTTTTTAACCAAAGAATCTTTAAAACATTTCAGTTTTCAATACATTTTCCCCTAAGTAAGCTTTTCTGAAAGTGTTATTGTCTACTCTGCCACTGTATGTCCTATTTCTTATTCCCTGCATATTCCCATGATTTTCTTTGGTGTTCTCTCTTCTTCTACCAGGATTAGAATCTCTTCTGTCTTGTTCAATCTTAATATCACTGTTACCTGAAACACTGCCTGTTAGTGCAGCAGATAGCTGTTCAGTCAATGTGTGTTGATGGACTCATAAAATATGCATGGTTGATAGATTGAAGATATAATTCATAGACTTTCCAGGTTGTCTTGGGAATGAGTTGACTTTGGGGAGCAAAATCTTACAGTTCTTGGAAGGCGTAGATGAACACATTTGGAGAACAACGATTTTAAACTAATGCCATGTTTCATCTCGGCTGGTTTGTGGGGCTGACTTTCTCTTGGTGTGGGAATTGGGCTCAGGATGCTGAAAGGATCCTGATGGGAGTGAACTGTAAGTCAGTTCTCCTGGGAGCCTGGTGTCATTTGTCGGCTCGGTGAGTTTTACCAGCAGAAAAACTATAAGCTTCAGAGTCGGAGCTGGTGAAGATTCTTCCTGGAGGCTCAGGAGTGATGCTCTGATATGATCAGGAAGCCATATAGATTCCAGAGCCTCAGCCTAGGCTTTCAGATCAAAGGCAGGGTCATGTTTCAGAGTCAAGCTATCTGATGAAGCTCTTCCTTGGGGACGTGGAGAAAAGCAACTTTGCCGATAAAGGGTCAGTAATGAATTCTCTCTCACCAGTCCCTACCCTCACCACAAGCAATGTGTGTCAACATCTCGGATCCCAGTCCCTTCTAGCTGTATAAACCATGGCCTACACACCCTACCCTGGAGCATCTTTATCCCAGCCTTTTAAAGGCATTGCTAATCCAAGCAGCTCCTAGGAAGGATGACGGAGGTATCTTTTACTTTTCATAATGGCTAGATAGAATCTATAAGAAATTTCATTTTCTACTAGATATTCATTATTCAACAATAAAAAAAAATACATGTGATATGTCCTGAAGGTGAAAACTGCTCCAAATGCCTCCTAAAATTTTGGAGAGAAGAGGTTAAGATGATAATATTTGAAGGAAAATGGCTATTAAAATTCAGAGAGTGTTTTCACTTGAGCTTCTTGTGTTTGCTACGTGCTTACAATGTGCTAAGACATATTCCAAGCATCTTCCATGTTCCTGTCTCATGTAGCCTCTGCTTTGAGGCCCGTTTTACACATGGGAAACAGAACTCTTAATTAGCATCATAGGGCCCATTAAGATGCAGAGTGAAAATCTGAACCCTCTGGACTCTGACCCCAGACGTTACTGCACTCTTCCCATTGGGATAGTCAAGATGAAGGAAGGATAGAGATGAGAACAAGGAAAGAGATATCTTGATTGAGGGAGCCATTATAGGGTTAGCAGAAACTAGGTTCTAGAGAAATTCCCAGGAATTCACAAGGATGATCCCTCCTAAGACCCTAAGCAATAGAGGAGAGGGGTTCCAATCTTGACTTGCCCTATAATCAGACTGATGATTATCTTAAATATCACCATAGAACCTTCATCCAGCAACTGATGGAAACAGAGGCAGAAACCCACATCAGAGCACTGGACTGAGCTCTCAAAGTCCAGTTGAAGAGTGGAAGGAATGAGAATATGAGCAAAGAGGTCAAGTCCATGATGGGTTCACCCACTGAAACAGTTTACATGAGCTAAAGGGAGCTCACCAACTCCAGCAGGACTGGGAAGGAACAAGCATAGGACCAAACTAGTCCCTCTGAATGTGGTTGACAGTTGCATGGCTGGGGCAGACTGAGGGGCCACTGGCTTTTTGGGATCCTATTCTCTTTGGATGTATATCTTGCTCAGTCTAGATATAGTAAGGAGGGCCTTGGACCTTCCACAAAGCAATGTGCCTTATCCTCTCTCTGAGGATTAGATGGGGGTGGGGTGGGAGGGTGTGTGGAGGGAATGGGAGGACGGGAAGGAGTGGGAACTTGGATTGGTATTTTTTTTAAAAATCTAATAAAAAAGAGACTTTCTCCCTATATTCTAACTCTTGTACTTAATGATACTTAAAATTTTCACCATGTCACTCTGTTTTCTTGCCTTGTTGCTCTGGTAGAGCTTCATGCCATATTATACTTCGTTTGTGCCAACAGGGATGCATTTTTGCACTTGGCACTTCTTTAACTGGGAGACTTTCTCTTGCATCACCCACTAGAGCTCTGCCTGCTAGCATATGGAAGGTCTACATTTCATCTACATTTTATTTAAAATGAGCATATGCAGGTTTCCTGGCTGAGTTTCAGGATGATTTTAGACACTGTCATTGTATTTGTATGTGATCTGAATTTCTGGGTCAGTATCCTCCACGTTCTGAGAGCTTCCAGACTTTAGTACTAAGAGCTTTGTGCAGCAATGCTGGCAAGTGACACCCACTTCCTTGATATTTTATAAGTCTCTCACTTTTATCTTTTAATATATTGAGTAAACTGGGCTGGATACCAGTGGACCAGATAGTAGATGGTGGGTGGCAAGGTTCTCAGAATGTTATCAGCCACACACATTTAGCTCTTCCAAGAGCTACCATCTCATGTCAGGAAGAAAGAGCTTGAGAACATGGCAATCACTCTCGATGCCTTTGCCCCATGGGCCACAGTACATAATGGGAGCTGGCTGAACACATGGTGACATTGTTATTCCCAGGCTAGGGGGAAGAACTGAGATCCCAGAAGTTGGGTATTCTGTTACACCCATGCACCTATAACAATCGATATAGGTCTGTTAACCTTCTTTTCCTTGGGGGTGGAATGTTGTAGATACTCTTTGAAAGGTAATGACACTTTCCTCAGCTATAAACACGTGTGTGTGCTTGCTTGTGCGCACACACACCACACACACAAAGTGAAAAATTTGATTGCTTTCTCCAAGTCTTTATATAGATTTTTCTAATGGAGGCTCTTAAAGACCAAAATAGTAAAGCTAGTTCTGATCAAATAAGAGCTTAGATTTTGATCCAATCATTGAAATCCCTCATGCTTCTAGATTTGACACAATATTCTATTTCTAAAGGCATTTTTCTCTATTCTTGAGAATTGCATACATGTGTATGATAACATATGATCATATCCACAGTCCAACTACTCACACCTACCCTAAAAATGTCTTCTTCCAAACTTCTTGTCCTCTTTTCTTTTTTGGACTATCCACCTGATCCACTTTGTCATATCCATAAATTCATGGATATGGGGCCATGCATTGAGCATGGAATGCCCACTAGTGTCGCAAACTCAGAGAAGAATGCTTCTCTCTGCCCAGTAACTATTAGCTACCAATAACTCCCCAGTAAGGGGCGAGACAAACATGGCTATCATCTTCCCCCTCTGTGCTGGAGTTTTGGCTGACCGACTCTGGTGCAGACAACCCAGCTGCTGTGAGTTTACGTTTTCAATAGCTATGCTATCACCCCAAGGCAGCCCTTCAGGGGTCTCCCATCCTCTGTTTCTTATGGTCTAACATTCTTATCTCTGTACCCTAATTTAGACTTGAACATATTTCATACTTCATTTATCCGTATGAAAATCAGAAGTACCTTTGATTCTTTTATTTGTGGATCCTAGATTATATATATATAAAGTCATGCATGCATAGGACATAAAAATAGAAGTGAAAACTGTACAGGGTAATGTAGGGGACTAACAGTAGTGGGGGGCAGGGGGAATAAGAGTGAGGGGAGAGGAGGAAAGGAGGGATATGTTCAGTGTATATGATTTACCTGTGTGAAAATGTCCTTATGAAACCAAGTGTTATATATAATGAATATAAACTAATAAAAATTTAAAAGTAAACATAATGATAAAACTTAATTCCTTTGTTGAAATGTTACACAAACAGAACAGCCTCTTCTCATAACCTAGTTCTACAGCACCAAAGCATTTGTACCTCTGAACTCACCTCTGCTTTGCTTGGTTACAAATGTAGTTGTTCTTGATTTGCTTACCCTTCTTTCCATGAGAAGTTCAAAAATAAAAACGACATCGTCCTTGCCTTTTCAGAGATGCAGAACCAGATGTGCTTTTGAAAATGTAACAAAGATCAGCTCTCCTTGCCTGAGCGCGTCTGTTCACTCACAGCGTTTAGGTCTCAGAAGATGTGCCAGTAGCTTGATCAAGAATCTACGCCTTGGGATTGCTTGTGATGATACATCGTGACTAAGTACTATTATAAACGAAGAGGGAATGGCAAGCTCAGGTTCCTCCTGGATGAAGAAGACCTTAATCAACCTTCAACCTTACGTGAACCTCTGCTTCTGAGTAATGGTAGATTAGGTAATTCAGTCCAACTTCTCCACTGGAGATAATTTTAAAATATAAGTGTCTTTTCTAAAAGGCATCAATGTTCTAATGAGATAATGACCGTACCATGGTCTGATGTCAGGAGATGGGCAAGAGCAAAACTCGGGTATTTTTGTCTTTGTATCTGGATGTTTCGTGCAGCTATTACAGAGTACCAAGGTCTGGGGGACTTATAATGAACAGAAATTGCTAGGCTCCCAGAAATGGAAGGTGGACAGTACAAGACTGAGGGGCCAATATCTGTCATGGGATTTTTTGCAGAAGGGATCAGTTGGTCGACAGGTAAGGATGTAAGATAAAAAAAGAAGCAGGGAAGAAGGGGAGAAGGAAAGAAGGGAAGGGAATATAGGGAATAAGGGAGGAGTAAAGAGAGGAAGAGAGAGGGAGGGAGGGAGAGAGCAAGAAAGAGGGAGACAAAAAGAGAGAGAGAGATTAGGGATTCATTTCTGTGTTAAGAGGTTTCATCCCTGGTGGCCTAATCAGTCTTGGGGAGTCAGTCTCTTAACACTGTTTCATTGAGGAATGTATTTCCATCACATGCCTTTTGGGGACACATCCAGACCATAGCAGCTGTGCTGGATTTTACAGTTGGGGGAGGTGGGCTGGAAAGGGTGATCACGCATGGATGACCTTGCATATCTATGAGAACAGAGGTCAGAACGTAGGTTTGCTAAGAGTGGGACCCCAGTCACCACACCAGGCTTTGAGGTTAAAGGACCCTGGGTGTTGTAGGGAGGCCGCTTGGTTGTTCTGGCTGCTCGGCAGCTCAGATCCAAAACCACACAGAAACCGTATTAATTAAATCACTGCTTGGCCTATTAACTCTAGCTTCTTATTGGCTAGCTCTTACATATTAATTTAACCCATCTCCATTAATCTGTGTATTGCCACGTGGCTGAGACTTACCGGGTAAAGTTCCGTCCAGCATCTGTCTCCAGCAGGGCTACATGGCTTCTATCTGACTCTGCCTCCTTTCTCCCAGCATTCAGCCTAGATTTTCCTGCCTAACTAAGTTCTACCTTGCTATAGGCCAAGCCAGTTTCCGTATTCATTAACCAATAAAAGCAATACATAGACAGAAGGACCTCCCACACCACCCAGGCACTACACCAGGCTTTGAGGTTGAAGGATCCCGGGCACCACACCAGGCTTTGAGATTGTAGGATCCTGTCACCACACCAGGCTTTGAGATTGTAGGATCCTGTCCCCACACCAGGCTTTGAGGTTGAAGCTCACATTGTGTTCTAGAGGCTAGCATGAACTGAACAGAAGCTAAATTTCACAGAAAGCCATTCTTCAATTCGTCTGAGTGGTCTAGAAAATTTTAAGACTAGAAAACTGGTCTCAATTTCCCAAGTCCTTGGTAATAGAAAATTTAAATCCTTGTAGAATATGAAGGTATCCACCCTCTTGGAGGCACTTGGAACATTGTTATTTAGAATTTTTGTGTAGGTTGCATCATTTAGACATGGCTCTTGGTGATGAACTCAGCTCCTGATCCCTTTCCTCTTACCAGAAATGAGAAGACAGGGCTGGAAATGTCAGCCCTTTAATCCTGTCTTAGCATTTTTGGCAACCCACTCTCATCTTGAAGTTGTTTGTGAAATTCTACTCACCAGTCATCCCATAGGCACACATTGAAACATTCTGAATATCTCAGAAGGTAAGAAGCACTCTAAGGAAGAATGTCAAAGAGAACAAAAAATTCTCCTAAGACCGCAATTATGAAGGTCTTAGGCACTGCATGCCAAGATCATGGAAAATAAGTAAATATACCTATTCCATTAAAACATACTTGCAAATGATATTTGAGACAAGATAAAGAGAGGGGGCATTTTTTAAAATACTGATTATATTGAGCTATACATTTTTCTATGCTCCCCTCCCTTTCTCTCACCTCCCCTTCAACCTTCTCCTATGGTCCCCATGCTCCCAATTTACTCAGGATCTCTTGTCTTTTTCTACTTCCCATGGAGATTAAATTCATGTATGTCTCTCTTTAGGGTCCTCATTGTTGTCTAGGTTCTCTGGGGTTGTGAATTGTAGATTGGTTTTCTTTGTTTTATTTCTAAAATCTACTTATGAATGAGTACATATATTTGTCTTTCTAGGTCTCGGTTACCTCACTCAATATGATGTTTTCTAGATCCATCTATTTGCCTGAAAATTTCAAGATGTTGTTTTGTTTTCTGCTGTGTAGTACTCCATTGTGTAAATGTACCAAATTTTCCTTATCCATTCTTTGGTCGAGGAGCATTTAGGTTGTTTCCAGGCTGTGACAAACAATGCTGCTATGAACATGGTTGAGCACAAGTCCTTGTGGTATGATTGAGCATCCTTTGGATATATACCCAAAAGTGGTATTTCTGGGTCTTGAGGAAGGTTGTTTCCTAATTTTCTGAGAAATCACCATACTGATATCTGAAAGGGGCTGTACCAGTTTGCACTCCCACCAGCAATGCAGGAGTGTTCCCTTTACCCCACAACCTCTCCAACATAAGTTGTCAGCAGTGTTTTTGATTTTGGCCCTTCTTACAGGTGTTTTGATTTGCATTTCTCTGATGACTAAGGATATTGAGCATTTCCTTAAGTGTCTTTCAGCTCTTTGAGATTCCTCTGTTGAGAGTTCTCTGTTTAGGTCTGTACTCCATTTTTTATTGGATTATATGTTCTTTTGCTGACCAATTTTTTGAGTTTTTTGAATATTTTGGAGATCAGCCCTCTGTCTGATGTGGGGTTAGTGAAGATCTTTTCTCATTGCATAGGCTGCCGTTTTGTTTCGGTGACCATGTCCTTTGTTCTACAAAAGCTTTTCAGTTTCAGGAGGTCCCATTTATTAATTGTTTCTTTCGGTGTCTGGGCTACTGGGGTTATATTTAGGAAGTGGTCTCCTGTGCCAATGTGTTCAAGTGTACTTCCCACTTTCTCTTCTATGAGGTTCAGTGTGGCTGTAGTTATGTTGAGGTCTTTGATCCATTTGGACTTGAGTTTTATGCATGGTGATAGACATGGATCTGTTTTCATTCTTTTACATGTTGATATCCAGTTATGTCAGTACCACTTGTTAAATATGTTTTCTTTTTTTCATTTGATATTTTTTGCTTCTTTGTCAAAAATCAGGTGTTCATAGGTATGTGGATTAATATCTAGGTCTTCAATTTGATTTCATTGGTCTTCCTGTCTGTTTCTAAGCCAATACCAGGCTGCTTTTAGTACTGTATCTTCTGTAGTAGAGTTTGAAGTCAGGAATTGTGATGAAGAGGGACATTTTTGGGAGCTGTCTCTCACTGTCTTTCTTCTGGCTGGAAGACCTTTGAAGCCTGCTAAGTCATATACTACATGGTCACTGGTTGTCATCGTTCAATCCCTGGATTTACTACTAATTGACTTTGCATAAGCTCTATAACACTTTGGTCATGATTCATCAGCAAACTAAAGTATGGAGATAAAAATTCAGTATTTACTAAATACTATTCATTTGAATGCTATGCCCAGAGTTTTTTATATTTTAGCTCTATTGTTTACTTACCATTTCCTGGTAAGTTTATAATTGTAACATCTGGTGAAGCTTTCTATATAGTCATAAACACTACAGTAGCAGTTCGCACAAATAGGAAACAGTCTCAAAAATAAATATAATACAAATAACATAATGGTATTAAAGTCCGACTGGATAGTGTTTCTCTGGAGTTCATGAGCCTTGGGCCTGCTATTTGTTTTCTAAAAAGATCACCCAATATTATCAAGGTATTGGGAATGTACTAATAACCAGGACTTAAATGATATTTCCCAAAAGAAGAACAAATGTTTTACTGAAAAAAAAAACCCATTTCTCTCCATGTGATTCCATGATATTTAATGCTCTGTCTCCAGTGGTATCTAAATCCAAGTTATATACTCTTTGTAGGAGGTTTGTGACCTTTCACAAACATACTGGATTAGGGAGTCTTTAGGGGAAAGCTATATTATTCCATAGTTCTCTCCTGTGAGAGAGGCATGTTGGGGAAAAGGTATGAGTCATATTGTTTTTGAGTTCCTCCATCTATCAGATTGAGTACTTATTGGCCAGCAGCTTGAAGAATTAAATTGATTGGATGAGGCTCCATATCTGCAATGTAGCCATGACAACCAGCTGAGAGAAGTCAGAACGTCAGTCCTCCCAGCATTCCTGGAAGAAGGAGTCTTTCACAGCACACACACTTGGTCCTTGAGCTCAGTGCTATGGCTCTGTTCTCTGCCAGGCTTCCCCTCCACTGAGTGGCTGATTTGAACTAGCAAGTTCTGATTTCCCTCATGACAAGACCACCAACCAGTTTATATCAGCTAAAATCATTTTCCATGCTGACCAGAGGTTTGCCAATGAATCCTGGGGCATCTAGGATATTAGAAAATTATTTTCTATGATCTTTCTGGGAGATATAAGATACTGAAATGAGCTGTTCCAACCTGCTAGCTGGCTTCCAGAATTCTATATTCTGTATACGTGGGACACAATCAGGAGAAGAGACTCTTTCTCCTTGCCACTAATTTTTTTTGTTAATAAAAAAATAAAGCTAACATTGTACAACATGATGTTCTGAAACATGAGAATACTGTGGAATGTTTAAATATAGTTAATTAACAGATACAGCACCTCATCTAGTCATTTTTGTGTGTGTGTGACAAGGACATAGAAGATCCACAGCTTTCAAGAATGTAATGTATTATTATAAATGAATACCTTGCTTTGCAGTAGATGTCTTGAAAAGTACAGCTCTTAATTGTAATGATGTATTCTCTGGCCAGTTTCTCCCCTTCATTATACTCTATGCTTCTATGAGACCTACTCTTCAAATCATTCTGTCTGTCTGTCTGTCTATCTATCTATCTATCTATCTATCTATCTATCTATCTATCTATCTATCTATCTA
>JABTXL010000003.1:4301831-4320590 GCA_025134845.1 Neodon shergylaensis | reverse complement strand
CTATCTATCTATCTATCTATCTATCTATCTATCTATCTATCTATCTACATCCATCCATCCATCCACCCACCCATCCATCTATCTATCGATCTATCGATCTAACGATCTATCTATCTATCTCTATGTATGCCATGACACCTACCCCACACAGAATCAGAGGACAACTTGGCTCTTCTCTTTTACCATCTGGTCTGGGGATTTAACTCAGGTCCTCAGACTTAGCAGTAGGTGCTTGTACTTGTGGAGCCATCTTGACAGCACTGTTAACTTCTTTTGAGAACTGGCTGTTTAGGTTTTTGCCCATTAAAAAATGGGTTATTTGATTTTTTTCCTTTGACTTTTAAAAAATACTATTTTTAGTTATTCTTTTGAAACTTACATCCACGTGTGCAACACATCTTGAATCTCCTCACTCCCCACTCTTTGGGTGCAGCGCACAGGCCTGTCTGCGCTCTATGCGCTACCATACAGTTCACGAGTTTCGGGCAAGGGGCTGGAGGTTGAAACACACAAAGACTCACAGTAACAGCACAGACAGAGAGACAGAGACACGGACCTCTAAATCACTGGTAAGAAGCCCTTTATTCAAAAGCACCACGGAGCCATATATACCCAACAGTCAAGTGGGCCAACAGGTGAAAACCTTATCCTCTGATCCTCAAGGCCAAGGCAACACGTGCTCGTGAAGCAGAGCTGGTAAACAACTTTGACACAGCTTTCAGTAACTCAAATCAGAAGGAAAGTAAAGATCTCTAGCAGGGAAGAGCAGCTGGAGACCAGGACTTTAAATGGTCCCAACATTTGGGTGCTTTGTGCATTTTGAATATTAGTGTCCTGCCAAATGTATATTGTGCACAGTTCTGAGCTTCGACTTTCACCTCCATTTTAAGGTTTACCAGAGTTACTCTTCCCACTGTTTGCTTTTGCTTTGTTGTCTTTTGAGACAGGCAGTCTAGGCTGGCCTCCATTCGCTATGCATCCTAGGCTGCTCTTGAACTTGCGGCTTTGCTGCCATTGTCCCTCTACTCCCAGGTTTATATATTTGTACCTATAATCTGTTGTAGATTCTTTACTCAGTAGTAGCAACCTTTGCCCCTTCTCAGGGCTAGCTTCTCTTGATCTCCCATTGTTAGGACTCTTGGCATCTGTTGCTGACTTCACCAAAGTTCCACTCAGTTCATCTAGGCTAGAGAGCTGGAAGCTGTCAGCACCAATTTGTTCTTATAAGTACATTGGGAGCCCCTCCACTTGAGACAGTAAAGGTACGTATTCTTTTACCTGTGTGTGAGGTGACTATCCCTAACACAGGTCTATAACTTGATTATTTCCAAGGAACTGAGATTATGGGGTATAAACCAATTTGCCAGTATATAAATAATGTGATAATGATAGTTTTATGCCTACTAGCAGAGAAGGAAGACTCAGGAGAAAGAAAAGAAGGGAGAAAAGGAAGACTTTAATGAACACTTACTGCATCCTAGGTCCCTGTGCAGCTTTTCATGGGGACAGGGCCAACAGTCTTTAAATACTTCCTCTTTGTGATAGCCCATTCTCCAGTAGTAAAGCCCTCTTTAGACTGAATCAGCTTCTTGTATTTTCTTCCAGAACGGTCCGGGTTCGGTTCTTTTTATGATGCTTTGCATCTTTTCAGTGTGGGTGAGTTTGAGACCCATTCCCCAAGGTCTGGGGAAAGTGAGCCAGTGTTGTATGTTTAGTTTTATTTGGGGTGCTTTACAGGCCCATGGGCTGTCTGAAGTTACACTAGTGTTTACAGAGTGGCCTGCTGCCTCATCACACCCCATCTGGGAGTCGCTCTTGTGCTTGTATCCAAACGTCCTATTCCCCATGTTGTTATTCTGTTCTCCATGATACAGGGACACATGTTATGTGACTAATAATGTACAAGTAAATATGTTAGGCTTTTCTGGGTCATTATAACCTAGTGTTCTAGTGTATCTGTCAACAGTTTGGAGTTACAGAGAACAGGACAGTTTAACAACTAGTGAAATGTGTTGCTTATATTATAAGTGATGGATCTTTGTAAGAATTGACTCACAGAATTGTTTAAGAAAAACAACCCCCCATTATTCAGAGCAGAAACACATTTGTATGTCCTCAGGTACCTACAGGCAATGCAGTTTTCATGTATGATTTGCTGAGGGTCCATGGAGAGAGGCAGTCAGTGCAAAAGATCTTCAAATCAAGCTTAAGTCATAATCAGAGGCCAGAAAGCTCCATCTAGTCTTGAGACAACGTGATATTTTCACTTGATTTCAGTGGTCATCAGCCAGGAGCAATATTTCCATGGGGGAGGGGTTCATCTGGCAATACCTAGAGATAATTCAGGTTATCATAATTGTGGGAGCTACTGGCTAACCATTCCATTGTTCATCACCGTGGTTCTGCTAAATGGGCTACTAAGCGCATCCTTTGCCCTATGGATGCTTTCTTCTTAAATATCAAAAGCACCAAGACTGAGAATTCTGAAGCTACTGTTTAGGTATCGTTTGTCCCCCCCAAATCCATGTGCTAGAAGTTCATTCCTCAAAATGATGGCATTGAAAGGCAGAAGGATCTTTAAGAAATGGGGTCTGGTGAAAGGTGGATGGATCTTGACCACCCTCCTGCGCTGGGGCCATGCTTTTGTGCTTCCAGAACTGTGAACTAAAGAAGCAGTTTCCCTTCTATAGTCTCAGGTGTTTTGTTATGGTAACACATGGCAGATTAAGACACTTGCTCCATTCAGTCTACCTTTTACTTATTTTACTTACCTAGGCTGGAAATTTCAATGGTAGAATATGTGATAGCTGAGTGTACTTTGTCCAAACAGTGTTGAGAGAGAGAGAGAGAGAGAGAGAGAGAGAGAGAGAGAGAGAGAGAGAGAGAGAGAGACTGTAATTACTAATTTGTGTTGCTGCTCATGGACAGATCAGACTAGCGGCTCTCAGGATGGTGTTTTCTCTCCAGAACCTCCTCCTCTGCACTTTCCTCGGGTGGTGGGCTGTTCAGTCCTGAGAGCCAATTGGCAATGATCAATGTGATTTGCTTTGATGCATTCCTGAGGCTAGAGGAATTTTGAACTCTGTGAATGACACATGCCTAGAGGCAAGGAATATTATAATTCACAAAGGGGAGGTGGAAACCAATTAGAGTTGATTAAAAACCAAACCCACGGTGGGATTCATTTAGGCTCCAAGTCATTCAGCAAGCTGGTGTGGGCACACCAAGATCCAGGCACGCTAAAAATAAAGACGGATATGACTCCCCGCGGTTTACAAGTACACAGGAGAGCACAGGGCAAGGTGAAATAGGAGATTTTTACCGACAACTCTGCTCCCCCATGATTTTTATACTGCTCTTGTTTTTTCTCTCTGCAACACAGTTGAAGACAGTGGAGCTTAATTTTGATCTGTAGTGGCTAGACACTGCTTTAGCCCCAGAGAGAACTCAATTCTAATTCTAGCTGTACCACACAAAAGCTATGTGCTCTTACCTAAACTCTCTAGCTTCTTTCAATTCCAGGATCTTCATATATAAAAGGGAGACACGATACCTACCTACTGTGGAGACGGGAGGCATGATTCTGAATATGTTAGTATAGTCACGGCATGCACCAGATGCTTGGTGAATATTCATTCACCCAGGGATTCTCTACAGCTGAGGCATCTCCCCATCAGACTTAGTGACTCTTCTATTGCTGCGAAGGGACACCACAACTGAGGCAGTTGATAAAAGAAAGCATTTGATTTGGGAATCATGGTTTCAGATGGCCAGAGTTCATGACAGCCATGGAGGGAGACATGGCAGCAGGCTGGCTGGCACGGCACTGGAGTAGCACCTAAGGAGGGAAAGGAGAGAGAGAAAGAGAGAGGAGTTCTTGGAATGGTGTAGGCTTTTAAAACTTCAGAGGCACACCCAGTGGCATACCTCCTCCAAGAAGAAAATGCCTCCTAATCTTCCTCAAGCAGTTTCCTCTGACTGGGAACCAAACATTCAAGTACATGAGCCTACGAGGACCATTCTTATTGACAACACTATCCTACTCCTTCCGAATTAGTGAGACTCTCAGAAGAGCTCTTTTGCAAACATTTAGGGCAGTTGTTCTCGTCCTTCCTAATTCTGTGTCCCTTTAATGTATAGCTCCTCATGTGGTAGTGACCCCGGATTCTAAAATTATTTCACTGCTACTTCCTAACTGTAATTTTGCTACTGGTACGAATCATAGTATAAAAATCTTATGTGCAGGGTATCTGATATGTCACGCTAGTGACCCCCTCAAGAGTTCACGACCCACAGGGTGGGAACCTCTGACTCAGGGTGATCACCAGAGTGCAAGGCACACTCTAGAATTTTACAGCAAGGACAAGAGAATGAACCGCCCACGACTTCAGTACCACATCCAACTGTCTTGTCCTCTTCCTTCATTGATTGGCAGAGATGGAGAAGTGATGGCAAACACTGGCTCTACGTGTTCTTGAGAAGCAGGCGTTTCTAGGATCTGACTGCTGCTCTTTTGTGCTTTCTCACTCTCCGCTCTTTCTCTGCATCCCCAAGCCTCGTGTGCCCATATGGGTTCTGATTCTAGTTTCACGTAGACTGGTACCTCATTTTTTATAACTCAGTTCTCCAGGAGCATCAGCTCTCTTGACACAGAGCTGAGAACCAAGAAAATGACCAAGTGATGTGTGGGACTGACGGTGTGATATAAATCTTCACCAGCATGAGGACAGCCCTATGCTACCCCCCCAACCTGCAGTGCACTTAAAGGGGCCCTTGGGTCTAATTTGCAAGCCAGCTATCTTACTGAGAACAGCAGAGGAAAGCAGAAGGCTTTCAGGATAACTCCCATAGCATAACCAGAGTGGCTGAATAGAGACTGAAGTTTATACATGCAATAATAATTTACTGAACTAAATTTTCACAACACTAACATTCATGCCTACTAAATGTAGTAAGAAGGCGGGCTGCATCCCACCGTCCGGCTAGCTTAACCCCCGAAATAACCACACAAAAACTGTATTCATTTAAATACTGTCTGGCCCATTAGCTCTAGCCTCTTATTGGCTAACTCTCACATCTTGATTTAACCCATTTCCATGAATGTGTATCGCCACTTGACTGTGGCTTACCAGCATGAGTCTAACTAGTATCTGTCTTGGGCAGGAGAATCATGGCATCTGCCACACTTCCCTTCTTTCCAGCATTCTGTTCTGCCTACTCCGCCCACCTAAGGGCTGCCCTATCAAAAGGCCAAGGCAGCTTCTTTATTCAACCAATGAAATCAACACAAACACAAAAGGACCTCCTACACCAACCAAAAAAGGTGAGATACTTTTGATTGAGTTTCTTCTGTTTAAAAAGTGAAGAATTTCTAACACACACACACCCACCCACACACACACACACACATAGCATGTGATTACTAAGAGTCATCAAATATCCTCCCCATTGGAGAATGACCCATTGCTCCAGGGTACAGGAGATTAGACCAGACTGTAGAAATATTTCCTGCTGTCCTAGGATGTGGGTATATCTTTAATATAGGAAACTGAGATTCACTATTAATTTGTGTTATAAGAAGTCATCCATGTATTTCTATGGAAATATGTGGAAGTTAAAAAAAGGTGCTTAAAAACTGGTTTAGGATCCTTCACTAGCAAGAAGCATGGCATATTGAAGTGAGAATATTCTAGACAGGATTCTCCTTTGGTATGTATATACATGTATGTTGTGCACATGTGTTCATGCATGTTCACATATGTATGTGCATGTGGGGGGTCAGACAATTATGTCTTCCTTGATCACTCTTCATCTTCTATATTGAGATAAGAGCTCACCAGTTTGTCCTAGGGGGTCCTCTGTGTGCTCTAAAATTCCCTAGCAGGGAATGGGGTGGGCTTCGAGGCTTCCATTGGGATGCCTGCTGACTGCTGAGATCACAGGCAGGCTGCTATGTCTATCCAGTATTTATGTGGGTGCTGGGGATGCAAAATCAGGTCCTTACACTTGCACGGCAAATACTTTACCCATGGAGATACCTCCCAAACCCTCTTTCTTCCTTTGAGTACAGACTTCTTAGTTGTAAAATGGGCATTTGTTCTCTGGGAGAAGAAAATAAAATGAGGAGGGAGAGTTTACACATTGCAGCTGCTGGGTGTACTTAGTACGTACACAGAAAATATTATAAAAATGATAATCATATTTTGTAGAGATTGAAGGTTACACAATATTGGATATTTCTTTAAGGAAAAGGATGCAAAACAAATATAAAATTAGGCATGAATGAGGATGTTTATCTAGACTAAGAAGTATTTAGAAAATAATAGTTTCTTAAAGGCTGACAAAGACCATAAGCTTCACAAAATCAGAAAAATAACATTTGTAAATTGACTTCTTGGCATTTCTTTATAATAATGCCTTTTCATATCTTTTTGGGGCTGAATATCCTTTGATTGCTTTATTCATGTGCCATTTTATAATACCATTTTCCATAAAGAATATAAAGATAATTCAAGCCTCTTTTCCAGCATGGTTGATCAAAATTTATTTTTTACTATTGATAATTAAAGACAATTTTTTTGGGTTTACAACCTCTTTTCAGGCAGTGCCAGATAAACATCTAGGATGATTGTCAAGTTTGAGGAAAAAAAAAACCTCTCTCAAGTTTCTTTCAACAGAACTTTGAAGAACATTACTATAGTACTTTTTATGTTGCTGAGATCAAACCCTTGACAATAAGCAACTTAAAGGAAGAAAGGTTTATTTGGGCTCACCATATGAGAAGGATACAGCCCATGGTGGAGGACCAGCCCTGGCAGCAGGAGTATGAGGGAGCTGGTCACCTTGTGTATTCAGGAAGCAGGAAATGGGTAGTCAAGCTATAAGACCTCAAGTCCTCCTCTCGCTCCCTGCTTCCTCCAGCATGGCTCCACTTCCTAAAGATTTCATGACTTTCAAAACCTGGCCACCAGCTGAGGACACACAAGCCTATTAGGGGCTTCGTTTCATATTCAAACCACAATTACTTCTACTAGTTTCTGCCTCCTTCTGTTGTTTGACTCATTTCTTCTGCTGACAGTCTATGCTGGGCTGTGTAGACAAGCTGTTCATCAGACAGGGTCTTCACACTGAATCCTGTGGTTCTGCTCAAGCAGATATGCTCTTGGAAGCCACTATTACAATCAACTTAATTGAATCCAACGTGGCTGCAAATCATGGAGCTAAATCCAGTTATACCCGGGGCTAAGTAGATCCTCAGCTCAAGGGGAATGTCACTTAATGATGGAGTTTACTTGAGCTTAAAATACATATTCTTGCAAGGAGAATGAACTGAGAAGTTGGGATTGACTTGTTCAGACATTTCTCTTTTGAAAGCCATCAGCCAAGATGTAGAATTGCCTTGAAGACATCAGAGCTCAGGCAAATTCTGGATTGGTCCTGTGTTGCTCTTATTTTTCAAGGATTTAGAAGTCAAATGAACCTGTTGAAGAGGGGATTCTATTGCCTTCTCTACTCATCTCTTGGTTTCTAATTATCTCCTTCGGATGTGTAGACTGGCAAGGAGAAAGGTGCATAATGCCAAGTCCCAATACATACTTGAATGCTGTGTGCTGTGGGCCCACATATACAATTGTACCATCCTATGTAACCAACAGCAGACTCATGCTCTGGGGACAGTCTCCAGAAAAGAATTTCTTTTCAAAAATATCTGTCATCCTTGAACGCATTGGCACAGAAGACCACTTCCTAAATATAACTCCAGTAGCACAGACATGGAGAGAAACAATTAATAAATGGGACCTCCTGAAACTGAAAAGCTTTTGTAAAACAAAGGACATGGTCAATAAGACAAAATGGCCGTCTACGGAATGGGAAAAGATCTTCACCATTCCCACATCAGACAAAGGGCTAATCTCCAAAATATACAAAGAACTCAAAAAATTGGTCATCAAAAGAACAAATAATCCAATAAAAAAATAGAGTACAGACCTAAATAGAGAACTCTCAGCAGAGGAATCTCAAAGAGCTGAAAGACACTTAAGGAAATGCTCAACATCCTTAGCCATCAGAGAAATGCAAATAAAAACAACTCTGAGATTCCACCTTATACCTGTAAGAATGGCCAAGGTCAAAAACACTGATGACAACTTATGCTGGAGAGGTTGTGGGGTAAACTTCCTGCATTGTTGGTGGGAGTGAAAATTGATACAGCCCCTTTGGATATCAGTATGGCATTTTCTCAGAAAATTAGGAAACAACCTTCCTCAAGACTCAGAAATATCTCTTCTGGGTATATAACCAAAGGGTGATCAATTCATACCACAAGGACATGTGCTCAATTATGTTCACAGTAACATTGTTTGTCACAGCCAGAACCTGGGAACAGCATAAATGCCCCTCGATTGAAGAATGGTAAAGGAAAATGTGGTATATTTACACAATGGAGTACTACACAGTAGAAAAAATGACATCTTGAAATTTGCAGGCAAATGTATGAATCTAGAAAATACCATAGTAAGTGAGGTAACCCAGACCCAGAAAGACAAATATCATATGTGCCCACTCATAAGTGGCTTTTAGACATAAAGCAAAGAAAACCATCCTACAATTCACAATCCCAGAGAACCTAGACGACAATGAGGACCCTAAGAGAGACATACATGGATCTAATCTACATGAAAAGTAGAAAAAGACAAGATCTCCTGAGTAAATTGGGAGCATGGTGACCATGGGTGAGGGTTGAAGAGGAGGGGAGAGAGATGAAGGGGAGCAGAGAAAAATGTATAGCTCAATACAAAAAAATCTATCATCTATCTATCTATCTATCTATCTATCTATCTATCTATCTATCTAGCTATCTAGCTATCTAGCTATCTATCATAAATCTATTTATTTATTTGCCTTTCCAAGCTTATGGGTTGAGTATGAAGATTCATGCCCTTGACCTAGTAACTGAGCCCTTTATGTGGGAGAGTTAGAGAGACTCAGGGCAGAAGTAATATCTGCTTTACATTTTGGAGAGGTTTTCTGTGATATCAGGTGTAAGGAGGTACATGCATAGAACAAAATCACACATTACGTTGCCACCATAAAACTGCAGACAGAGAATGTTCACTGATCGAAAGGCTGACAGGGATGATGGCTCTCCATAATGTTCAGGTTCTGCTCTTTATGGTTATCGCCCCCCCACCCACACACTTAAACAAACACACACAAATACCAGCACACATTATAAAAATCTTTTATGTACGTAATAACACAAAATGAATATTCACATTAATAACAATGTCTTACAACAACATCATGTTCACTGATTATGTAGCATTCCATTGTGTTCTAGCAATTTATTTAATGTTAGACATTTAGAGTGTTTTCAGTTTCTTGGGATTAGCAACAGGGATGAAATGATGACGATCCTGGCAAATAGGTATTTTTCTCCATCTCTCGGAAATAACTGCAGTGGAACCGTTGGGTCAGAGGGGTCTGTACATTTTAAAGGCTTCTGATTAAGTATTTCTTAATTGCCCATCCAAAAACGTTGCTGCAATTTACGCTGTCTTCAGAATGGTTGTTGAGTTCCCGGTTTTTCTCAACCTTTACTAGGGCTGAATTTTATCATGCTTTTAAATCTTTGCCCATTTGGGGGGGGAGATGGTAATTCATTGTAATTTGCATTTCTTTGATTACTAATGTGATTGAACATTTTTATAAGCCTGTTATCACTCGTGTTCTGTTTTTGTAAATTGCCTGTTTTATTTCTTTGCGGCAACGGAATCTTTTGACTTAGGAAATTCTCTCTGAAGGTACCAGAATCAGATTTTTAAAAAGTCGTTCTCAATATTTAGAAACATTGAAAAGTGAAAGAAATGGCCTAAAAGGAGGAGATCTGGTTCCTGTTAGCAAGTGTTGAGGCTGCAGCCATGGGGATAGTGGCAGATTTGGGGGCTCTTGCCTCTAGTCCTAAATTAGACCCCAGATTGCCTTTCAGGCATCTTGAATTCTGTTCATGGTTCTTGGGACCTTACTGCCACTCTTTTGGAGGGTTTCCCAAAAAGGGCCTCATTATCCAGGATATATGCAGGCCTGCATTTCTGTGTCTTATTCTAGGTCTTAAGCCCCTGAGAGGTAAAGGCAGTTTCTTCTTTTAACGCTGCCCATAATGGGTGCTCACCACTGTGAGTGACAAAGAGGAAATGCCACTTCTCAGGTTGTGCCATTCTGCTAGTAACATTTTATTTTATTTTTGCTTTTCTTCAGACTTGCTGGATAGTTTTAGATAAACAACCCCCCTCCCGACTGTCCTTCCTTCTCTTTCTCCAAACCCCAAAAGAAAACTCAGATATTTGTTTGTAAGTTATGCAATGTTAGCTAGTTCTTTGACGATGTTGAGAATTATTCCAGAGCCAAACAAATGAATAAGAGCAATAACAACAGTAGAAAAACAACTAAGAGCATTTTCCCTATAGCTCATTAACTACATTTGAAATTAAACATGAGTTACCATTGACATTTCAAGGTCTATGTTTCCTAATACCCCAGCCTTAACAAACTGTAATTATTTACATACTTGGCTGCAATGGAAATCCAATAACTATTTCTAGCCTTGTTCAACAATCCAATTAAAGAACTCTTTATACATAACATGCATGCCATGTTTCCATTTGAAATATTAAGATGATGTTATGTTTCGGACCTACAACTTGTTATTGGGTTGTAATTCTGTGTCTTTAGCCTTGAACTCTCTGGGGAAGTGCCCGTGCATTCTGCTTGGCCAAAGTTCCAGAAGAAAGAGCTGGAAGGGCTTACTTCCCATGAAATTTGTGGGAAATGGTCTTCACCTATTCGAGTTTCTTTCTGTGTACCTGCCTGCAGGAGATGTTTTCTATGGAGCTTCATGTTTGTGAAAAGCAGTAGGAACTTAGCTTACTGTGACCCAAATGTTGATCCAACCCCAGTAGGATTGGGCATCTTGCTTCATGTGGATATTCTGCTCATAGAGCTTCATCTCTAAAACTAAGAGAGGTATGGGAATGTCCAGGAGAGCTCCTACTGATGCCTCGTGCATCTAAAGCTTGCTGGAACTCTAGACCATGCTTTTACAGCTTAGGAATTCTGTCTATCAAGTGTGGCCAAGAAAGCAACTGTGTGCTGGCTGAGCCTGGTGCACAGGGCAGCTCACCCCATGCTTAGTCACTTTTCCAGGGCACGGTGATGGGTATTTGGTCACCTATGCATAACCACGCCGAAGGTGCTTGAGCAAGTTTGCTCAAGTGAATTCTCTTGAAACTTATTTCTGTTGGAAGCCAAATTCAGAGTGAACCACGTATTGGAGCTTTTCTCAAATGCCTGTGTTGGGTCTTCTCTGGAATGTCTTTATTGAGTGCCATGTTCTACTTTAAGGCAAATGGGTGGGAAAAAGGGTTTCAGAGAAACCGTTCATCACTGAGCACTAGATAAGCACCTGTCTGGCGCATCAGATAAGGAAGATTCCAGGCCGTATCTCAATGGAAGAGAGAAAGCTACTGCTAGTGCAAGATGACACAATGAGAATCCCAAAAATATCCTTCTTGGGGAATGAGGATGCTGTTCTCTAGGTGATGTTGTGCCATCCATCACGCTGCTAATCCCATGATCCAGGTGAGCACCATGAAGTCACAGTGGTGGATTGAAACTGCTACGATATAATTTTAACAGTGGCGTTTTCTCCATCCTTGTCTGCTCCTGTCTGTTAAGCACAGGACCACTAGGTTGTGCTAGAGTATAAACCCAGTACCTATGCTTTCCTGCTAAATCTTCTCATTATTGACTGTTGTGTTCATTTTTTCCTGTTTAAAAACAAAACAGAACAAAACAACAACAACAATAGCAGCAAGAAAAACACATTAATTTTTTCTATTCTCAGTGGCTTGGAAGAATTTACGAGAAACATCCTTGGGGTCACTGTTTGAATGATTTCCTGCTCTCTTTTCTTTTCTTCCCCAGCTCGTTTTTTTTTTCTCTACTCTCTTCCTAGGGCATCAATCTCCATCACATACTTTCCACATGTCACAGGGCTATTGTAGTGTGAACTCTAATTGATCTTAATAATAAAAACCCGGAGTTAGATATTAGGGGTAAAAGCTGAAAGATCAGAGAAGCAGAGCAGCCAGCCACTAGCTCTGACCTCTACAAAATCCACAGACCGAATGGGCTGTTCTGTCTCACAGTCTCAGACCGAATGCAGTAACCTCCCCTCTTGTCCCGTCTTATAGTCCTCTCTCTGCCCAACCATTTCCCTTCTTGTCCCCACCTCCCTAGTGCTGGGATTAAAGGTGTTCGACTCCCAAATACTGTGATTAAGGGTGTGAGCCAATACCACCTGGCTCTGTTTCTCTTAAGTCTTTCCTAAGCCACTAATTTTATACCCAGTGCCCCTCTTTCTTACCTATTCTAGAATAAGCATCTGTTAGTTGCACATGCTAGCTCTTTAAGAGAGCTTTTTTCGATTATTTTATTTCTTTTTTGATTATTTTATTTTTTAGCCAATCAATGTGTCCTGTGGATCCTGCAATCAAATACCATAGATATATCCACTTTCATATCTCCCATAACAACTCTGGTTCAAGCCTCTCATCTCTCTCACATAGGAATCAAGTCAGCATTTAAATCAAATCATGTTTCTTTCTTACCTAAAGTCCTAATAGTGTTGGGACTCGGTTGAAGGTTAGTTATCTCTAGTGCCAAAATCCAAGTTCGTCTTTTCCGGTCACTTGTTGGAATGAAGGTTAATGAGTGTCAGTTTGACTAGGTTTAAGGCTATCCAATCAGTTGGGCAAGCATGATTTCTGAATGTGATCTGTACAATGTTAACATTTGAATGAGTAGCCTGAATTAAGAAGATACACTGTTGTGTATTGATATCATCTAGCCTTCTGGGCTAGGGACTTGATTCAACAAGAAAGGTTGAGTGGCATTGAATCCATTCTTCATGAGCTGGGCACTGAGCTCTGGGTCTGTGAGCTTTGGCCCACAGACTCTGGGGCTTAAGTTTGAGTAGCAACCTCATACT
The DNA here is from genome assembly GCA_025134845.1 of Neodon shergylaensis. Taxonomy (NCBI): domain Eukaryota; kingdom Metazoa; phylum Chordata; class Mammalia; order Rodentia; family Cricetidae; genus Neodon; species Neodon shergylaensis. Next base: position 4,307,542 of record JABTXL010000003.1, on the reverse strand, counting down.
CCATGTTCTCAGGCCTTCAGCTACAACTGGGAGTTCGAGCATCCATTGCCCCGCTTCTCTGGCCTTTATGCTTGGATGGAATTAGGCTACTGTTCTTAGTTATCTAGATCAGAGAAGTCATGTGGCCTCCCAGGTTCCACAGTTTCCCAGTAAATTCCTATAGTAAATCTTTTTTTATCTCTCTCTTCCCTTCCCTCTGCTTTTCCTTTGGCCCTTACCTATCTTTTCTATCTCTTTGGTTCCTTGTTACTCATTCTCTGGGATATAGTTGGCAACCAGTCATTTTTCTTCAGTTGACCTCAAGAATGCTTTCTTAGAGGTTGCTGAGTTACTTGGGTCATTTTCTTAACGATTTATCAGTTGTCGTCACCGGAGCCTTGCTAGAGATTTCCACTCGTGACTGACTTGGTCAGAATTTACAATGGCTATGGATCGTGGAGAATGAAATGTCAGTGTTTTCTGTCTCTCGCATATGGAAATATGGAGGTAAATCATCCCAGGGCCTTGTGCTCAGGATTCTGGCTCTTCTATACCATTATTATGACATATGGCACTTTATTGCAAGCGCCAAGCTCATTCTACATTCCCACGTGACTGTGAGGAATCCCTACTAAAGTTGATCATTTATTAGGAAAGGAGAGAAATGTTATCTCACTGCCATAGTAGTTGGTTTTGTCCCATCTTGCTCCCCCCCCCCCCATTAAATTAGAGCTTAATTATAAGAGGGAGTCTGGGTATGGAAAGAATAAAACAGAATGAGATTGATTTGCCATCAAGCTTACCTGGTTCTAGTTTTTTTTTTCCTGTGAAAAAACCATTGTTTTCCTTGGCAATGTGCTGGATTCCTTATACAGTATCTTTTTTAATGCTCTCTAAAGCCTATAATGTGAGCACTGTCTATCTTTTGTAGATGGGCCAACCTAAGCTCAGAAGGTTTTAGCGCATGCCAAATAATATTAAATCTATATGGCCAATACTTCTCACGATTCACAAGAGATCTTCCAAACTTATCTACTTAGTTTAGATGGAGACTTTCCTTTCTGACCATCACATGGGACACACTTTTTCCTCTATCAGGGTTTTGACAGAAAAGATAAACTCAATGAGATTCGAGCTAACAGGAGTATGTCACAGGGCTTTAAAGAGCCGAACACAAAACTCAGATCTCTCCTACAGACTGGGAGTAGAAGGATTGGGAGAATTTATAGCTTAGAAAGTTGATGTGTATCTCCATGGGTGAGCTTCTGGCATAAGAAGCAGAGTTTTCCAGAAACACTCTGTGGGTCGTAATTTGGTATCGTCTTCTTGGACTGAAAAGTCTATGTTTATTCCAATGCTTGTGCTTGCCTGACTCTCTGAATTCGTTGTCCCACTGACATCACTACCACCCTCATATGGAGTGTCAACATAGCCCTTCTTCTCAGGACATCTCCTGAATGCACCCTTATCAAAAGTGGATCTCACCGCTTCCTGAGTGAGCTTGGCTGCATTTTTTAGGTTGTCGCTTGGGTGCTGTTCCTGAGGGGCTGGGCTTGCTCACCTTCCTCTTCCTTCTATGGAGGCCTGAGGCTGGCAGGGGACACGAGTCAGACAGTATAAAGAGTCCCAATCAGCAGGTCGGATTTCAAAACACAAAAATAATATTCGAGGCACAAGTCCCTTGTTTATGCTCACAAAAGGCTGTCTCTGCGAGAACACTGCGGTTCCCTGCACACTGTTGGCCCTCTGCAAATCAGCACCAATGACAACATTATAATTATGCTTCAAAAACAAAGGCAGCCAGAAGTTGCATCTTAAGTATTCCTTCTTTGGTTGTTCTAGGAGCATGTGTGTAAGCTCAGCAGAAATAGCTTAAACATACACTCCTTAAAAAGCAGATGTCGCGGTCTAGCTTCCTGTCATACCCATCACAGGTAAGACTGTCTTCCTGGAGCTCAAACATCGTGGGGGATATGGGGCAGAGAACAGCAATTCTCAGCTTGGCTTCTGTTCCCGATACAGTTAAGCAAATTTAAGGAGGTTTACCAAAAGCTTCTGAGAGGGGGTGTCAGTGAGGTAATTTAGGAGCCCTAGGATTTAATTTTATACTAGTTACTAACTGTGAACATCTCAGTTTTTCAACTATTCAATATTAATTGGCTACATTATCAAAGATTCTCAGCCTGGCGGTGGTGGCACACTCCTTTAGTCCCAGTACTTGGGAGGCAGAGGCAGGCGGATCTCTGTGAGTTCGAGACCAGTCTGGACTACAAGTGCTAGTTTTAGGATAGGCTCCAAAGCTACAGAGAAACCCGATCTTGAAAAACCAATAAAAAAATAAATAAGTAATAAAAATAAAAAATATAAGAGACTCTTAGTATAGGCGTGATAGTAGCTATCATTTATTTAAGGAGGGTACAAGGAACTTTGTAGTCGACATAGCTGTTTTCTACAGAGAGAGCTGAGATTGGGAGATGATGCTCTGTGTCTGAGGAGGGAGTTTCTGGAGTCCTCACCCTCCAGCTTCCACGTTACTGATTGATTGCAAATAAAAAGAACACCAGTGCTGGATTCCAGCAAGACTAATCTGAACCACACATTTGGAAGAGGAAGAAAATAGTCATTTAACACAACTCTAGTCTGCATGTGGAAAAGAGTTAACTGTAGAGATATGAATGTTTCTGACCATCACGGTCTAAAGTGGCCCTGTATCTCCTACTTTCAACCAGTGCTTACTTTTAGGTAGTACTCAAGTAATATTTTAAAAAGTATTATTTTAAAATTAGCATGAAAGTACAAGAATTCTTTATGGCATTTTCATATATACTTAATTTCGGTTGCTTCCCTCTACTTCCCCCTCCCCATCTTCTTGCCCTCCATCCATGCTTCTACCCTCCCACCCCTGGACCCCCACTTCCATGTCAAATGCGCTGCTCTATTAAAACATCCACTAAAGCCTTCCCTCCTTCATGGGCCTCTTTATAGCGTTTGGCCTCTACTCACACACAGCTTCTGTCTTTGCTTTTTCTTTATGCCAGTTCACTTCCTTCCTGTTATGGTGGAGCTCCTCCCGGCTCTTTCTATCAACCTTCACTGTAAAATTCAACAAGCCAGTAAGTTCGTGAGTTTACCAGTTGTGTTGAATTCACTCAGAGAGAAACACCAACCTTCCCAGTCCAGAGAAGCAGAGTCCTGGCTCAAATGAGCATCTCAGACTTACAACCATCGATTGGGGATAATGGGGTTGTTACACCTATAAATCTGGCTGTATATATAGTGACCAAGATTTAGAAAGGGAAGAGCATCTTTAAGAAAAGCTGTGTGTGGATGTGTGCTTGTGTTTGTCAGTACGTGGTCACTGTGCTTCTGTGCATACTGCAGGTGTCTCCTTGGGGGCGACCTGGTGGATGTATAGTTGTCAACGCATCACTTTTGTCTCTAAAGGGTCCCTCAGAGAGACAGACGAAGAAAGGTTTTGGTGGTGGATAAATGAATCCAGATGAGAGTTTGTCAACAATCTCTCTTGACATCAATTTCAAACATTCACTAACTATTAATAAGCCCACTTGATTTTCCTTCACTTTTTCATGCTCATATTCATTTAGCCATTCACTTATCTTTCACCTGCCACGCCGAGCACAGGACATTAGGTCATAAGCACAGGAGCCTTCCCCTTGCTAACAGGATAAAAGGTAAGTTTCCCATCCACTCTGCTCCTCTTAGGTTGTCTTTTGCTTTCCCTTGCGTGTACTTAAGGTTACCGGACAACTCACAAAGGCCTTTCCCTTTCGTCACTTGGTGAATGAACAGCAAATGTCCGGCGTTCTCTCCCAAACCTATTCTTTTTAATTCCCTCCTCGGCCCCAGAGCAGAACTAAGTGACTCCTCCCCAGTGTTGTGAGAGTGCTCAGTGAACCCATCTTCAGGATGGCTGCTAAGCTTCAGGGTCCCCGTGTGACAGTGTGAAAAAGGGAGACACTTTGTCAAATGCTGACAACTGGAGAAAATATGTAAGTCCTTGCTATTGATAGGCATCTCCTCTTGAGACTGGTACCACTAAATAGAGAAAAATCTCACTAACTGGTTTCAGTGCCCAGGAACTACCACCCCTCTGACTCAGGTTCCGACCCTGCTTGAGTTCCTGTCCTGGCTTGGTGATCAACAGCAATATGGAAGTGAAAGCCAAATAAACCCCTTCCTCCCCAACTTTTGTTTTGGTCCTGGTGTTTCGCTGCAGCAATTGAAACCCTGACTAAGACATCCCTCCAAATAAAAACCATTAAAAACTTTGTGTATATTGATAGGGTCATCTGTGAAAAATAGGGGACTAATGTCTTATCTACTTGAAGAGTTCGGAAAGATTTTTAGGAGAATGCGTGTTTCTCGGATTGCCAACTGTGTTGAGAGTCAGGGACACAAACTGCTCCGCAGCCCCGTCTCAACCAGCACAAAGCTCCAAGGCAGCTTCCTGAGATTAGTCTTTGGGCGGCCTTTTAGCTTACTTACATTTTTCAAGTTGACAGATGGGTTTTTCTACAACAATGTGCTACAGTCCAATAATGCCTAATGTAGTCATTGTGCAATTAGCCTTAAATTAGTTATAGGATAAAATGAAACAAATTGGGCTTTTGAAAATGGGGACTTTCGTACAAGGCCAGACTTGAGTGAAAGAAAGTCAGAGAACATTTCAACTCCAAAAGCAATTTGCTTCACAAAAGGAAGCCAGGAAATTACAGCCCATCATACCTAATTAACCCACACATTTGCGTTTAAATGCGTGCGCTTCCTCCAAGGAACCTTCTCCAAGTTCCTTTCCCCCTTCACCTCTCAGCAGCCAGAATTCGCTGTTGAGGCTGATGTTGAAGCCATCATCTGAGCAACGTGATATTGGCCATTTTCTGACAGGGTTGCGGGAGGTACTGACAGATTGAGTGTTGCATGTTCAAGCAGAGTTAATGGCCATGCCATTATGAAGAACTGTTTGGGAAATGCCCATGAAAACTCAATGCACTGAATATATTTCTCCCTCCCAGTTCAAGGATTTACTAAAGATTTTACCTAGATGTCTGAGTAATGGGGCTGAATTCTACACTCTTTCTCCAATAGTAGGCCAGCTTTAGCGATTTGTTGGTTCAAAGAAATGTCATAGAAAGGAAAAAAAAATCGTAATCTCATAGTGTGGAACCATAACTAACAATCACTTTACCCAATTGGTGACGACATCATCAGTGATGTCATGTGGTTCTCACATGGCCTTGCTATGGGATAGGTGGAACTCTCACCACCAAACACCAGTATCTAGTGTGGTGATAGGGAAAGAGTCAGAAGAACCCAGATCAAGGACCATTCTCTAGGGTCTCTTCAGCATCTCTCAATATTGCCAAGGTCATGAAAAGAAAGGGCTGACTGAGAAGCAGTTTCCGACTAGAGGAGATTGGGGAGACTTGCCCTTAAATGGGATGCAGCTGGCTGGCTGGGACAAAGGAATAGAGCAAGTACAAGGGTGGAAAAACTCACAAATCCAGGGAAGTCTAGAATTCACTTTACAATAATGTACAAATATTAGTTTCTCTTTCTTTCTTCCTCTTACACCTCCTCTGGTGCTGAGAATAGAAAATGGGAACTCATATGCACACTAGGCAAGTGCTCTACTACCAAGCTACCAGCTCTGTTTTCTTTCTTTCTTTCTTTCTTTCTTTCTTTCTTTCTTTCTTTCTTTCTTTCTTTCTTTC
>JABTXL010000003.1:4281050-4301731 GCA_025134845.1 Neodon shergylaensis | reverse complement strand
TCTTTCTTTCTTTCTTTCTTTCTTTCTTTCTTTCTTTCCTTTCTTCCTTTCCTTTCTTTTGTTCTTTCTCTCTCTCTCTTTCTTTTTAGTTTTGACAAATGTAACATGCCATTATATATGCTTAACAAGGAGGAAACAAGGTCCTTCTGTACTCTTTGAAGCTTTTCTGTCAACCTAAATTATTAAAAATTTAAAAACTCAGGCTTTTTGTTCTCTGCACAAGTAGCTCTCTATCTGTGTCTTTCTAGTTCTACCTCATTTTCTTTCTCTCTTATTTTAGCCCAGGTTAGCTTTGAGCTCCCTGTTTAGTCAAGATGACCTTGAACTTCTGACTTTCTGTCTTTACTTCCTGAGTTTGTAGGTATGCACCACCACAATGAGTATTACACAATGATATAATGCTCCTGGGACTCAAACCCAGGGCTGTGTGCATGCCAGGCAAGCACGCTGTGAACTGAAACGCATCCTTAGCTTACTCCCATGCTCTTCATGCACCTGGCCCTGCCTCTAGCATTGACCATCCATGTGGTTTAAAAGAAATTAGTGCATTCTTCACAGAGTGTCTATGCTTCTAATATTATGACTTAGATACAAAACTTCAGAATCTTATCTCCTAAGGGGAAATGGTTCCAGGGCTAATTCATCATCAAATTCTTGACAATTAACCATGGAGCATGACAATTAAAAGAGGGTCAATATGTTTAACCCAACTATAGACAAAGTAACTTATAAGCACCCATAAGGGCAAGCCGCCATTACAATTACAGAGGGGCATAAAACTGATGGATCCTGAAACAGTTGATTTGATTTTGAGGAGGAATGAATGAAAGGGTCTTTAGAAGTTGTTTTACCAACATTCTTCAAAGTGAGGTAGTGTCTTTGTAGTCCCCCTGATGGATTGAAAATTGTTTGCTTTTATCTATCTGTCTGTCTGTCTATCTATCTGTCTATCTATCTATCTATCTATCTATCTATCTATCTATCTATCTATCTATCTATCTATCTATCTATCCATCCATGTTTTATGTGCATTGGTGTTTTGCCTGCATGTATGTCTGTGTAAGACTGTCAGATCTTGGAGTGACAGACAGTTGTGAACTGCCATGTGGGTGCCTGGAATTGAACCTGGGTCCGTTGGAAGAGCAGTCAGTACCCTTTTCACCACTGAGCAATCTCTCCAGCCCCAGATGTTTATTTTTGCTTATTTAGCTGACTCTCTCCCTCTGCTGAGAGAAAGAAAGGTACTGTGGGTTTCAATCCTGGCAAACCTGTATCTGTTTTACGTGATTGCCTTCCTCCAAAAGCTAAGACAAGGAATTTGCAGCTTTGGCTTTCTAGGCCTGTGTTACTTTACTCAGTACAACACAGTGATTCTCAGTCCTCCTAATGCTGTGGTCCTTTGATATAGTTTCTCGAGTTGTGGTGACCCCCAGCCATAGAATGATTTTAATTCATATCTGTATTTTTTTGTTACTGTTGAGCTGTAGTAATATTAGTCTGATATGCAGGATATCTGCGGTGCACCCCTGTGGAAGGATTGTTTGACGCCCCCCCCCACCAAATGGGTTGTGACCTGCAGGTTGAGAATCACTGGTACAGCATTTTCCTAGCTCCATCTACTTACTTGCAAATTTCATGGGTTAGCTTTCCTTTACAGCTAAATAGAACTCCACTGTTCGCATGCACCGCATTGTCACTATTTGCTCAGCATCTGAAGGGTGTTTAGGTTGTTTCCATTTCTTAGCTCTTGTGTATAGAGTGAGCCTGACTGAGCAAGGAATTGTGGACAGGAAGTCCAGTCCTCTGGCATTTGTGTAGGAGTGGGATAGCTGGGTCATAGGGTGGTTCTACACGGAGCCCTTTAGAATTCTCCACACTCGTATCTAGAGTGGCTGTGCCAATTTTGAATCCCACTATCAGTGAATGTGGACTTTCCTATCCTCACATACTCTTTAACATTTGCTGTAGTTTTCTTGATCTTAGCCACTCTGACTGGAGCCCTGAATCTTCACATGTGAGTGCATAACCTGGTAACCCCAGAAACCAGGAAAGCAAAAATGGGAGGAGGTGCTCTAGAGAGGGGAATAGTAAGAAATGGGTGCTATAAAGAAAGAATGGGAAAAACAAAAGGGGGGGACTTTCAGCCGAGAGTGGAGAGGGTAGCAGAGAGGAGGAGGGACACATAACACTAAGCATATTTTAAAAAGCTGTAGGGAAATAATATGTTTTCTTAAAATACATCCATACTATAAAGTGTATATGTACACACATGTTTTAAATGGAGTCATGCCACATGGGGGGATAGTGCCTCCCCCAAGAACCATAGACTGACTATCTAACAATATCTCCAGTGCCAGATATGGGGAATTTCTTTTGAGGTGCCAATCAGAGGAGGTCCAAGGGACTCCCAAAACAATATAGGCTATTGCCATTGTCCTTCGTTTCCTCCCAGAATGTGAAGCTAAGACCCTATTTCTGAAGATATCACATACTTTGAACATAGGACTTAGAGGATTCAAGCGCAAATTGACCTTGACGCTTTCTCTTTGAGACCTAGCTCTCATAGTATTAGAAGGTGTTATGCAAACTCCCAAGGGAGAAAAGCAATTAATAGCCCTATTCGGCTATAAAGGTTGCAAGCCACAAGTACATGGTATAGCCATGGCTCACCAAAGGAATAGCTGCCCCTATTTGGAAAGAGTTCCCTACTTCCTCACCGTCTACCTGTCCGAAGTGTGATGGGGGGGTCTTCAGAGAGTTTTTATGCTTTCATGCTTGCTGAACACGCATTAGCCCCTCTCGTATGCTGAGTTCAGTTTAGATACGAGTGTGATAACCTGTGATAACTTGGGTCTTTGGACTTGTTTTGTATCTGTGTTGAGAATTCTCACGCCAGTCATGTCCTTGGAGACACCTTCCACTCTGACTCGATGTGTTAAAGAATATCAAATAGTTTTAAGTGAATAATTGGATGAATGGGTGGCTAGAAAGACAGGTAAATGGGCATTCTGCCATAAAGCCACAACTCAGTGATGAACTTAGTGAGCATCTCACCTCGTCCTTCTGGTTAGACAAAGAGATACTGCTGGGTTCCTAATGGCTTCCATCGCAGGCATGCTTTCAGATTCCTTGAAAGGATAGACAAAAGCGATTTCTGTTCAAGATGCTTTCTCAACAATTCAACACAAAGGAGAATTACAGGTAGGAGAAATGAAGCAAATTTGTCCTCCATAAGTCAGGCTATTGAACTAGGAGCCCTGATTGTCTCCTTAGTTCTTGAAGTTCAGTTATGCCAACTACATGAAGGAGTTGCCTGACAGCTTATCTGCCTTTTGTGATCCTACTTGCCTGCATACACTTTAATAGAGCATTGAAACTGTGACTTTAGTGGCTGATTGCCATATATATAGAGTACTTTTTCTCAGAGTCTTGGGACAATCTTTGGCCTCGAAACCTTGATCCACAGTGTAAGTATAATACTGTCTCCTCTTTTTGATGTTCTTTTCTCTACCATAATTCTTATTTATTATAGGGGTGAATTTTTATTCATTTTAGAGCCCTTTCTGTTGACACTGACTTTGCGGAATCCTCTGACTTTCTTGGGTATGCTTTATGAAAAAGGCAAAAATATCACACCTCTTGGGAAACTATGAGCTATGGATTCATCATTATTATATAAATAGCATTTGTTCTCACCCGAGGCCCCCCCCCCCCGAAATACTGTCTGGGTGCTTGAGGCCTGGGTGAGATTATCCACAATCAAGAGTTCCAGCAGTGTTCTGGTGGAGTTCTGATGTGGCATTTGTGGGTTCTTACAGTTATAGGATGGGATGTTTACATCTTTAAAGTGATATCTGGCATTTATCAGTCGATGGCAAGATCTTTGTGAACTGCTCTGTGAAAGATGAGAGTTCTCTGGAAAGATTGGCTACAAAACACACGTATGCATTCACATAGTAATGATTAACTCTGGACATCTGTAGCGCCTGCACTATGGGATGGTACATGAGCCGGTAACTAGGCAGGAGATTTAAAAATAAACACACACAGAGACACAGGGACTCGAGTCATCTTTGAAACAAGAATGCCAACTTTATTGTGTTCCAGGGAAACTTATATAAGGATCCTTAACTGATAGCCATGTCCCAGCTCTTGGGATTTCCAGCTGTAAACCCACCAGAATTCACTCCCCTGCCATCAGGGACTCACGAGGGACTCACGAGGGGAGGGTCTCGTGCTCAGAGCAGCTGCAGACACAGGAAAACAAGTTGTTTACGCTGTTCACTCCAGCAGGCAAAGGGTCTGAGGTAGGCAAAGAAAGTGAAGGCGCCGGGTCTGCAGCCCCAACAGACATCTTATTCGGTAAAGGAGATCACAGGACACATAACATTTGAAAGAAAGATTAATATGTTGCTTATTTTATTTCCCAAACTGCTTTCTGTGTGGCTGAATTATTGTAGTTATACTTACCATAACAAATCTTGAAATAAGGTTTTAGCTGATCTCATTGCCATCCTGGATATATTAGTTAAGGAAGGATTTGTTTTGAACATGAACATTGTTTGGATGGAAATCATGGTTCTTCAAAGGCACTTGGAATGAGCCAGTTTCTTCTAGAAGCTCATGATATGGTTTAAAATCTTTCCAAGACGAACCTCGTGAGATGAGGAGGTTATGCTGTCCAGGCAGGCGGTATAATCTCTTTTTCATGGAAACTTCAAGAAGGTAAGTATTGACAAGTATTTTTTTTTTCTTCCTGAGATACTCGCCAGCAATCTGGCTATCAAAGAAAAAATATCTCTAGGAATTCTTAATGTCTGGCTTTTCCATATTTGACCTTGGCTACTGTGACTGCGTTTATAAAGGAATGTATTTATTCAGAATTATGTGGTTTTGTTTTCAACCTCGGCTATTGTTGGTGTCATTGATAACCCATTATTACTCTTGGAAGCTCTGTCTTATATAGTTTTTTCCTTGCCACTGATGTAGAGGATTTTCCTTTCCTGAAAGCTGTGATCAATACCAGAACTAATCTTTGATGAATGGGGTGCTTCTTGGTATAGGAAATAACTTGAGAAATTATTTTACATGTAGAATGGGAAGCCCAGGGTCTGCTGATCTTGCTTATGTTGATCTATAGTTTTGTGGTACAGACTTGGAAGGTGATCCAGGGTGCAAAGAGATCAGTGGGATTCTCTAGGGGGAGTCTGGTCAAGGGTGAGTGGGAAACCATAGTGGAAACTTGGTTATGGCAGAGCCAAGCTCAGAGTCTACAAAATCTATGTGTGCCTCTTTCAACAGAGCACCTGGGATACCTGTTCTGTCTTCCTTGACGGTTATGTATGAACATATGACAGTATTAATCAGAGAAATGAGGTTAGAGATATTGACCACTTCTAGGCCCAAAGCACAAAGCCTCCTGAAAAAGATGGTTGCATTTTCCTTCTGTTTATTTTATGCAGATGAATATATTGACATAGTACAAGGGTAAAGAAGAGACACAGTTAGATGGAATCTGGGTTTCTACATCACCTTATGTGGAAGGTGTACCATTTAGTCATCAGTCAGTCAGAAGCAATCTCTTTTGGACTTTGTGTGAATGGGAAAGAAATTCTTCTTTCTGCAATTGGGGCATTTGTAGATTTGGGGTTATTTATTATCGTGGTCACACGATTTTAACTAGCCCATAAAACAAAGAGACTTGCTTCTCTGCTTACTAAGTAATTTCTTGTAATGTAAAAGGGTGAAATCTGGAGCTATTTGTAGCACTGTTGCTCTGGCTCTGTACGCTACTAACTAAGGGGCTTGGGAGATGACACCATTTGAACAGAATCAGTTTCTGAACACTTCCTGCCCCTCCACACATGATGTATCTCATCCTAACTCAGTCTCCGTGTTCTGCCATCATCACTGGAGACAGGAAGGGCTGATGTAAATTATGCTGGTTCATCCACATTATTTATCCTTTCCTCCCTTGCTGAATGGTCTCATTTGCTAGAGCCAAAGAAACAATTTATGCTTAATACAAGGAAACTTGAAAAAAATTATATTACTTGACAGCAGCAGCAGATTTTTGTTACTTGTTGAGAATTCATATCATGTGTTTTGACCAAGTCCATCCCCATTCATTCCTCTCCAATTCTTTTCCATTTTCCCCCACAATTTTCCCCTTCCAACCTCATGATATGCGTTTTTAAATCCCCTGAGCCCACCTAGTGCTGCCAGTGTGTGCACAGGTGTGGGGCTACCTATTGGAGCAGGGGAAAAGTCTCAGGGGTGTGGTTCCCTTTTCTCCATCCTCACGCAAGCATTTGTGATCTTGTTTTCTTTTTTAAAATCTTAGCCATTCTTACTGGAGTCATATTAAATCTCATTGGTTTTAATTTGCATTTCCTTAATGACTAAGGGAATTTCTTATTTGTATTCCCCTCTCCATTTTTCTTGTTTTTTTTTTTTTCTAAACAAGATTCATTTTGTTTTTATGTGTATGGGTGTTTTGCCTGTATATATGTCTGTGCACCAAGAGGAGGTCAGAGGAAGAGATTGTGTCCCCTGGATGCTGGGAATTGAACTCTAGTCCTCTGGAAAAGAAGTCAGGGCTTTGAATCACTGAGACATCTCTCCAGATCCTGTATCTGTTTTATTTGTGTTTTTAAAACTCTATTCTTGATCCTATGCCCCACTTTTAAGTTAGGCTGATTGTTTTCTTGATGTTTAGCTTTGAGTGGCTTTGCCTATTCTATATTCTAGCCCTCTGTCAGATGCATTGCAATTAAACATTTTTCCCAGTTCTGTAGGCAGCCTCTTCACTTGAACAATATTGTCCTTTGCTATACAGAAGGTTTTTTTTAGTAGTACCATTTGTTGACTCTTTGTCTTAATGCCTGGCTCATAGAGACCTTCTCGGAAAGCCTTTTCTTACATCTGTATGTTCAAGCGTCTTCCCCACCCACCCATCGTATTCAGGGTGTCAAGACTTAATGTTGTTTCAATGGGAGCCAAGTTGCAGTTTGTGGTACCAGATGTGGGTTGCTGTCACAGATGGGGCTGGAAGTGGCAGGTGGTTCGCCCTTGAGTACGAACCAGAGACATTGCTCCATATTTTATCTCCCGATCCTCCACTTCAACATATCCTCATTTGCTTCAAATATTGCCTTAGTGCAAGTTAATTCATTGAAATACACTTAAAAGGATAGTCAGAGTAGGCGTAGTTGAGGGCATGTGTGCAGGTTGGAGAGAAAGACATAATTAAAATATTATGAAGGTTGATGGTGACTGCTAGGATATTTTCATCGACCAAAGGCTGTAGTCCAACGGATGTGGACTGAAAAAAAGAGAGAATTACACCTTCCTGGGAATATGCCAATTGTCCAGTTGTTCTTTTGAAATGGTACAATACTGTCTTAGATTAATAAAGGCCAACATATATTGTGGCAGGGAGAAGGTTGGGACCATTATACTGAGGCTAGAATGGTACGTTTCCCCCAAGGCCTCTGTCTGGTAGAAGCTAAGGGTGTTACCAATAGCAAGTGCTTCAGGCTCTGCCTGTGTGGGTTCCTGTCCTCTGTGGTCCCCGGCACACTTCCAGTGGATGAACACATGACCACTTTCTGACTTCTCATTTTCAGAGTTTGGCACTGAAAAGTGACTGCTGGTCCCCAATACCAAAACAGCAGACATCATGCCTCTGACATGAAGACCTGTTGACACAGGCTGATATCATAGAATGGTACTGGCTTGTCAACAGGTCATGAAAGGGAAGGAGCCTGAGGAGTTCTCTTTAATTATTGCCATAACCAAAAAGGGAGGAGAGCACGTGGGGTCCAGAGAGGGTACAAGAGTAATCTGAAGCCATCAAGGAAAAGTAAGGGCTAGAACTTGTTTGTCTTCTCCAAGTCTGATGTGTTTCTATGTTCCATCATGGTAGTGCTTTTAAAAAAAATCAATAATTCAGAGAAAATCTCTGTAAAATCTTTGTGGGATTTTCAGTTTAAATGCCAATCTTGCTATCTCCCCTCTCTTTTTAACCCCTCTTCAACTCTGTTATATTTCCTGTGCTCTAACGTCTCCCCCCCCCCCAAACTGGTTGCATTCCAAACTCAGGAGTATTTCTTAGAAGTCCAATTTCTAATGCTCTTTTCTTGATTGCTTGCTGTGATAGGTTTATGTTCTAATCACTATCATTCTGCATGACATCTTAACTTCATTTTTTTAAGTTGGATTAATTTTTTTCCCTTCACAATTCGAAGAATCAGGCATTTGAAAAATACTCTCCAGGGTAGTTTTACTTGGTGTGTTCTTGAGGTTGCTGTCAGAAGCTGCCATCTACAGCTGGTACTGCTTTGCGCGTCGGAGGCTGCTCGCTCTCCTGGCTAAATTGATGGCAGCTGTTCTAGGTCAGTAGGTTTCTTCATGCTGTCCACCTGAACACCACCTGAGTCTTCCTACGGAGCCCAGGATTCCATACAGTATGGCTACTTTAGAGTACATGGAACTTCTGGGTTATTAATGTCAATGTCCTACTGTCAAGATACTTATTCCTTAGCCTTCAAATTACCTTGCTTTTTATGACATGACTTCAAAAGGTGCCTGGTTTTACCTCTGTTTCATTCTACCTGGTAATAAGGAAGTTCCCAAGATTGTCAAATGGAGGGGTAGGAAACACTGCTTTTCCTTGTTGGTGATCGGTCTGCCAAAGTATTTGAGGACATGTTAAAATTCTCACAGTTTATATCATACATTTTAAATGCTTTCATAAAAGAGACATCAACTTGGCTATTACTGAAAGTCTGAGTTTCTTTTTCAAACTTTCCAGGTTTCAAAACTCAATTCACAAAATATAGAGAAAGTTGCTCCTATTAATGAGCAAATTTTTCAGTTTCTATTGTCCTCAATTTTCTCATCATTACAAGAGGAATAGACACAGGTAAATGAAAGACGAGGATTTTGTTTTGAGGGCTAAAACGTAAATGGTCCCTGAACTAGTAGATACACAGAAGACACTGACTGTAATAGAGTACGGGCCATGCCAGTTCATACCTGGATGCCCATTTCCCTTTCTCCCTCTCTCTACACATGTGAGTCTAGTTTGGGTGCGTGCATGTGTGCATGTGTGTGTGATTGTACCTCCATGTGCATTTCCAGAGGCCAGAGAGGACATTTGGAATCCTTTTGTACCAGTCTCCACCTTATTCCTTGCTGAATAAGACAGGACCTCTCCCTGAACCTGGAGCTAAATGCTGGCTACCAAGTCATAGCAATTCTCTTGTCTCTGTCTCCCACAGCACAGGTTACAGGCATGTGTGAGGTCACACCTGGCCTTTTACAAGAGTGCCAGGATCTGAACTCAGGTCCTCTTGCTGGCACAAGAGCACTTACCTTCTGAACCATCTCCGTAATACTGCACGCCTATTTTGTAACTCTCGGATTGTGTATAATGTCTCTGAAAATAGGTCTTAAGATTGGCTTAAGGATGGCCATTCCCTGTGATTTAGAGAACACTCATGTTGGTCCACTGTCCATGAAATAACAGATGTCCCTGCAATGCCTGTCACTAAGAAGTCTGATCTATGCCTGTGTCAGATATTTCCTCATTGCTGTGACAAAATGCCTGACAACAGCATCTTAAAAGAAGGAAGAATGTGTGCTGTCTTTCAATTTCAGGGCACACAGGCCAACATGGTGAAGACATCATGAAGGCAGGAGTGCAAGACAGCTGACCACATTGCCTCTGAAGTCAGGAAGTAGATGATAGATAGATAGATAGATAGATAGATAGATAGATAGATAGATAGATGATAAATAGAAATAAACTAGTTAGATAGTAAATTAGATAGATAGATGATACATAGTAAATTAGATAGATGATACATAGATGGTTGGATAGATGATAGATAGACAGATAGATGATAAATAGAAGTATACTAGTTAGTCAATTAGATAGATGATAGATAGTAAATTAGATAGATAGATGATAGATATAGATAGATATATAGATGATAGATAGATAGAAAGAACAGATAGATAGAAAGGACAGATAGATAGACAGACAGGTAGGTAGATAGATGGGAGATAAATTCTGGCCCTTAGCACCCCCACTCCCCTTTAACTTCAGGACCCTATCCTGTGTTCAAACTGGATCTTCCCTCAGTCTAACCTCTCTGCTAATGCCTCAAAGACACACTTAGGTGTGTGTCTCCTACGAGAATCAAAGTCCAGTCAAGTTGACATTGAAGGCAAACCACCACCACATCTCCTTTGGATCTTAATCAAGCCTGGCAATTGGATTTATATCATATCTACCGCTGTTATGTTTTGCTGAGTGATAACTTGGCTTGAGATCATCTTCCCCTCTCTCTTTTTTTAGAGACAGGGTTTCTCTCAGTAGTCCTGGCTGTCCTACAACTCACTCTGTTGATCAGGCTGACCTCTAACTCAGAGATCTGACTGCCTCTGTCTCCTGAGTATATGTGCCATCACTGCCTGGCTTTTAGAACATCTTTTACGAAGTAACTGGGTGTAGGACTTGGAAAGGGGGCATCTTCTCTTTGCCTTTGGGAAGAAGTTTTCTGAGAAGTGCTTGTCCAGTGGCTTCTTGGGAGTATGGCTGAGTCTCCTGGCTTGGATGCTTTTAATATATATTTTAAAAATGGTGGACCCAGTGAGCATCAAAGCAAGCAATGACTGCTGCTGGCTGAAACAAGAAGGTTATGACTCCCTTCCTCAGTGTTGGTGTTGAGGCATGAGTTGTTGGTCCCAGGAGATATTATTTACTTGCTGTGTTTAGACTTCATCTGAAAGAGCTGGAAACTGTTTGACGCTACTTTTCTGTCATCTTGAATCCTAACCTGCATGTTCCGTGCTGTGATTTGTCAACTGTGTCTGGAAGAGACATCACAGCCTGCTTAGAGTAGAGACAGAGCTGGCTCTCCCACGAATGCCATTGAAAAGAAATCAGAGAAGCCTTCAGGGATATGCTGCTGCTGATTACTGTTATGATTAGCATTAGGACTAGGAGTTTTCACCATCCACCGAGTGACAACAAGTGTGCCCGGCGTTGTTGACAAAACACAGGATTCCAGATTGTTTTTTTGCCAGGGGAAGTAACTTCCTTCTCTCAAGACACACACTTACTTCCTCTCTGCTCTCCTGATGAGTATTTTGCTAAGTCTGGAACATCGTGACCCAGAATAAAAACTGACTCAGGAGGCTCTATCTCTAATGACCTTCCAACCTGTTTTTAGGTTATTCACCTTTTCTTCCCCATATGCACCTACACATGTGTTTATTTACTCATGGTTTTTTTTGAGTATTTATTTTAACCAGACCTTTGTACTTTGGATATGCTGTATCTAACCCAATAATACCTATGAGTTAGGAATCATTATTAGGGGAATACCATGAATATGGAAATTAAATTTTACGGATGTAGTGGAAGCTGGCCTTAAGTGAACCTGCATTAGAAGTACATTTCTGAACACTTGTCAAGCATATCCAAGCTGTGTATTTGATATGCCTCTGTGACAATGCTCACACTGAAAATTCCAGGATTGAGGCAGACAGCACAACAAGGCCATGACAGATCGCATATTGTGTGTCCAATTTCCACTGCCCAGTCCTATCACATCCATTTTTTCCACCTCATTCTAACCCATCCCATTCTACCCCATTCTACCCCATTCCATCCCATTCATTTTAGATCTTCTCATTCCCTTCAACCCCATCCCTTCTATCTCATCCCATTCCATGGCTACTGGACTGCTTCTCTGTGCAAGACCCTACACTAGATACTGTAGATGCCAAAAGGAATAGTTCACAATTCTTAGTCTAGAGGAGTTTTCACAGCCCAGATGAAGTGTGAACAACTGAAAGCAGCTGAGAAATGTTCTACTTTTCTGTGTGATGATGGCCTAGAACCATCCGCTTGAATATGGAACAACATTGTAGCCCAAACAACTGATAGAATGTAATGGGTATGGCACGTTTGATTTCTGGGACAGTGTCAAAAGAAGCCTTGAGACTTTGAACTAATTCTCCTTGAATGCTATCCCCGGGGAACATCAGCTGTCATGTCAGACATTCAAGACACTTAAGGCTCTCCTGCTAAAAGGAACATGTGTGGTCAATAGTCCCAGGGGAGCCCTGCTCTCCAGATATCCTTGTCACAGTTCAAGACATCTGATCAGCACCTCTGTCAGCATGGTATCTCTTTCTGACTCCAGTTGCCACCAAGAAAGGCAGAAGAAACTCCCAACCATGTCCTGTTCCAGTCCTTCAACCCCCAAATCAAAAGATAAGATAAAAGAATGTTGTTTGAAGCTTTTGAATTTTAGAGTAATTTGTTACCTCATTGTATGTCACCAGAACAGGAGGGGGTAAGGAAATAATCAGATTCAAGTAAACATTTTATTTAAGGGAGAGTATGTATAAAGTGTTGTTGAAATAAAGCAAAAGTACAGAAAATAAGTTTGTTTCCCGTGAGGCCAAGCACCTATTTCCTTAAGTGGTTACCAATCATACCGTAGTCTTTATGAACACCACCATCTACTGATCCACTGGACTTGTGCAGTTCCCAGTGTTTTTAAACATTTGACAGTTGTGGAAAAGGGGTGCTGAGAAAACTACACAGAAGGGGAACTGGAGCTAGAAACTGAAATATGTCTGGAAGAGAGAGGATAAATGATGCTGAATCAGTGGCATCAGGATGCACAAATCCCTGAAGGCACAGGTACCCATGATGCTCTTGGGCACACTAACGGGCTCTGTGTAGCTGACATGCTCTGACCTGGAGTAGGAGGAAGGACTGGAAAGGTGCCTATATGACAGCACTAGGAAGGGTCTTATTTTCATACCGTGGTGCTCAGGCAGGAGGAGGAAGGTAAGAGGGAGGCACAGATAATTTGAAGACAAGGAAGCAACACATTCAAAACAGCCTATGAGAAAATTGTTATTCAAAACTGCAGGCCCTGAAAGATGCTGTTTGTTCCTCCAACTGTTTGTCTCTCCCTGAAAGCTTGGCAGATCCATTTTTTATTGGAAAGTCTTACCCGACAGGGGATTACTCAGTGATTCATTTAAAAGGAATCATTAAAGGAAAATCAAGGCACATCGCATCCTGTCTTCTTTAATTGCTCATTTATTATTACTGTGGGTGAGATAACGGCTTGTGCTATTCTTCTAAATAGTGTAAAATATTTATTGGTAAATATAGCAATGCATAAATTAATGCCAGTTGAGATTTTGAGGGGCATTTTTTTTCCTCCACTGATAGCCATAATTTTTACTTAAAGAAAAACAGCACTGATGTCTTCTGGCTGAGCACTGAGTGAGTAAGTTGTGAGCTCAACATCTGTAGGAAGGCAGCATCTTCTTTGTTTCTTTATCATATCAAGGTTCTCTAGGTGGACGTACAACATGCCTAGAAAATCATTCTTTTTTCTGTTAAGACCCCTAGGCTTGGGAAGAGGGCAATAAAGGTATACATTTTTTTTCTTTACGGGTCACAACTGAATTAAGTAGCCAACTCTTCAACCTTAAGAGACTTTTTATAAATGAGGGTGTTTGTTTTGTTTCTTACCTGAAAGTCCACAGGTAAGTGGATTTGGAGGCATTACAATGTCACCTAGGACTCAAGATAATGTCTTCATATAACAACATCCAAAAATAGGGATTTATTTTTCTGAATAAAATCATTTTCACAATCTTCCAGCAGATTTCAATTCAGGTTTTCTTTCCCCAGAGTATGGACTAAATCCATTTCTAAACTAGTCATGCTTACTCCAGAAAGGCTTTGGAGAGTTGGCCAGGTTTCTTCTCTAGGCTGGGGAGAGGAACCAGCATCCTCTATCAGTGCTAGATTCTCTTTGAAGCAAATTTGTTTTTAAAAGAATACATGTATTTACTTTTATGTGTATGGGTGTTTTGTATGCATAAATGTATGTGTACTGCATGCATGTAATGTTCATGGAAACCATAAGAGGGCATCAGATTCCCTGGGACTGAAATTGTAGATGGTTGTAAACCATTGTGTGAGTGCTGGGAATTAAACCTGGGTCCCCTGTAAGAGCATCCAATACTCTAAACTACTACTGGATCTCTCTAGTCTCACATACAGGGTTTCATAGAAGGAACTACAAAGGGATGGATGATTTGTGTGCAGCCTGTATTGTTGGCCAAAGGTCAAAGTAACTTGGGGCTGGTGATTTAATATGTAACATATGGCGAGCTATATCTCTACTGGAAAATACAATAGGAACATGCAAGACAAGGGTGTTCTCAGGGAATATTAGTGGGCCCTGTAACAAAGAAGGCAATTCTTTAGCTGGGGAAATTAAGTCAATAAAACATACAGATTGCCTATTATTCCTCAGGAGATGGGAATACAGAGACAAATAAGACCTAGCTTTTGCCCACAAGGTATTTAAAATTCCCTGCACCATCTGCTCTATTCAGTTGGTCATAGAGAATACAGATTCACACACCAGTGTCACTCTGCTGCCCTTTTCCCTCTGGGAACAAGAGGTTACAGCATGACAAGAACGTCCCACTGTCCCCTCTTTACTTTGGTTTCTTTGATTTTTCAGTCATGGACATGGCTGGGTTAAACGTCCCTTCCCTTGATGATCCCAGCACCAGTGTTTACCTTTACCATAGACTTTAGCATCCCAGCTCTGACTGACCGCCAGCTGTTATCTCAGCCAGGTTTGGAGTCTGCGATGGCAGGTTGTGTTTTGATCAATAAGTATCCTCACTGCCTAGTTGGTGACTAGAACACAGACGACATACAATCCAGTGCATGTTTGTGGGATGAGGACATGAATAATTGAACGGAAGGAAATGAACATGGACCTTTCTTCCCCTTCCATCAGTTTCTACCTTATTAGTTTTTCTCTCTCTTTTCCTCACCCTTTTATTTCCTTTTCTTTGTAAACAAGAAATGAATCTAACGTTTTAAGGCATAAAGCATTTGTATAATGTCACGAAAAGCTTATATCTTCTTCCTTCACAGAAAGATAGAGTGTGATTGAGGTTGACTCATAAATATCAATATTAACCAGAGAAAGAATTTCGTAAACATTTTTTATTCTACTGCAAATAATCTTTGGGTCTACTTGCAAATGGCTAGGATTCTGCAAACTCTCAAATGATAGATATGTCAGACAAGATCGTTGGTTCTTGTTTCCAGCCTTGAGTAGAGGAAGGCTCTGACATTTTGTGGATCCATTCCTAGCAGTAGCTAAAGGGTGATGTGAACTTAAAATTTGGGGTGCGATACCTTCTGTTAATATGATAAGAGCCCCATGGAGATGCCTCTTTTAGGTCAAAGCTTCCAGAAGAAATGATAGAGTATACTTAGTGTTTTCCCTGATAGGTCTATATATCAAGTACTGGGGGATCCCAGAAGTCCTAGTTACCTGCAAAAGGAGTAACTCAGCTTTGGTATTTTGTCCATCATGATTTTTCCATTAATTTTGGTTTGTAAAAATATAGTATCAATCAGCAGTGGAGGAGTGTTCCCCTTGCCTCACATCCTCTCCAGTGTAAGCTGTTACCAGTGTTTTTGATCTTGACCATTCTGACGGGTATAAGATGGAATCTCAGCGTTGTTTTGATTTGCATTTCTCTGATGGCTAAAGATGTTGAGCATTTAAGTATCTTTCAGCCCTTTGAGATTCGTCTGTTGAGAGTTCTCTGTTTAGTTCTGTATCCCATTTTTTTATTGAATAATTTGTTCTTTTAATGTCAAGTTTTTTGAGTTCTTTGCTGGTGGGAGTGCAAACTGGTACAGCCCCTTTGGATATCAGTATGGTGATTTCTTAGAAAATTAGAAAAAAAACCTTCCTCAAGACCAAGCAATACCGCTTTTGGGTAAATACCCAAAAGACACCCAATCATACCGCAAGGACATGTGCTCAACTATGCTCATAACAGTATTATTTGTAATAGCAAGAACATGGAAACAATCTAGATGACCCTCAACTGAAGAATGGATAAAGAAAATGTACATTTATACAATGGAGTACTACACAGCAGTAACAAATCATGACATCTTGAAATTTGCAGGCAAATGGATGGATCTAGATAAAAACATATTGAATGAGGTAACCTACACCCAGAAAGACAAATACAGTATGTATTCACTCAGAAGTGGCTTTTAGACACAAAGCAAAGAAAAACCAACCTAAAGGCCACAAGCCCAGAGAAGCTAGACAACAAAGAGGACCCTAAGAGAGAGACATACAGGGGTCTACATAGGAAGGTGAAAAAGACAAAATCTCCTGAGTAATTGGAGAGCGTGGGGGTCATGGGAGAGGGTAGAAGGAAAGGGGAGGGAAGGAGGAGAGAAAAATGTATAGCTCAATAAAAACAATTAAAAACATAGTATCAAGATAGACATAAATAGATCTAATCTACATGGATAGTAGAAAAAGACAAGATCTTTTGAGTAAATTGGGAGCATGGGGACCTTGGGAGAGGATTGAAGGGGAGGGGAGAGGCAGAGAGGGGAGCAGAGAAAAATGTAGAGCTCAATAAAAATCAATAAAAAATGAAATCTTAAAAAAAAGATATCTACCTTAATGTCTTTTAATGTCCTCTGGAATTTTATGCTGGAATATAAAGCCCTGGTAGGTACTTTGAAGTATGACTTTCTGGAATGTGTACTGGATGGTAGTGGTCTTTGAGGATCCCCTGGTGTTCTTTTTTTTTTTTTGATTTTTCGAGACAGTGTTTCTCCATAGCTTTTTGGTTTCTGTCCTGGAACTAGCTCTTCTAGACCAGGCTGACCTCGAACTCACAGAGATCTGCCTGCCTCTGCCTCCCGAGTGCTGGGATTAAAGGTGTGCGCCACCACCGCCCGGCTCCTGGTGTTCTTTTGTATTCCATTAGAAATATTAATTTCACATTTTCTCTGGAGCAACCCCTCTGCCAGGTGCTGTTTGCTAAAGGTTCTGGTACCTAGTGGAGATGGGACAGGAAGCTAGGTGACACTGTGATGTCAGAATTATCCAGGGAGTGTTCTGTTAAGAACTGAAAGCTATGTGATGGAGAGGTAGATGGTATCCCAGAGCTGGCTTGTGGGAAGGAAGGGTGGAGCTATCCCAGAGTCCACCATGCACTGGAAGGATGAGCTAGCATTGACCAGGCTGAAAGGCAGGGAAAGAGCTCCCAGAAGAGGGAACAGTTTGGTTGAATTTGTAGACCAAGCTATAACATCGCTTAGGCAGGAATCTACAAGTTTCCTTACTGTGGGAAATACCTATTTTGGACATGAGGATTGAAATTCATAGTGAAGTTGGAGACAGCAGCAGCAGATCGTGGAAATGTTTGGCTTCCTGCCTTTGTCCTATGTACAGTGGAGAATTATGGAAGTCTTTGAAGCTGATCAAGAGCACAAAACTTCCTCAAGGGAATGTTAAGACTTTGTTGTAAATGGCGCACCTACCCAAATAAACAAAAAACAAAATGATTCCTCCTCCAGCCTTTCAGTGGGAACCTAAAAGTGGGTTGTATTTCTGGAACTATGATATAGGTTACCTCAGGAAATTCTGCCAATTTTCCACCTTCTGAACTGAGACTTTTCTTCTGAAAAACAAGTGGCGACGTCAAGACTTATAAGGGTTTCTAAGACAACCCTCACAAAAGGATCTGCTACGACTCTGCTCTTTTCTGGAGAAAATCAAAGTTTGTCTTTGTTTGACAAGGCAGTATTTGCATCAGCACATTTAGAAGGCTTCTGTTTCTTCTTGTGATCAGTCCTAAAAATAATCTGAGGCTACTTAAATATATGATGTTCTGTGACTGAGGTCCACAAAGCTCCTTCCTTTAGTTTGTTGCCTCTGGGTCATTCATCAATACTCGTGTTTGTGTGTACCTTAATAATGCTGTTACTAAACTGGTCCCCAAAGAGGGGTCTCAAATACTATCTAGGCACACCTGTGAAGCCCCTATCTCAGTGAGAGTACTCGTTGCTACTTAATGAGTGCCCCCCTGTCCATTCCTTTACTTTACAGAGTCCTTCTCAGGGCAACAAGGCTTAACTCTGCCTATTCTTTGTGTCTCTAACCAAGCTATTTCTATCGTCTTGCATTCCTTGCCAAGATATCTGTCTGTGTTGTCATTGCAGAGCTCCTCCGATAAAGCATCGATCCTGGCCATCCTCCAGGTGCTCAGCGATCTGCTTTCTGTTGGTGAGTAGACTATGGTGAACTGGGGCCAGTGCTGGCTGTGATATGTCTCAGGAACCCGTGAAGCTGGGTAGTTTTATAATTGAGCTTTCCTGGGTGAGACAGAAACCCCAGCCCATATTTCCCCCTTGATGTTATGTGATGAGACCTGTGTAGACTGGGATGATTATACTTAGGCTCTTGGGTCTTGTCACCTACCTAACAGTGTCCAAGCTAAGGACACAGTGAGATGTTGGGTGGCTTTGCTACGTTTTCTCCTCTGTAAAGCCAAACGCCTTCATCTAGGAGGGCTCCTCAGCAGCTACACCCCTCATCTCACCTCCCTAGGCTCCCTTCCTCTTTTAAAAATCAACTTTTATGTCTGTTGGTGGCAGGGTCACTTCTTGTATTTTATGAATGAATTCCATTTTGCAGGCCATCACTCATCTTCTGAGCTAAACCTATCTTCAGGAGGAGTGTGAAATCTTTAGAATTAAGCCTTGGAATTTCTTCTCTAATATGAACGTTTTTTTTTTTTCTTAAGCCAAGGTCTCACTCTATAGCTCAGGCTGCCCTGGAACTAGCAACCCTTCTGTCTAAACCTATGTGTTACAAATGTGCACCACTACTCCTGGATACAGTGGTCCTCCCCTCTCCCCCCCATTTTCTTCCCTCTTTTTGGCAGACAATTCTGTTTTCATTAGGATGGGGAAAACAGAATTTCTCCTTTGATATCATTACACATTGCTGGCTACCTTGATAACCCATACAGGGTCTTTCCCATGTTAATGTGTGATCACTACTTTTGAGGTACACTTGGGTAAAGTGATAGAAGTCTTATTCAAATCTGTTCTTTAGTAGAAAGACCAATACTTCCCCATTGCTCAGGATTCTGCTTGAGAGCCCTCAAATGATATGCCTGGGTATTTCATTTCTTTGGTCATTTCTACAGTGATTCCTCTATGTCCTTCCTACTCATTGCTAAAAGAGCAGAATTAGAAAATCATTACACCTTCAATAAAATGATTATAGATAAGAGACCACTCCTTCCTGTTAATAGTGATTCCAGTGTTTCATAGAAGAATATTTAGTATATGATGATGTACATCATATATAGTATATATAATGCCTGCATGTCTATTTATATAAATACACATACATATATACACATCTGTAAAAAGTTGACAGGTCTCCAGAACTTGCAGTATCATTCCATTAGTCATATTTGTGGAAGGTAAATATATTAAAATATCTAAATATTTCACAATTGCCATATTTCACACCTTTCTCCCTTCAGATGGTAGTACAACTTGAAGATGACTCATGTCGAGAATCTGCCAGTCTGTGTTTCTGTGATGAAATGAACAAGCCTTCGCTTGTGTCTGGCTGTGAGGGCTGAGGTCTGCTCTGGGGATGAGGGTTACTATCTGTGGCTCATCTTTCCTCCGGTTTCCTCTCAGGCACAGACCGGAGGATTCACTACCTGATCAACAAAGGAGGCAGTGAAGCCCTTCTGCAGACTCTGGTGGACACAGCAAGATCAGCGTCTCCTGACTATGACATCCTCCTTCCTCTCTTCAGGCTGATGGCCAAAGTTGGCCTAAGAGGTACTAATACTTCAAGACCCAGTGATGACTTACAGCCTACTTCTGGAGCTGTTCCCTGAGAGCATTTGGGAACATCCTGATGGGGAGGCACAAGGAAGGTCTCAAGTGCCTTGGTGATTGCAAGGCCAGATTATATGGGAGACATTTTACTTCAGGTTATTGTTGTTTTGAAGCACAGAATCTTGCATGGTTTTGAGTCTGGCTTCAAACTATGTTGCTCAGGGTGGCCTCGGATTTACTGCAATCCTTCTGCCTCAACTTCCTGCACACTGGGAACAGAGGTATGCACCATACTACCTGGCAAGGTAAATTTAAAAATAAATCTAGATGTCAGGTAATAAAAAATGTGGTGCTTAGAGATGAATGAATGGCACCCAGACGCTGTAGTCACAGCCGGCACGGACTGCAAAAGCTTGGATCATAAGTCAGAGAAGATGGGAGTGGCTCCAGTGCATTTTAAATCCTTACACAAAATGAAACAATTCTAGGAGATATTGCTCACAGGGAAGGATAATGCATGCATTAGCTTTCCGATCTTGGTTAGGAAGCAGAGTCTCATGTAGTCAAGTTAACCTGGAACTCACTATGTAGCAAAGGATTACCTTGAACTCCTGAGAGCTGGGATTAGAGATAATGTACCACCAAGCCTGACCAGACTTGGGCATTCAACTTTTAGAGTTATCATAGCAAATTGTCACAGACTGTTTGTCATTATGCACCATAAATATAATCTCTGACACTGCAGGAGTCCATAAGTCCTAAACCAAGTCCTGAGAGGGTAGTTCCGTTTGGAGGTCCTGAGGGAGACTCTGTTTTCTCTCCTAGAGCTGCCAGAACCTTTGTCCGTCCATCTGTCCTCCCTCCCTCCCTCCCTCCCTCCCTCCCTCCCTCCCTCCCTCCCTCCCTCCCT
>JABTXL010000003.1:4263235-4275161 GCA_025134845.1 Neodon shergylaensis | reverse complement strand
GAGAGAGTGAGAGAGAGAGTGTGAGAGACAAAAAACATAGACTATCAGAGTGCATTTGGTAATATCTGAATGAATCTGTACAAACCTGTCTCCAAAACAGTAAAAGAGGAACCGTGGCATTTTATGAAAGACAGCTGTCATTAGTGAGTAGCCTAAAAGCATGCCAGCCAAACTGGATCTTGGGTACTCTTCTCAGTAGGAGCACAGACAGAGGAACATGTACTCCATACAACATATAACCCCTTATAACAATCAAGGTATTGGCCAGTCTCTGTCTTATATAGAGGACTCTGATATCGCCACCCCCAGAACCTCATTCCTTTCCTGTGCCCTGCAACAAGTTAATCTTGTTCATCTCTTTGCATCTTTGAGATGCCTTGTTCCCACTCATTTTCCCAGAATAAGTCAGGCCCAAAGTACCGGGCAGTCTAGATCTACCCTCTCTGAAGCACTAGTACAATGGAGAAGAGAAAGGAGCCACCTTATTGGAGGATCATTTTTCTTCCTTCACATCCTTGTCCCCTCCTACATTTCTGCATCTCCTGGCTTCCTCTTCTGTGCTTTTCTCAGATTCAGCTGAGTTGAGAAGGGATATGGACCATATTGGAAAGAAGCTGGGGCATCCTGGGAGATGTCAGTGACATCTGGAAGTTTTTATTTACCTGGCGTTCCCTTGACTTTCTATAATTCAGATCTAGGACCATGTTTTTTTTTTTATTTTATTGAAAAAAATTCCGCCTCCTCCTAGCCTCCCATTTCCCACCCCTTCCTTCCACTCCTCTCCCCCTCCCCCCACTCCTCTCCCCCTCCCCCCCACTCCTCTCCCCCTCCCTCTCCAGTCTGAAGAGCAGTAGGACCATGTTTTAATAACTGGATGAAAAGGGAAATATTCTCAGGCTGGTTATATTGGAGCAAAGGACTCATTCTTCTACTGGTATTCTAATAGAAATCAGTCAACTTATTGCCTCAGTCTTGGGGGATTCTAGTATTAAAATTGAGGAGAACTAGAAACTGAGGTAGAAAGAAAGAGCTACCCCATTTACTATACTGCTGGAAAGAGGTTTTTAATTTTTTGTTGTTATTTTATTAACCACCTTAAAGTTGTCAATGATTAAATCCAAATTGTATTAGCACATGTGCCTGTGACGACAGCTACTAACTACTGTCCTTTTTGTCTTCAGTAACCACAGGAGCCATGCTGGGAATTAATGGAGCCATGGAACTTCTCTTCAAGGTCATTCCTCCTTACACCCGAAAGCACACAAGGACAATCAGGTACCCACCATGTTCACAGTGCCCCTGGGCTCTGTGTGAAGGCCAGCAAGGTGGAGATGGCTGCCCTTAGATCTTGATGCTCCCGGTCCAATCTGTTGCTGTTTTCTTCCTTGTAGACATACAGTGTCTGCATCTCTACTTGCTCCAATGGTTCTTCCTTCCTCTTATCCTTATAATAATACCAAATGAGCATATAACCCACAAGCTAAAATGCAGAGAGAGCTGGATCTAAGGTTACAGTGCCAGGGGATAGGAGAGGTGAAGTTAAAATTCGTATCATTCAGACTGGAAACCTCATGTTCTCTTTTGTTGTTGTTGATTTTGGCCTGGTGCTTTCAGATAAGCCCTTTTTACCTGCAGTGATAAATGAGCATAACCCTCACACGATAGCCCAGAAGTGACAGGGTCTCAAAAGAATCAACCAGTTAAACTTCTTAGATGAGTTCCAAGCCTCCTAATAGCCCATCATTGTTGTGTGCTGGTCTTGTTACGCGGTTTTATGATTGGAGAATGAAACCTGGCCTATTCCCTCTGCCTCTGCATCCTAGAGTGGAGTGAATCACTGAGTTAAAAAGGGAGATGGCTTCACATAAAGGCGTTAGAGATATTCCGAACCACTAAGATCCATCATTTATGGGAGTGACTCAGCGAGGACCTTGAGAGAATATTAGAAGAAATTCAGCCAATTTCTAAGATCTATGGGGTCATTTGGCAAGTAGCATTTCCATGCCTAGCCATGATATTTTCTGCATCCTAGCATCAATCTTAGGCTCGTGTTTCACCTGATTATTTTTCTCTTGGGTCACCACAGTTATGCCATCATCATCATCCATTCTCCCCTACGGTTCTCTACACCAGCATTTCCTGAAGTGAAATACATTACATATCAGTCCCCAAAAATGGCCCCATCAAATAAACTGAGAAGTTCTGGCTTACACAAAGTGAGATAGGTTTTCTTTACTGTGAGACTTCACAAAGCCCTCTGTACACACTGGGCCTAACTCTAGTGTGCTCCATTACGAGGCCAGTTTGGCCAGGGAATTCTGCTTCTTACATACCACCTTTGTAAAGGGGCTAGGACAGTGTGCATTTCAATTGCAAAACGGAGTCAATACAACTCTACCAAGGGACCTTTTTGTAGTACCTGAAAACCTCAGAGTTAAAACCAGGGGTAAACATAACCCCTTTATTTTTCTGTAGCTTTACTTTATTTTGGTCTTAAATGTTCACTGCATCAGATGACAAAAATTCTCATCAGGCATTGAAGTCAGATTAGCGATCCTTTAGCTCATGATGCCTTCCTTCCTATTGTGTTCCTCTCCTGGGACTGTATTCTAGATCTTAAGAAACTGTGGGTGCAGGGCAGGGAACCCTGACTGCTCTTCAGACTGGAGAGGGAAGGGAGGGGGAGAGGAGTGGAGGGAGGGGGAGAGGAGTGGGATGAGGGGGAAGGAAATGGGAGGCTGAGAGGAGGCGGAATTTTTCAATAAAAAAAAGAAAAAAGGATCAGGAGAGAAAAAGGAAGAATAGGAGGCTTTGGAAATAGAAAGAATGGAGAAAAGAATGAAAAAAAAAACCTGTATAATATATATCGCACATCTGGATTGCACATCTGGAATGAACATCTGGATTGCACATCTGGAAATGGACATCTTGATTGAACATCTGGGGTGCACATCTGGAAATGAGCATCTGGAAATGAGCATCTGGATCGCACATCTGGATCGCACATCTGAAAATTAAAGATACATTTTACTCAAAAAAATAAAAAAAAAGAAACTGTGGGTGGCAATGAGAAATGCTGGCAGAAAACGTAGCGTGTCCATAGTCACCTGTGCCCATTGGGATGTTCAGGTCTTGGGTATGTTTAGCTTTGACACTGTGCTCTGCCCTCGCTGCTGAGATTGGCAGTTTCAATGTGTCTTTTGGTCACTAAAACATGAGCTTTATCCTACTGTCCTAGTCATAAGGGTATACCTAATATTTTATGCCTGCAATATGCATTTTTCTCATATACTATGTAAAAATCAAAGTAGTGTTCACTGTGCCTCTGTGCGGATGAGTCTCAGTCAGTAATCTCTTCTTTGCCATGAATATCATGCTGTTTGAAGGGTTTTTCTACGAAAATCCCTTGTCTTTGTCAGTTAACCTTGGTTATCAAGGGATGAGGTCCTATAGTTTTTCAGTCCTGATGGCTTCTGCTGTCTTGGTTACTAAAGCCAAATTTGGGAGGACAAAGCAACCAAACAACCATATGTAAGACAATCATAAATAGTTAAAGCATAGACATGCCCTTATTAGGGACACCTACTGTTGCCATCTGAATTGCTTTTCTTTCCTCCTGCAAAAAAATTAAGTTCAGGTGCATATCTGATCAAGGTGCCTTGGAACAAGAGATTAACAGGGGTGGAAGGCTTCTAAGAATAGGAAGTTGCCAAGGATCTCAGTGATATTTCTAAGCACCCTACCTACCACTTCAGCATGTCTCATCAGTCCTAGAAATTTCCCGAAGAAAAATGCCAAACTGAGAACCGAACGTCCACAGAGGAGTGGCCTCTTCACCAGCCTTTCCAATGCAGGTGTCATCGACCCAGTGTTATTAGGTGCCTAGCATCCGCTCAGCTCTTAGCCTATGCTGGTGTTGACTAGGTGCCTCGCACATCTCTTAGCACGCATTGTCTCTCTTGAGCCTCTGTTCTTCTTTGAGGCAGGTGCTATTACAGGGGGAAAATATTGAAGCTGAAAAAAGTGGCGATTTAAGGGAAAGAGCCAGGACTTAAGTTCTGCCTGATCCATGAGCCTCCACCTTTAAAGCACCCTTGGAGTATCTAGTAGTCTATTTCCAGGGTTATAATTCTAAAACCACCGTATGTAAGACAATCATGAGTAGTTAAAGTTTGCTTAAATTTCTTTTACCGTCTAAATGATTCAGTTCCATGGAACAATTTGCTTAATGATAGGGAATTTTTCTCTTCAATTGAATGGCCATTTCCTCTCAAAGGCTAAATAACTATTCTCCCTGCTTTTGAATTCTTTCCCCAAGCCACTTTGTTTTCTAACCTCCACCCCCTCACACCCATACTTTCCAACTAGAACACGAGAAATGAAAGCCCCGAAGTTGGAAGACACCCCCTAGCAGCTCTAGCTGATTCCTTGCTAAGTCACTTCGGTTTCCTTAACTTGACGCTGGCATTTCTCCAAGTGGGAATGCCAGGTCTGACCTTATAGGTTTGTTGTAGACAGTAGAAATAATGGCTAGAAGAGTCTGTGGGATTTGACATGCTAGGATACGTCAGTCACTGCTAATTGAGATGCAGCTGGGTGATAGGCTGCCTGCCTGCCTGCAGCCAGACGGCTCCCCTAAGCTCCATCTCCCAACACTCAACTAAGATGAGCCCAAATAAATTCCACTAAGTTTCCTGCACTTACATGCCAGACCTATGGTTTTGTGGGCTCTTCCAGGGGAGCAGATGGCAGCATGCCTGCAGGACATGAATACCCACCCTGGGTATTATCCTTCAAACCCTTGCAAGCAATGGGAGAGTTATTCCAGGGTGGATTTGCGAGAGCGGTGCCCAGTGTGGTGCCACTGTGACTCCTTCCCCCTGCGGAGATTAAACCTGCTCTACTTCTCTTGTGTGTCCCCAAAATAGACATGCAGCTGTCCTCCAATCTCCAGTGGTACTCAGAGCAAGATTTATAACTGTAGTTTCAGGCTTACTAGGGAGGAGGGCCTGTGTGGCGCTATCACAAGCCTCCCATGGCTTGGTGCCAGCCTCCGTGCCTGGGAAGGCAGTCATTCCAGTCTTGCTACATTTGCTACATGCCCACCATGTTGGCACTCTTTCCCAGTGTGTCGTTGGGTTGACTTGTGCTTTCTCACTTTCTTTTCCTCCCCATCTTGATCTGAACAGTCATGATCAAACATGGAAGGCTCTTACAGCCTCTAGAAACCATCAAGAATGTGCTTCATTTATTTCTCTCCCATTCCTCTTCCCACCACTTTATCTAGCCAGCTGTCTCTGAGTGTGGCCTGCTCCAGGAATGCTGGTGCCATTTTATCAAAGGATCAAACAGCTACCCAGTCTCCAATTCAGGGGAGTGGGGGAGATGGAACTGTCTCTCCTCAAAGATGCTCTGGAATCTTTTTCATCCCTCATTTTGTACTTAACCTTGCACAGTGTTGCCTTGGAGTCTTCTCTTCTGCAGTTGTTATTATTGTTTTACTCTTCAGTCTTTGGCTCTTTTGTGGGGGTCACCACGCAGGTTCCAAATAAATACGCACAGAGACTTATTCTTTCTTATAAATGCCCAGCCTTAGCTTGGCTTATTTCTTGCCAACTTCCCTTAACTTAAATTATCCCATCCACCCGTTGCATCTGGGTTTCTATCTTTCTCTATTCTTTATGCCTTTCTTTACTTTTTACTCTGTGGCTGGCTGTGTGGCTGGGTGGCTGGCCCTTTGTATCCTCCTCTCCTTTTTTTCTCATTCCTTGATCTTCTTCTCCCAGATTTCTCCTCCTATTTGTTCTGTCTGCCAGCCCCACCTATCCTTTCTCCTGCCTTGCTTGCTATTGGCTGTTCAGCTTTTTATTAGACCAATCAGGTATTTTAGACAGGCAAAGTTACACAGCTTCACAGAGTCAAACAAATGCAACATAAAAGAATGCAATACATCTTTGCATCATTAAATAAGTGTTCCACAGCATAAACAACTGTAGCACATCTTTAACTAATACTCTACATCACCCTTCCCTCTAAATACTCTGCTTATCAAGAGAGAAATTGAACCATGTTTACTTTGTTTTTCTCCACAGAATCCAGGTCCACGTATAGTGTATGGTAGATTATTAACAAAATGCAAAAGAAATGTATTTTAGAAGGCTTGCACATAATAATCATTCTTATTTGTAAGGTACAATGTGATTATTTGACGCAAGTATACAACATGTAATGGGTAGTAAATCAGGGCAATCAGTGTTTCCATCTACTAATATATGAAATACTTCACAAAGTTTGCCAACGCAATTTTGGGCAGAGACTATGTTAATCATCTCTATATCACTCCAACGTTAGTATGTATGATGTCAGGATCTGCATCAAAAGATGTAGTTTAACTAAAAGATATTTGTGGATTATGAATGTATTGATAAGCAAACTCTGACATCGGTTGAATGAATCACTTCATGTTTATTAATAAGTCATTCTTGTTCTTGATCCCACACTGGATCCATGTGTCTTCTGCCATGTGTTTGAACATACCTAAAACTCACATGGCCTCTCTCCCAAGAACTGTGTGATATGAGAAACTGAGGCACCTTGGAGAAGCCAGCCAAAAAAAGAGAAGCTGGAGGCTCAGCTTTAAAGGGAGCAGGGTTTTTCTTGCTGGAGGGAAGGGAAGTGTTAGAGCCCCACCTGTCCCCCGTCTTTCTTAGAGCTATCTGGGGGAGCTGGCAGGTTAGCAGAAGGGAAGGTTCCAAAGGAAAAGGGCATCGCAGGAGTCCGGGGCAGCACTGATTTGAAAACTTTACTTCTCATTGAATTAGGTTGCCTGTGTTGGCCTGTTAATAGACTCAACAGGGTCTTAAGAATCTGTGGGGTGCTCTATAAAATCGAGAGCAGGAAATGACCCTGGTGCAGAGAGTGTGCCTCTTTGCTAGCCTGGTCCATGGGTGGACCAGTTTATTTATTGACACAAAGCTGGCCTGGAGCAGTCCAAATCACGAAGCAGGAAAATTTCCTGAGGCAAAGGTGATCACCTCCTGGAGCTTGACTCCCAGTGACTTAGAAGAGCTCGTGTTGTTTCATTCTCTGCTGTCAGCGGTCCCCTTCTTCCCTTACTTCTGTGACTTCACGCTTTTAGTAGTGATGATGTCATGTCCACTTGACATTTTCCAAATGTCCTGTCTGATCCTGCTGTGTCCTCATACCATAATATTTATCCCAATGTTGCACATTGCTCATCAAATGTCACCAGTATATAATAGTTCCAAAACTCTGCTAGCTTGCACTGTCTCACAGAGTTCTAAGTCAATTAGAGTTTTCTTACTAGGGACTGCTTCTTCAACCCCATCATAGTCTCCGATCATTGCACCTCATGTTGAGAAAGAAGATTCAGGATTATCACTTGGCTGAGATTGTTTCTCTATTCTTCATTGGCATTGAAGATTCCTTCATAATAAGAAAAGTCAAGAATTGTGTTCTAGACCATGCTGGCCTCATTCTTACACAAGAGGTCTCCTTCACTATCACCGCCCCTTCTGTCACACGTTTTCAGTGGGTCTGTCATGCTGGGATTGACTTTCAGGATCAGGGGTCTTTGGGACACAGATTGGTATAATTACGGATGATATTCCATGCGCTAGAGGACCTGGGATTAAGTACCTTGGCAACAGAACGCGGCGTTGTGTTTGGGTCTCTAACAAGCCTCATAAGCAAATTCATCAGTTTAGTGTCCCGTTGGCAGTCCTAGTTGCTCCCTGTACTTAGAATAGTGTTAGTGATCTTCTCCCTTTAGAACTCTTGTCTGCCAGGGCTCTTTGGCATTTGAGCTGTGCCTGAGGGCAGGATGACTGGGCATTGCTTCATTGGCAGCTATTTCTGGTGATCCCATCTTCAGTTGATGAGCTAGAAAAATGTCCCATATTTCTTCTCCTCCCTGAACCACTGTCTTTCCAAAGTCAAGCCTTCTTCTTACCCTTTCATTTTATTTGATCATAGTAGCTGAGAGATAAATGCAGACTCAGCCAAAGCTAATGGTTTTCCTATGATCATAGCAACTTAGGTGACACAGCTACTTTGTCACTGAGAGAGTGGCATTTCAAGTTACAGGAAACATTCTTCTGTTTCTTGAAATAGATCCCATATTCCTCCTGGGTGTTCTTTGCTTCTCTTCTCATTCACAGCTTTACAACCTTCCTTTCAATATAAGTCGGCTCTGGGTTTTCAGGGCATGGGTTCATATTGGTGATTCTGAGGCCATGGGCTTCAGGACACTTGGACTCAAATACTTTGGAACTGGAACAACAAACAAAAAAATTCCAGCCCAGCTTCACAAGTGCTGATAGTGGGGATGCGCACCACGGGCTCACCTTACTGACAAAGTGATTATAGCCTCGGCAACCTGACTCCAGGCCTGTAGCCGATAGTGGGATGAATAGTTTCCTACATGAATTAAACCCTGGCAACGTGGCCTGTGGCTGAAATCCCTTTCATCTTCTGGAGAAGCCAGTGACCTCTCCGCTTAAGGGCCAGTCATAGATATTCAAGTCACAGGATTGAAAGCTGGACGCTTCCAAGGACCTTTCCCTCTTGTCCAGCTCCCTCATCTAAGGTGAGGTCAATGAAACACAGAGAAGCTCATCAAACTCCTAATGAGCTTCAAGATGTATTCCGTTACTAAAGGGCACCCTACCGCATAATCCAAGGCTGATGGGCTTTAGAGCTTTTATTGGGCATTTGATACGTTTACTTTGGTAGTAGGCATTGGAGACTTACAAACAACAGAGGATATTTTTTTTGTCCTTAAGCTCCTAAATCTATGTAACAGTTAAAACACAGTGTGTGTGTGTGTGACAGGAAGAGCCATTCAGGTCTAGTCCTGGGCTGGCGAAGTGGGTGAGTTTTCCAGCCCCTGAGGATGTTCTCATGTGCTTCTGCCAATCAGGGCGTCTGCTCCAAGTATCCATTTGAGGCCCAGAAAGGCTTAGTCTAGCAACACTGGGGGCTTGAGGGACAAGTCTTTGAGCCCAGCCTGATACAGTAAAATCTCACGCACAAGTCTTTGTCTTCCTATTTTCCTACAGGTCACCCCTTCTTTTCAAAATTGTGAAAACATCCATGAATATGTGGGGAGAGTCCCCAGGGGATTGGAGTAAGGCAGACAAAGACTCTCATGAGGAAACACTCTTGAGACCATCCTTTGCTCAGAGGGAGCTGATCCTTCTAACAGGCCACTGGCACATTCTGCAGGGAGTGACTGCATAGCCACATCCCACAGCCATAAGATCAGAAGACACAGTGGGGAAGCTACTTTCTTGTGGAGTGGAAGGTGCAGTGGTGTGCTGTCTTTGGGGATGAGGATGTTCAACAAATAAAAGGCACCCAGGCAGCCGGAAAGGAAAAAGCCCAGAAGACACCATTGTGCAGAGTTACTGAAAGCCAATTGTTTCCAAGAGTTCAGGCAGAGATTTGGGGATGAGGGCAGCTTAGAGGCCGTCTGCTTTGTTCAATTACAGTGCTATTTTGATATGGATCTCGGTGTGATCATCAGTTATATTCAACAGAGCTGATGAGAAAAATAGAGAACAATAGATGGCTATTTAAAAGAAGTGAATTATTATGAATTAAGTTTGAATGTCGTTCAGATGGTACATCATAGGCATTCAGCAAATGCCAGTAACGTTGATGAGTCCTGATGCTTCAGTTTACTTGACGTTCGTCCTTTCAACCATTAATTTATTCACTGAATAGTTTTTGAAGATCTTATTTTTAGCAGAGATGTGTGGGATTTGAGATGAAAAGAAGTGACTCTTGCCCTCAAGGAGCTTGTCGATGATACATAACACATCAGCTCTCAATTGAGAGAGACAAAAGCCGTAATGATGGGCTATTCATGAAGGCGGGGGGGTCTCAGTGTACTTAGAAATGGGCAGAGAAGAACTTACAAGGAAAGGAGCTTTAGGTACGAAATAAGGCTTTTCCCAGATACTAAAATTATAACAAAACAAAACAATCACTTTTAGGTAGAGGCAGAAGAAAAAGTAAAAACGTAAAACTGCACGTGTTTATTCATGGACGTACAGGCTCGTGCAAACACACACACATGCAAGCACACACACAATTTAGTGACTAGTTGGAATATAATGCAAGAATATGAAGTAGAAAGTCTACCAAATTGATCTAAAAATCTGTTATCTTATTAGAAAATAATAATCCTCAAAGAAAGGAAAAAATGGATAAACTCCTATAAATTTAACTCTTCAATAATCCAAAAATGTAATTTAGATGAAGGCACCAATTTTATGTATCAGAGCAGCAAAGATTTTGAAATATGATAAAATTCACTGATGGCGAGGATTCGCTGAGATGGACACTTTCTTGCTCCTGGGAGTGTAGACAACACATTTACAAAAATAATGGGCATTGTTTGCCAAGATGAGACAAAAGTTCACATCACCCAACTCTTAAAATCCATCCTAAAGCCATTATTGTGAAAGGTGGATGAAGACGCATGCCTAGAAATAGCAATTACAATGTTATTTATAATCAGAAATGATATAAATAGAAAAATTCAATCACGGAATCCTTAGTAAGTGTGAAATGTTTATATAGCACAGTGTTATATAGCAAAACACGAAAATAGACGAGGGAAAGTTTTGTCTTGGAACATTGCTTGCAATAAAATTATTGATGGGAAAAAATATCAGTTTCAAATTGATGTAAAATTATGCACAAAAGGACCCAGGTCAAGATGGAAAAACCAGGGGTAGATTTTTCTTTTCACAAGAAAAAAATATAAATAAAGCAATGTTTTAAGCATAAAAACATCTGGCAATAATGAATAGTGATCCCTGAAAGTTGAGTTTCTGTCTTACTCCGATGCCTGACTGATTGTCCAAGGGACAGTGCAGGGAACATTGGTAGTGAGGATGCAGGTGCAGCCCCCAAAAAACCTGTAGTTAAGGAGCTAGAATTGAGGATCCAGTATGAATCTTGAGAGTCCAACATGCCTAGATTTATAGGACAGAATTCTGGAGCTAAAAGTGCTGGAGAGAGAGGAGAGGGAGAGTGGGATGAATAGGGGAAGGGGGAGGAGGGAGAGAATATGAGTAAGAAAAGGGATGAGTCTTCTTCCAGTTCACAGCTGATGAAACTGAGTAATAGAAATTGTGCACAAACTCCTGTAGAAAACTTCAAAACGGGGGGGGGGGGACTAGCCTCAGTTTACCCAGCATTCTGTTGATACTGAAAGCAGGTGAGGGAAAACCAAACCAAACAATAACAAAACTCAACCAATGGGTATTTCTTATGAATAGATGCAATACCCCTAACTTGATTTTAGCAAATTGTTATTAGTAGAACATAAAAAGATCACAGAGAAGTTATTAACAGTCCACTGTGTATATGTGCCACAGTTTCATCTCCATCAGTTCAGGGAATTCTAGACTGGCTTCATTTCCTATCTATTGTGACTAGAGCAGCGATCAGTATGGACTGCAGTGTAGTGCATAGCAAGGCTCTGAGATCAGTAGATGCACAGAAGTCATATCTCTAAATGGTTCATTAGGCACCTGGGAAGCAAGACAAAACAAAACAAAACAAAGCTTAAAAATGCTTTTCTTTAAAACATCTTATTTTCCTCTCATGAACACTTAAGAGTTACACATACCCTGGGACCTAGGCCTTTTGCATGTCTGAGACAATTGTGTAACTTGGTCTATCCAGGGGTCCCTGGCAGTGGGACCAGGATCTATCTAGGGTCGGTCGGTCTCTCTGTCTGTCTGTCTATCTATCTATCTATCATCTATCTATTTAGGTCTGACTATCATCTATCATCTATCTATGTATCTATCTATGTATCTATCTATGTATCATCTATCTATCTATCTATCTATCTATCTATCTATCTATCTATCTATCTATCTATCTA